>CM066329.1:20227877-20735377 GCA_033807585.1 Hydrophis major
AACATCATATTCAACCCATATCTCCTTCCAAATCTTATTATCATTTTCTTTTTTATATATATATATAAAAACCATTTTTATCAGTTTTATAAAAACAATGCACAAAGAATCAAGGCATAGCAGCTTATAAATTCTTTTCTAAGAAAAAATAATAATAATAGACCAATAAGGCATAACATTTCCAGATTATAATATCAATATTTCATATAATATTAACTTCATATCTTGTCCCTACTTCTCTTTTCCATCCAAATTATTTATTAATTAAAATTTTATTGCCTTTTATCAATATACAAAATCCAAAAAAAAAAAGCATATATATCCTTCCATATCTTATTACCATTTTCAACAACATTCTTTGTCTGTTCTATTTCCAATTATCCATTCATCTTTTTTTTCTTTTACTATACTTCTCCTGTACACCAATTGGAGTAACATCTATAACTCATTACCCTAACTTAAAAATACTACATATAGCAATCTTTCTTGGGATTCTGTTTAAAAAAAATTCTAAAATTACATAATAAATTTTATATTCTAAATATACATATAAAAACACACTCTTATATACCCTCCAGAATCCCTCTTTTAATCTAAATTAAATTCACCCATTGTCTCTAAATAAACTTTTTTTCCTTAGGTCTTGCTTCCCCCCATTAAGGCTTCTCCTCCCCCCCTTTCTCTCTTGCTTATTCTTCTCCTTGCCCTTTCTACCCCTTTGCTTTTTCTCTTCACTTTTCTTGCTCCTTTTCCTTTGCTTTCTAACCTTGCCTCCATCTTTTCGCTCATTTTTCTCTCTTTTGGTTGTTTTTATAATTCTTAAAATCCCCTTTTTCTTATCCTTTTTCTCCTCCTCTCCAGAAGGGACCCATTGTTCATCAAAGATGGCTTCTTCTTCCTCTTCTTCCTTGTCCCAGTCCTTCTGCTGCGTAATCAACTTTTCAAAGGAACATAACGCCATTTCTAAAAATTGAAACAAAGTGCCCAAAGTATCTTCTTTTTTATATTTTTGATATTCAATCTCTAGTTCATCCACAGACGATGCCATTATGAAAAGGGAACCTTTTTCCAAAACAACCACAAGAATTTTTAATCAAAGACAATCAAAAGCAATTAAAAAAAAGAAAAAAAGTTCCAAAAGTTAATACTTTTCTTCCTTCTTCTCTTTCTCTTTCTGAATTAATTTTTAATCAAAGAGGTCCAATTACCATATATCTTCTTTTGGGATCCACAAAGACGTTCTAATCAATCTCCTCCTTTTTCAGCTTCTGCTCCAATTTTTTTTTTCTCCCTTCCCACTTGCAATGAGAATTTTAATAATCAAAAATCCATACCTCCAGCAGAGATTTTCCAATTTCTCACATTTTTCAATGTCCAAAAATCCCTTTGTCTCTTATCTTAGCTTTCAAAACAATCCACTTTCAATGTCTAATATATCCAAATATTTCTGCTTTTTCCGTGGGGTGGGAGAGTAAAAAAAAAAAAAAATTCCCTTTAACAGCTTCTCCGCCGCTTTTCGCTCTTCTTAGGGATACAATGTATCCTCCAGCAACAAACAGCTCAATTCCAGGCAATTTAAAAGGTGTTACTTGACCCGGCTCAGACAGAACTTTCACTCTTCACACTTCCTCCAGCACAGTTCTTACCCGGTTGCTGGCTTCTTCGTGGCGGCCATTGCTGACCGCCGCTCCACCGCCTTGGGAAAAAGGGGTTTTCCCGGAGAAAGGGGGGGTCTGCGATGCCCCCAACTCCCTTTCCGACTCCCCTCTGTCTTCAGCTGTCCCTACAGGGCAGCCATATCCCCCTGACCCATCTGGATCGGGGGTACCTCGACGGCTAGCACAGCAGGAATCGCGAGCTGTCGCGAATTCCTGCTGCCCCGAAGCCACGCAAACTGGAAGTTCCCATAAAATACCATGTTTCTTTAATTTGGGGAACAACGAATAGTAAAAGGAAGATAGTTCGGATGGGAAGAAAAATACTTGTTTCAAAATCGATGTAGTTCTTACAAGTTGCTTCTGGAATTGACCCCTCCAATAATTATTAGATGTTTCCTAATACCTCCTCAGATGTTTATGTGATTCTTCCTTAATTCAAAGCTGACTCTGGGTGAAATTTAAATATGTATGGATAATTATAAACAAACATACTATAATTGGAACCTGTCAAAGTATGATTAGGAAATTCATAAGATTTCTTGCAGTTTGATCTTTTTCCCTAACTTAGTTAGCATTTTCATTTCTCTTTTCCTTTGAAGATAATGGCAAAGAGAATAAAGATACCAAGGAACCATTCCAAGTGTTCAGTGCTGGAGATGAAACACAGAAGTCTGAAATTCAAATGGAAATAGAAAGTCATGAAAGAAACCAGACAAATAATTGGAATCTGGAAAGCTCATATTCCATTGAAGCTCAGATACAAGACTTTCTTGTCCAACAAAGAAAAATAAAGAAAAAATATACTGGGAAAAATGTAAACCGTTTGAAAGACAAATTAGAAGTAAACGAACACAATTCAACAGAAACCAAAAGAAAAGATTATATATGCAGAGATAATAGAAACAATTACAATTGGGCTTTCACCCTTCCTCATGAAAATGGGTCTCTTACATCTTGTAAAAAGACCCATGCAGAAGAGAAGCAATATAAATGCTTGGAATGTGGAAAGAGCTTCAAAAGAAGCAGTCAAGTTACTTCCCATAACTGGATCCACACTGGGGAAAAGCCATATAAGTGCATGGAATGTGGAAAAAGTTTCAGTGAGAGCCGTTCCCTTACATCTCATAAATGGATCCATACAGGGGAGAAGCCATATAAATGCAGACAGTGTGGAAAAGGGTTTGGTGAAAATGCATCGCTTGTGAAACATAAAAGGATTCACACAGGGGAGAAGCCATATAAATGTGCGGAGTGTGGAAAGAGCTTTATTCAGAGCAGTCATCTTTCTTCCCATAAAAGGATTCACACAGGGGAGAAGCCATACAAATGCAGAGAGTGCGGAAAGGGCTTTACCAATAGCAGTCATCTTACTTCTCATAAAAGGATCCACACAGGAGAGAAGCCATATGAATGCACAGAGTGTGGAAAGAACTTTACAAATAGCAGTCAACTTATTTCCCACAACTGGATCCACACAGGGGAGAAGCCATATAAATGTTTGGAGTGTGGAAAGAGCTTTACTAATAGAAGTCAACATACTTCTCATAAAAAAATCCACACAGGAGAGAAGCCATATAAATGTGTGAAGTGTGGAAAATCTTTTACTAATAGCAGTCAACTAACTTCCCATAACTGGATCCACACTGGGGAGAAGCCATATAAATGTCTTGAATGTGGAAAAGGCTTCTGTCGAAGGAGTTCCTTTACTTCTCATAAAAGGATCCATACAGGGGAGAAGCCGTATACGTGCAGAGAGTGTGGAAAGGGCTTTACTAATAGCAGTCATCTTACTTCCCATAAAAGGATCCATACAGGGGAGAAGCCGTATAAATGCCTGGAGTGTGGAAAGAGCTTCTGTGAAAATGGGTCCCTTATGAGACATAAAAGGA
The DNA here is from genome assembly GCA_033807585.1 of Hydrophis major. Classification (NCBI taxonomy): domain Eukaryota; kingdom Metazoa; phylum Chordata; class Lepidosauria; order Squamata; family Elapidae; genus Hydrophis; species Hydrophis major. The sequence goes on from CM066329.1 coordinate 20,231,425, forward strand.
TTCATACAGGGGAAAAGCCATATAAATGCATAGAGTGTGGAAAGAGTTTCTGTGAAAATGGGTCTCTTATGAGACATAAAAGGATCCACACAGGGGAAAAGCCGTATAAATGCATAGAGTGTGGAAAGGGTTTCTGTGAAAATGGGTCCCTTATGAGACATAAAAGGATCCACACAGGGGAAAAACCATATAAATGTGTGGAGTGTGAAAAGGGCTTCAGCCAACAGAGTAAACTTATTTCCCATAAAAGGATCCATACAGGGGAGAAGCCATATAAATGCTTGGAGTGTGGCAAGATTTTTATTCAGAGCAGTCACCTTGCTTCCCATAGAAGGATCCACACAGGGGAGAAACCATATAAATGCAGAGAATGTGGAAAGAGCTTTATTCATAGTGGTTCTCTCACATTCCATAAAAGGATCCATTTGGGGGAGAAGCCATATAAATGTGGGGAGTGTGGAAAAGGTTTCTGTGAAAATGCATCCCTTATGAAACATAAAAGAATCCACACAGGGGAGAAGCCATTTAAGTGTGTGGAGTGTGGAAAGGGCTTCTGTGAAAATGGGTCCCTACTGAGACATAAAAGGATTCACACAGGGGAGAAACCGTATAAATGTAGAGAATGTGGAAAGAGCTTCCGTCATAGTGGTTCTCTTACTTTCCATAAAAGGATCCACACTGGGGAGAAACCATATAAATGTTTTGAATGTGGAAAAAGCTTCAGGCGGAGCAATGACCTAATTTGCCATACACAGATCCATTTGAAAGAGAATATATGTACATTTCAGATTTAGTATTAAAACTACAGACATTTCCCTACTTATGAACTTTAGAGTTACAAACTTTTAGCAATACAAATGTGTAACTCCAACCTAGAAGGTCACAGATGGCTGGAGAAGGTGGGAAAGGGTTAGTTTGTGGTACATTGCATGTATATGTGGTGTGCTTTAAAGTAATCCTTGTTTGCCTCTTTGATTGCTTACTGTTCATTGTTTAATAGTTTGATGACTGGTGTGACCTGTAGGTACTGAATGTGTGGAACTGAGTGGTAATGGGGAAGGGAGTAGTGCAGAGAGCTCCAATCCATGACAATCCGATGAAGATAGAGATGCTGAAGAAAATAGAGTGGGGGCATAAGATAGGGAATGTGGCTTGTTACTGAAGTACCGTAATGATCATTAAGAACAAAGGGAAGATCATAGAACATGTCAATGGTTCATGTGCCTATGCAATCCACAGTAACCAAAAGGAGTGGAAAAGTGACGGGAGAGAGAGAGAGAAGCTACTCTGCATGCGGAGCAAAGATAGCATCAGTGATGTATGTCTCTGAGCTTAATGCTGATCCAGAAGGCTTAGAGCTTATTCCATGACTTGCAACAAAAGATTGGTGAAAGTTGTGCTGAATACAGGTTTGTTGCAAGACACGGATGGTTCCTGCATTTTAAGGCTTGTGCATAATGTGAAAGTGAGTGGCGAGGTGGCAAGTGTGGATGAGAATGCAACCAAGGAATTCCAAAAAAAAAACCCTCAATGAAATTGAGGGAAATTGTTATTTTAGCCTCAGCAAATATTCACTGTGGATGAAATGGGGCATTTATTAGGGAAAAAAGTGCCAGGCAAAGCTTTTATCAGCAAAGAAGAGATGATGATGCAAAGCTGCAAAAGACAAGACTATGTTGCCAAGTGAGCAACACTTCTGGTGATCTAAAATGGCTGCTATATCATTCTGAGAACCTGTGAAGTCTCAAGAACATCTCAAAATGTAACTTTGTTGTGTGGGAAACTAAAAAGAAACCTTGTGTCATCCTTCTAATCTTGGAAGAGTTGTTTTTTCACTTATCCTAGAAGTATAAAGATAATTGCCACAAGAAAAACATTGCCTTCAAGATTCTCATTTTAGATAATGTCTTGGCTCATCCAGCTTATTTGGACAATTCCATCTGAACATGAAGGTTGGGTATCTGCCTCCAAAACACCATTTTCCTTCTATCACTATGGATTGTGGGTTGTAGTAACCTAATTATGCTGCATATTCAGCAGGCAGTTCAGATGACTGTGTGCCAGTTTTGGATGTCCTATGACATCTAAAAAGCTGTCAAGAATATCGATGCAGACTGGCATCAGGTTACTCCTACGAATATGAATAGGATGTGGAAATGTCTATTCTTCAGTTTGTTCATGACTTTCAAAGGTTTGAAGAGGTGGATAGGGAATCATGGCATTGTCAGCAACTTGATTGCTTTCATCAAGGATCTTCATCTTGACCTGGAAAAGGTCTTTAACTAATTGTCAGCTACGCATATGGAAGAATTCTTCAACAGCAGCCTCTCTAAAACCAGTGAAAGCAAGAGAAATTGATTAAACCTCTGGAGATGCCAGACCAAGCTGATGGCAGAGGGATTCAGCTTCATCAAGAAAGCACTGTAATTGTTTTGAGGACTGTTTTGAGAATTTTACCAACGTGTCTGTAGCTATCCAATGGTGCAATATAGTGCTGTAGTGTATGAGGAAAAAAGAAAAGATGAAGGCTATCACCAAAAATTCACTGGACCATTTCTTCAAGAAGGTGGAGAAATGTGCCCTTTCAGCTCTGAAGTATGAGCGTATATTATTGTAAGGTTTCATCATAATCCTACTGCTTATGTAAGGTAAGAACTGGGCTGTACATGTTTTTTATGTTTGTTTGGATTTATAAACAAAGCAGACTTAAGAATAGCTTGGAACATAACCTGTTCATAAACAGGAATATCTGTACATTTTCTATTGACATATGCTAAACTAGGAATCAAATACTTTGGCCACCAATGAGAAGGAAGGACTCACTGGAGAAGAGCCTAGTGCTGGGAATGATGGAGGGCAAAAGAAGAAGGGGACGGCAGAGATGAGGTGGCTGGAGTCACTGAAGCAGTTGGTGTGATTTTAAATGGACCCTGGGGGATGGTAGAGGGCAGGAAGGCATGGAGGGATGTTGCCCGTGGGGTCACAATGCGTTGGACACAACTTCCAGAAAGGAAAGGAAGGTATTTTTGAGTCTGATCTTCACAAATGGCAGCCCCAGAAAGTTGAATTTACCAATGAAAATAAAAACGGGCACATGCTGTTTTAATTATGAATACAGGTAGTCTTCAACTTATGACAGCAATTGAACCCAACATCTTAGTTGCTAATTGAGACATTTATTAAATGAAATTTACCCCATTTTATTTCAGTTCTTTCCACAGTTGTTAAGTGAATTGCTGCAGTTAAGTTAGGAACACCATTGTTAAGTGAATCTGGCTTCCCAAGGTTGCAAAGGGGGGGTCATGTGACCCCAGAATACTGCAACTGTCATAAATATGAGTCATTTGCCAAGCATCTGAATTTTGATCACAACCATGGGGATGGTGCAAGATTATAAATGTGAAAAATGGTCAAGGTATTTTCATCTTAAGATTCTGAATGCTATTGCACATTGTGAGGAAAACAAATTCTTATGAGAGTGGATCTTGTTAGCAAAATGAAACATAGAAAGTTGGTTCTCAATAAGTCTTACCAACATTTCTATAACAGAATAACTTACATGTTTCTTTCATTAAGACAAAATTTATTGAAGAATATAGAGTGAAGAATTATGCTGTCGAATTAGACTGCAAATAGGCACTCATTTAACAGATGCTGCCTCCCCAATAGAAGGAGCTCCCTGATGCAGCTGTTCAAGACAAAGCTTTACTATGTTTATTCCACTATAGCAGGCAGGAAGACAGAAATTCAACTGACGCTTCCCACAATTTAAACTTTCCCTCTTTTGCAGAGTCCTCTTACAATTGTTGTTTCTAACAGATGCAGTAATGCCTTGTGACCACATCGCTTAAAGATGGAAATTTTGGTCCCAATTGTTGTCATAGATGGAGGACTACCTATAATAAATATAGTACATAATACCTATGTTATTATTTCAGATAGCTCTTATTGGACTTTTGCTGATTAATATGGAGGGATAAATATTTAGAGATTGGGAATAAGGTGAGATATGGACTGAAGAAGTGTTTAGCTGTATTTTAAAAGTGATAAGTCTTTAGTGTTGATTATATATGTTGGGGACTAGAAGAAAATTTGTTTTTCTATCTTCTGCAGTTTTAATTTTTAAAAACATATTTCTGTACAATATACTTTGTATAATACAATCTTCAATAAAATTACTGGGGGGAAAGCCAATAATAAAGCCTAAAATTCTGTATGATACAAACACACACAGGACTTGTCAGTTCTGTACCATGGTAATCCTAATACCAGTTTAGAAATAACCCAAAACAGGGGTTTTTCTTCTACAGAACATGGCTGAATACCATTTCCTGGCTCTTCCCTCGCTCCCTCTGTCTAAACGGATGTAACTTTCTCCAGAAACTTTCTTAAAAATACTTTCTTGGAAACTGATCAAGGAGTTCAACCTAGAAATAAGGAGAAGTTTTCTGACAGTGAGAACAATCAACCCATGGAAGAGAAGTTGCCTTCAGAAGTTGTGGGAGTTTCATCACTGGAAGCTTTCAAGAAGAGACAGAATCGCCATCTGTCAGAAATGGTGTAGGGTCTCCTCCTTGGCCTAGGGGTTGGACCTACAAGATCCCTTCCAATTATGTTCATCTGCTAAAATAGAATGTTGGATATGGATTTAAAGTAGAAATAAAGTAATTATATTAGAAGGAGCCTGGTTGTGAGGTAAAATTTCTGCAGCATCCACCAGTTTGAGCTGTTTCTTTAATTTGCAGCTGGTTTTCTTTTGATATTTCTTTTTTTCCACCATTGTTTCCTTTGTCACAACTTGCCACTTGGTGTTTCCAATTATTCTTAGGCACCCAGAGCTGAGAGTTGGAGAAGGGCAGCTGTGTATATTGAACTAAAGAAATAAAAACTGACAGAAATCTCTTTATTTTCCTGGCAGGAAAATTTCCCTTCCCTCAGGAGGCACCACCGCTTTTCTCTGAGAGGCAACCAATTAGAAGTCTCTTTACTGCTACTCTCATGCCCATTATCCCTGCCTCAGCCTCCCATCAAAGTGGTCTCCTTCACGCCCTTGCAGCATCCCTGTCATTTTGCGCAGAATCCACTAGGGTTGCAAAAGGAACGTCAGGCGCTTCCCCATTGGTCCACAAGAAAGCGAACGTCACAGCTGGCTTTCCAGAGGAGGCGTGACATCACAAACGCTTGCCTCTCTAGGATCTCGCACTCGCCCTGCTTAATCCCTGGGGCTCCGAAGGGAGACGGAGAGGCTGCGGGAGAGTCTGGCGGGGCGTGATCCAGACGTGCCCCGGGTGAGGGGGGGGGTGGCTCTTCCCGTGCAAAGGGAGGCGGAGGAGGGAGAGATCCGCGTCCGGCCTCTTTCGGCTTCAACCCCGGGTCTCATACTCCTCAGCCGCCCTCTCCATGCAGGGGGATGCCAGGAAGGCGGCAGGGATCCCTTCTCTTACCTGGGTCGGGGAAGAGCCCGAGTGGGGGGAGGGGAGGGTTGGCCTTGCGGAGGCCCAGCAGGAGAGGAGAGAAGCCGGGAGAAGAGGAGGAGGCAGGATTCGCACCCGGCTTCCCGAGGGCTCGATCCTGTCTCCTGTGGGGGAGAGAAGCGGGATGGCCTCTCCAGCTGCCTCACTCCTGACCCTGCTGCGGGGAGGGGGGGAGGGGAACCTCGGCCTTGTGCTGGGATAACCAGTTTGGGGCTCCAAGCAGGTTGTGTGAATCTGCTTGGTTTCAAGAGGGAGACACCCTGAAGAAGGGAAACTGGGCATCCTCAACCAGGGTCATTTTCTGGCATTTCATTTAATATGTACAAGTAGTCCTCAACTTATAACAGTTTATTTAGTGACCATTCAAATCACAACGGCACTGAAAAAAAAAAAGAGTTATGACCGTGACTTAATGACTCTTTTCACACTTTACAACCATGGCAGCATCTCCATGGTCACATGATCAAAATTTAGATTCTTGGCAACTGACTCATTTGCAATCGTTGCAGTATCGCAGGATCATATTTTTGCGACTTTCTGACAAGCAAAATCAATGGGGAATCCAGATTCACTTAACAGCCATACTATTAACTTAATAAATGTTGTGAGTCACTTAACAACTCCGGCAAAAAAAGTTGTAAAATGGGGGAAACTGGCTTAAATGCTTCACTTAACAACATAAATTTTGGGTTCAGTTGTGTTGTAACTCAAGGACTACTTGTATTGAGCTTCCATGGTTTATTCACCTGTTTTGGGTTTGGCAGGTTGTGTGAATATTCCTTGGAGGTAAATATAGATCGGAAATCCTTCCTTATAAGAAAAAATAGTGTACCTCACTCACACAAATACACACACAAAAAAGGACCTATCTGCTCAACACCACTGCAATTTTATTCCAGTTTAGAAAAAATACTTCCTTCTGTGAGGATATAATATTGTTCAATGGTTAAAGTATCCACTTTCTAATTCTTGGATTTTTTTTCCCCATCTCAAATACAGAAACTGGAAACCATTTGAACTTCTTGACATGTAAAAATATCTGTTGGGAAAAGAGTGCCGAATGGCCTTCTGTGGTTATTCCAGTGGCTATAGGATCGGTCCTATGAATGAAAAGGCATTTGGAGATCTTCAAGATTCCTTGGACCCATTTGAAGTTGTGTTACAGGATAGAGAAAACATGGAGACACAAACTTTAGCAAGTGAGAGAGTTGGAAAAAGCCTTTCATCTGTTCAGCCTGGGTGCTGTGAGGAGGTCTGGGCAAGAATTGGGCAGAAGATCATGGAGGAAGAAACCATCATGCATTCAGAAGTTCATCCCTGGAACCTCAGGAGCCTCCAATACAAGGAAGCTGAGGGTCCCCGAGGACTTTGCAGCCGACTCCACAATTTTTGTAAACGATGGCTGAGACCAGAAAGACACACTAAAGCACAGATGTTGGACCTGGTGGTTCTGGAACAGCTCCTATTCCTTCTACCCCCAGAAATGGAAAGCTGGGTGCGGGAGTGTGGAGCAGAGACCAGCTCCCAGGCGGTGGCCCTGGCAGAAGCTTTCCTCTTGAGCCAGGTGGAGGAGCAGAACGAGCAGGTCAAGGTGAGAGACCTTTATCTTAGGACTCCAAAAGGGAATAAAGAATGTGTTTGTGTTCTCTTAGTTAAGGATATACACCCTAGCAGAATGTGCGTGGCAGGCAGGCAAAATATTTGAGATAAATGTTTCTGTAGCTTACACTCAGTAAAACAGATACACTGTGCTAGTTAAATAGTTTATTCCAGTAAGAGTTTTAGCATAGTCAAACAGTCCATATATCATTCACTAGTTCAGTCCATCCGGGGATTATTCAGTTGCAAAGTCCAGTGTCGAAAAAGAGGTCAGTAAATTTACAAATATCAGTCCAGTAATAAATCTTCTCACAGTAGAGATATGAAGAAATCAAACCTTTCTTCCTTCAGCAAAAGCAGCAGGGAACCATCAATCCATCATTGTCAGCAAGGAATTCAGTAAGCCAGCAAGTTCTCTTGCTCCCTCTTATGGCAGTTTCACAACTGCACTCAAAATTACATGCTGTTTAATTTAATTTGCTGTTTAAAGTGACACACACTTAAATTCACTATCATAGTTTATATATATTATTTTACCCAAACTACCTTAGGTAACCTTGTTATTCCTAACACTCTTTTCCTTTCAGATTTCTCTCACACTCAAAATGTGGCTATATCACACTAGGACATCATTTATTATCCATCATAATAGATAAATTACCAATAAAGGAGAATATTTGTAACTCAGGGTTAAAATGAGGGGGTTATTGGTGCTTTCTGAGCTTGCTTGTTTTCTTGCAGATGTTTCATTACACAAACTAGATATCAACTGATGATAGAGGTTCCTTTTTTTACTGCCTCCTTGTTGACACTGGGGACTTTGAAGTTGTGTTCAGAGAACAGTAGTCGACTTAATGTTGTACAATGTCCATTAATTCTGCTTTTTTTCCCTCTTCCCTCCTACTTCAAGTCCTTTGCTCTGGAGATCAGAGATCCTGAGGGAAGGAGGAATCTATCAAATCCCTCTCAGGAGCTGCTTTGCAGGAGAATATCTCAGGAAGATTCAAGTCAGGACATATCAGGAGGTAATCCAAGGTCCTCCTATTACCCAGAGAGATCTCAGCTGCCTCATCTTTATGTTTCATCTATCATATAGAGCAGGGGTCTCAAACACAATTTACCTGGGGGCCGCTGGAAGCAGAGTCTGGGTGAGGCTGAGCCACACATAGAAGTGTTTAGCCAGCTAGCGACGCATGGAGAACGCACTAATATTATATTTTCATATCACGGTGGGGGCCACAGGATATCGTCCTGCGGGCCGCAATTGGCCTGCAGGCCGCGAGAATGATATAGAAGATCTCATCCTTTTCCTTTAATTATGTACTGTATTTTAAACTTCTGTATCCTTTACAGGGAAGACTCAAATGAAATTTTCTGCTCTTTATGATGGAGATGAAACAATGATTGAACTTCCAACTCAAGTAAGAGGGGGAAAATAATTTATTAGATTTATATATTTCCTTTCCTTCAGGAAGTGAATCTGTTGTACAAAGCACCTTCTCCTTACAATTGTCTCTTTTGTTGGGCTAGAACTAGATTATCTGTGTTTTCCTGAGCAACATGGAAAGGAGAATAGAAGATTCAAGTTGCTATCAGTTAGCTTAGTTTTCTTTGAAGTTGTTTGTTTGGGTCTTGGGGTTCATATTTTCTACTCTTAAATTATCACTAGGAAATAGTTTTAAAGGCTAGCTCTTAAATCTCACTTTTCTAGTTAACCTTTGAGAGAAAGAGAGGGAGGGAGAGAGGAGAGAGAGAGAGAGAAAGAACATATACCTTCTTTGAATTCTATAGTTGTACATATCAGGACATAATAAAAACCATCGGGTCCTTATCAGTTCTTAAAAGCAGATAAATACAATCTCAGATGAACAACAACACATCATATGATGTCATAATTTGTTTTAGAAAAAGAAAGTCCAAATGGAGTGTGTGAAAAAAATAAGAACAATCTTATTGCTTCCATAAGATAGGAAGAGGCAATCATCAGCAAGTGTGACTATCTCTATAATCTTAAATCAAAGTTTTAGGAATTTGCTGGTCTCCATTGTTGACGTATGTGTTCACACAAAGCCAAAGAGTAAAGACATCAGCAGTTATCTTAGAAGAGCAGTTTTTGCTGCCCATCAATCTGGGAAGAGTTATAACAATTTAAAGTCCATCATTCTACAGTGAGGGAGATTATGGAAAATATTTAAGACAGTTGCCAATCTTCCCAGGAGTGGACATCCCAGCAAATTCACCCCAAAGTCAGACTCTGCAATGCTCAAAGAAATTGCAAAAAATCCAAGAGTTACATCTCAGAGTCCACAGGCCTCTGTTAGCATCTTAAATGTTAAAGTTCATGACAATACAATTAGAAAAAGACTGAACAAGTATGGTTTGTTTGGAAAGGTTACCTGGATAAATTGTCTTCTCTCTAAAAGGAATATGGCATCACTGCTTAGGTTTGAAATGTTCAAGGCTTCCTTAGACTGTAATTAAGCACACGCTTAGTCCAAACAACTCTCTCGAGATAAGCACTCACCTTTATCTCCTTTGAATTGCTGCCAGCAATTAAAGTGCCAAATAAACTGTAAAAAGCCAAACGGAATACAAAGTCCACACAGGGATTCAAGGTTTAATCCGAACAGAGTGAACGACTTTGCTTCCTGCAAAGATTTCTCTACCTTTGCACTTCCTTTATACCTTATGGGAAGAGCAATCACCTCCAAGCCTTACTCCTGAGTCACCCCTTTTGTCTTAGCTGCTTGTGCCTTCTGGTAGCTCTGCGCACATGTGCACTGGGAACAAGCTCCCCTTGTTCCTCTGCCTCGCTGCTGCCAGATTCTGGAGGCTCCGGAGTCAGCACACAACTCCCAGATAGTCCTGGGCCGATCTCTGTATTGGACACAGGACCGTCATCCGAGTCCTCCCCAGACTCCTGGATTGGTCCCTGTTCTTCCCCACTGTCTGATTCTGCTACTGTCTGCACAGGCTGCTGGCGAACCACAACATGTTGCACCTGAACAAATCACAGAGAAGTCCAAAATTGGCACAGCGTATAAACTCAAACATCGCATACCAAGCGTCAAGCATGGTGGTGGATTGGTGATGATTTGGGCTTGTTTTGCAGCCTTGCAGTCACCGAGTTGCCTCTGTATACCAAAGTATTCTAGAATCAAATGGGGAGCCATCTATTTGACAGCTAAAGCTTGGTTGACATTGAGTCGTGCAACAGGACAATGATCCCAAGTCCACCAGAAAATCTACAACAGAATCAAGATGTTGCAATGGCCCAATTAAAGTCCAGACCTCAACAGAAACTCAAAAGAGAACTCTGCATAAATAAATGCCCACAAACCTCAATGAACTGTAGCAATGTTGTAAAGAAGAGTGGGCCAAAATTTCTCCTCAATGATGTAAGAGACTGTTAAAGCCATAAGATTATCTCAAGTTATTGCCGCTAAAGATGATTCTACACACTGTTTAATTATAGGGTGTACTTATTTGTTCAAATACAACTTCTTTTTGTACAATATATTATAGCATGGTGTAATATGTCATGTGCTGTTGTTCATCTGAGATTGTATTTAACCATCTTTAAGAACTGCTAAGGACCAGATGATTTTTTATTATGTTCTGATAGGTAAAACCATAGAACACAAAGAGGTGTGTTTTCTTTTTCATGTTAAGATGATAGATAGATAGATAGATAGATAGATAGATAGATAGATAGATAGATAGATAGATAGATAGATAGATATAGATGATAATTAAAGTTGGAAGGGACCTTGTAGGCCATCTAGTCCAACCTCTTGCCTAAGCAGGAGACCCTACACCATTTCTGACAAATGGCGGTCCAATCTCTTCTTGAAAATCTCAAGTGATGGCGCTTCCACAACTTCTGAGGGCAAGCTGTTTCATTGGTTGATTGTTCTCATTGTCAGAAAGTTTCTCCTTAAATCTCCTTAAATCTCTCCTTGTTCAGTTTCCATCCATTATTCCTACAGACAAGGAATATTTTCTTTAGAAAATAGCTTGACCCCCTCCTCTCTGTGGCAGCCCCTCAAATATTGGAAGACTGCTATCATGTCTCCCCTGGTCCTTCTCTTCACTATACTAGCCATGTCTAGTTCCTGTAACCGTTCTTCATATAATTTAATCTAATCATCCTGGTTGCTCTTCTCTGTACTTTTTCTAGAGTCTCAACATCTTTTTTATAATGTGGTGACCAAAACTGGATGCTTTATAGAGTGATATTAGTATCTCACTTTATCTTGATTGTATCCCTCTGTTAATGCAACTTAGGATTGCATTAGCTTTTTTGACTGCTGCTGCACACTGCTGGCTCAAATTTAGCTGATTGTCCACTAAGACTCCAGGTAGATAGATGGATGGATGGATGAATAGATTGATTATGACAGACAGACAGATAGATACTCGGCAATAGACTGGCTTTAAAAGTCCTGCAGAATGTTGATTAAAAAAATTATTATCTATGCTTTTGGAATTTCTACAGAATAAGGCAGATTTTTGTTTTGTTTTTGTTCTTGTTCAGGAGGGTCCAGTGTCTTATGAAGAGGTGGCTGTATATTTCTCCGAGGAGGAGTGGTCTCAGCTGGATGCTTACCAAAAAGTTCTGCATTGGGAAGTCATGCTAGAAAATCAAAGGAATGTGGCCTCTCTATGTATGGGTTTGCTATTCCCCTATCATAGAGTTTGGGAATACATTTGTAGTCTGATGTCATCAACTATTTTTTAAAATTAAAACTCTCCAACCATACATTATCTCTTGTGAGGGAGAAGGAAAAAGGTCTGTTCTTCTGCTCTGAGGAAGGAAAAAAAGTCATTGGCTTCTTGCTTAGAAGAATTCTGTACCATTTCTAATCTGATGATTTGTTTTCATTTCTATTTCAGCATATCAGTAAGAAACCCTTCAGCATCAGTAAAAAACTAACCCTTCTTACATGTCAATAAAAAACTAACCCTTGGGTTTAGTAGCTGCTCTACCCCATCACATGAAAAATGGGCAGTAAACAAATCTAAGCATAAAAACCACACCTATATTACCTGTACTATATAATATATACAGCGGTCCTTCACTGTTTCCAGGAGAGTCCTGCGGGCCAGATCTAAGCATCCCATGGGCTAGATTTCCAAGGCCCCCGGACCTTAAGTTTGACACCCTTGCTTTAGGCTTTTGGTGTCTAGGGAGATTATCAGTCATCCAGGCCATGGTTGTCCCAAAGGTGCTTTTTCAGGAGACAACTGGACTTTCTTTGTTTTTCCTTAATGACATTACACTTCTCATCCAAGAAGCTTCTTCAGTTCTGACTGAAGGATTTATAGACCTTGCACTTGCCTGGTGATTAGCATTCTTTCTTGAAGTCATTGAGGCCACTTGGAGCTTTATCTGGGCCCCTAGTCACTTGAATGGTGCGAATGGGTGTTCTTTTTGGAACTGCTGAAAGGACTGTGTTGTGAACAGGAGGTGGTATTTAGGCTTTGGAATTAATAACTTCTTTCTGTTCAAATCTATCCTGAGCCTTTTAGGGTGAATGGGCTAGTTTTCCATTGCAAATATGCTGTTTAGAGTTTATTGAATAACTCTTTTTCCTGCAAGGATTTGATTTCGCTAAGAGACAATTGAATAGTAGTAGTTCAATAGTAGTAGCAAAGTAGTTTTTATAAGTCCTTGCTGAAATTGGCTACCTTCCAATAAATTTTAGGTTTTTTCCTAATACGTAGGTGTTTCCTGTGTCTTGCTTCACTCAGAATTAACTCAAGGTGAGATTTGAATATGTACAGATAATTAGAAAATAAGAATAAAATAAAACAGAACAGCTTGTCTCTGGAAGCTGTGGGAGCTCCATCACTTTGACAATAAGAGATTGGATAGCCATTTGTCTGGAATGGTATAAGATCTGAAACAGGCAGGAGGTTGGATTATAGCTTGATATTTTTCTCTAAACTTGCTTTCATTGTCATTTCTCTTTTCCTTTGAAGGTAATGATGGACAGGAGAATAAAGATTCTGGGGAACCATTCCCAATGATGAGCTCTGGAGACGGAATGCAGAAGAACCAACCAATGCAAATGCAACTAGGAAGCCATGAGAAAAAACTGTTAAATAATTGGAATCAGGGAAGCTTATCTTCCATTGAGGCTCTGATGAAAGACTTTCTTGCCCAAGAAGGGAAAACAAAGAAGAAACATTTTGAGAAACCTGTGCGGCAATTAAAAAATAAATCAGATGTAAATGAACACTATCCAATGCAAACCAAAGGACAAGCTCATGTGCCAAGAGACAATGGAAAAAAATTCAGTTGCACTTGGTCTTTTGATCATAAAAAGGGATCCGATACATCTAAAAAAAAAATTCACCCAGGAGAGAAACCATATAAATGCATGGACTGTGGAAAAAGCTTCTGTGAAAATGGTTCTCTTACTATTCATAAAAGAATCCACACAGGAGAGAAGCCATATAAATGTTTGGAGTGTGGGAAGAGTTTCAGAAGAAGCAGTCAATTTACTTCCCATAAATGGATCCACACAGGGGAGAAGCCATATAAATGCAGTGTATGTGGAAAGGGCTTCTGTGAAAATTCATCCCTTCTGAAACATGAGAGGATCCACACAGGGGAAAAGCCATATAAATGCAGGGAGTGTGGAAAGACCTTCATTCAGAGCAGTCATCTTACTTCCCATAAAAGGATTCACACGGGGGAGAAGCCATATAAATGTAGAGTATGTGGAATGAATTTTAGTAGATGTGGATCCCTTACTTTCCATAAAAGGATCCACACAGGGGAGAAGCCATATAAATGTGTGGAGTGTGGGAAAAACTTTATTAAAAGGAGTGTACTGACTTCCCATAAAAGGATTCACACAGGAGAGAAGCCATATAAATGTTTGGAGTGTGGAAAGGCCTTCAGTCAACAGGGTAATCTTGCCTCCCATGAAAGGATGCACAGTGGGGAGAGGCCTTACAAATGCCGAGAGTGTGGAAAGACTTTCTCTGAAAATGCATCACTTACAAAGCATAAAAGGACCCACACAGGGGAAAAACCATATAATTGTTTGGAGTGTGGGAAAGGTTTTGGTACTAGTAGTAATCTTAATTCCCATAAAAGAATCCATGCAGGGGAAAAGCCATATAAATGCATGGAGTGTGGAAAGACTTTCACTAATAGCAGCCAACTTACTTCCCATAAGTGGATCCACACAGGGGAGAAGCCATATAAATGTGCCAAGTGTGGAAAGGCCTTCAGTCAACAGGGCAATCTTACCTCCCATGAAAGGATGCACAGTGGGGAGAGGCCTTATAAATGCCCAGAGTGTGGAAAGAGCTTTTTCGAGAATGCATCCCTTATGAAACATATAAGGATCCACACTGGGGAAAAACCATATAACTGCTTAGAGTGCGCAAAGAGTTTTACTACCAAAAGTAATCTTAATTCCCATAAAAGAATCCATGCAGGGGAGAAGCCATATAAATGCATGGAATGTGGAAAGACTTTTACTCAAAGCAGTAATCTTACTTCTCATAAAAGAATCCATATAGGCGATAAACCTTATAAATGCATGGAATGTGGAAAGGGTTTCTGTGAAAAGGTACCTCTTATGAGACCCAAAAGGATCCATTTGGAAGAGAAGCCATATAAATGCATGGAGTGTGGAAAGTGCTTCTGTCAAAAGTCATCTCTTATGAGACACAAAAAGATCCATACAGAGGACAAGGGTGAGTGTGGAAAGAGTTTCAGGACAAGGGATGGCCTAATTTCCCATACACAGATCCATTTGGGTGAGAATTTATGGCAATTTTTGATTTAATTGATTAAATCTGTGCATTTCCTATTTGTGTATGCTGAACTAATGAAGGGACATTTTTTTAAGCCTGACCCTCACAGCTGATGGCACCAGAAGATGAATTTACCAAAGGGAAAAAAGCGTGGGCATGTCTGTTCTAATTGTTACCTTTTAAATAATTATTATGCTTAATTGAGAATATCCAACCCTCTTTATGCTGGTCCTTGACTGTATAAAAAATGATTTCTTAATTATGAATCATTATGAAATAATTTTTGAAAGTACCATTTGAAAATGGCTATTGCACATCAGTACATCTTTTTTCTTAAGTTTACGTTTATCCCACTTTCCAGTTCATGGTTCTTAGAGCAGTGGTGGCTAACCTTTTTGGGCTCCTGTGTCAAAAATTGTGCGTGTACTAGTGCGCACGCACTCATGTTCCAGCAACCCAGAATGCAATGCGCCCCATTCATGCTCCCTGCGCATACACGTGCAATCCCCCCTATGCCACCCCCTTACCTTCACTGCGCCTCACGGCTGGTTTGAAGCCTTTTTTGGCCTCTGGGAGGCCGAAAAAAGCCTCAAACCAGCTGAAAAATCAGCTATGAGGTGCATGCATGCGCAGTGAGGTAAGTTTGTCTACGGCTCATGTGTCAGTACAAATGGCTTTGTGTGCCACTTGTGGCACACGTGCCATAGGTTCACCATCACACTCTTAGAGGGACACACTTTTAACAAGTGCTGCTTTCTCAAACAGCAGAAGGAACTGCATTTCTTGGATGCATCTCTTCCAGACAAAGCTCGATTAGTCTTTCTTCCACTGTAGCAGACATGCAAGTGGAAATTCATCTGATCCACAAACACTTCCCATGGTTTAAACTTTCCTTTTTCATAATCTTACAATTCTTTCCTTTTTTGTTTTTCTTTTTCTCCCAAGTTAGGAATATTCAAGAGGATGAGAATGAAAACAACTCCAGTGTGCTGACATTACAAATGATCAAGCAAGAAGGAAGATCTTTGGAAATCTGTGAGGACCAAAATAAAACAGTATGAAATTAAAAAGAAAATACTTCAGGAAATTATTTCTGTCCTTCCTGACCAAACACACAGAAATGAGAATGGGAACTTCCTCCTGGATGTGAAGATACAAGAAAACTAGTACAACTTGCTTCTACTGTGAAGAACTGAGATCTGAGTCAACCAGTATAAATGCAGAAGCTGGGACCTTTTTTTGAACAAAGGACTCTCATGACATTAGACAATAATCACATAGAAGCCCATGTTGAGTGTGAAGAGTTTCAGGATGAAATTTCCTTTGACAAAAAAGGAGGCAGAATGATGAGAAGCCCCTGAAATGGATGAGATTGTTTTTCTCAAGCATTGCGGCCCTTTTTCTTTCTATGATGTAACAAGGGCTACAAAAAGTCTATGTTTGATGATGTGGGTTGACAAATATAAACTCTTTCTCCTGGTTGTCTTAAAAATTAATATATTATTATGTTTGAAAGCTTTGGGGACATATTTCAGACTTTCAGAGGGTTGAAGTTGTTTATTCAAATATTGCACCTCCAGGTCAAACTGGAGAACAAAGAAATGAAAATAATGAAGTTAACTAAATAAAAGTTAACTCCATTCTTTCAAAACTGCTTTTTAAACACTTCTCCATTTAAATTTTCACTCATTGAGGTTAAATCCCACCCCCACCCCCCATCCGCACTTTTAGCTCCAGATCCAGATGAAGACAACCATGTCTTCAGGTCTTATGCCTGAATATCAAAAGTTCAAATCTTCCCTTTCCTTCAAATCTTTTTCTCTTTACTGATGATCTAAATATTTTCCCTTGCCTTAAATTCTCCAAAGACCATAAGCTTCCTTGTCACATTTGCTGAAGTGAATTCCCTCCTCAACACATGAATAAGACAAGATTTATTTTTTTCACTTCATGGTATTTGAGGTTTATATTCCCTTTCAATTTTTTACTTCATTTTGCAATTCCACTTTTTGTACAGTTTCAAAGGAATCTCAATGTGTGAGGCAAAATTTCTGGGACATCCAGCAGTTTGAGGTTTTTTTTTCCATTTAGAAACTGTTTTTTTTCCCCTTCAGGATTGATTTCTTTGTCACAAGTTGCCACTTGGTGTTCCCAATTATTCTTAGGCTCCCAGAACCAATAATTTGAGAAAGACAGGTGTATATATTGTAATATATAAATAAAAAGCACTAGAAATCTCAATTTTCCTGGCTGTGGCTTCCCTGCTTCAAGCTAGAGTTTGCAAGAACCAGAAGACAAAAGCTGTATTTCCAAGAGACTCATGGTCCTCATTTCTGAGAGGATATGACCAATCTCCAATCTCTGCCAAACCTTCAAGGAGACTATTCTTGAGGGAAACGAGTTTAAATCCTCCAGAGAGATTCCTCCATCACCACAAACGGTTGCTGGATAGGAAGATGGAGGAACTGCCGCCTCTGGAGATCCCGAAGCCTTTCTCCGACCGAGAGGAGTCTCCTCCTCTCATATCCGTCATCCCTGCACTCCCGCCCAGATCCGTTCCTTGCAGGAGGGAACTGAGCATGCGCACGGATTCTTCCCGCGGGAGCAAAGCATGTGTTTCCAGGAGCGCTCGTCTGAAGAGACGGCAGGGGGCTTCCTCCTTCTGCTGTGAGTGGGAGGCGGGGCCCTTGCGGGAGGCTCAGAGGTTGCCTGGAAGCCTTTGCGGAGATGTGGATCCCAACGTGACTCCTGAGTTCCGTGAGTGACGGCTCTGCCCGTGCAAATGGGTCCAGCGCTGGAGGGGTGCGTGGAGACGGGCTAAGTCAACCTCAGGGCTCGGAGTCTGGGACCCCATGTTCCCCTGCCGCCCATTCCTAGAAAGGAGCCAGGCGAGAGGAAAAGGGGGAGCCTCAGCGTGGGGGCAGGCTGGACGGAAGTCCTTTTGCTGGCTCTGGGTGCAAAGACGGTTCCCCTGTTCGAGGACTGGAACTGGGGTGCTGCTTCCCAGCTTTTCCCCACGACCGCAAAGGGGCTCTGCCGGCAAACAAAGGAAAAGTTTGCAGGGACTGAGATGCAGCATTCGCACTGTGTCCGATTAGACCAATGTTTCTCAAACTTCTTTAAAGTCTGGGAGTCGAAGTCCACACGTCTTAATTTGCCCATGTTCGAAAAAGTGTGAATTAGGCTAAGAAGTGGGAAACGTGTTTGTAGGAGTTGCGTGAATCAGAAAATAATGTTAGTGGTTTATTCATTCGAATGTTAATCTTCTATGTGCTGGATGGTGGCTTGTTCATTCAGGCTTCTCAGTTCTCAAAAAGGATTTTGGGCCGGATGATGAATGGGATTCTGCTGGCTAAAGTTTTACTATTCGTTCAAATGTTGATATATTTCCTTATGAAATCGGTTTATATAGCAATAGCACTTAGAGTTATATACCGTTTTATAGTGCTTTACAGTCTTCTAAGCTGTTTACAGAGTCAGCATATTGCCCCCAACAATTTGGGTCCTCATTTTACCACCTTGGAAGTATGGAAGGCTGAGTCATCTTGATTGCTATTTGTGACCTAAGACATTGAAAGAAGTGTTCTTAATTTCCTATGTGATCATAGAAATTATTAGAATAAATAACTAGGAAATAGAAATCCAAAACCTGTTTTAAATGTATTTCACCACTGTTTTGTGTTCTTGATGGAATAGAATAGAATTCTTTATTGGCCAAGTGTGATTGGATACACAAGGAATTTGTCTTGGTGCAAATGCTCTCAGTGTACATAAAAGAAAATAGAAGTTCATTGATAGAAATTCATTGTCAGTTCTCTTGAATATCCTCCAGATGCAGAGAAGTCAACCCTAATAAGATACCCCACTTTCTTCCCTGACATAGTGCTTTCATAAGATTGTCTTGTTATTTTTTTTTTTTTTGCTTTTAGGATGGATTCTCAGTTAAATTATTCACACTGTTTTTCTGGATCTTTCTTTGTTTTGATATATAGCTTCACGTTTCCTTTGGAATACAACAACAAAAACTAGGGTCAGACCCTCCCCAGTTAACCAGGACTTCATCTTAAAGATGTGTTCTTTCAACCCTGTGTTTCATGTAATCTTTTCCCGTAAAGTTAGTTAAACTAATTTGGCATCAGGGCAAATTGTGTGAAGCTGCCTTTCTATTATAGTATGACTTAGATTCCAAAAAGCAAGTACTGAAAAACAAAAAGTGAGCCAGGGTCATTTCCTTGGCATTTCATTTGATGTGAACTCAACCTTCATGCCTTGAAGAATGTTGTTCCTACTCAGGATCATTTCACTCAGTACTATCCCGTATTCTTTCCTTTTCCTCCCTGAGGCGCCTTACAAAATGTAAATTTCTCTTTCTTGGGAGAAGCTATTTTTGGAACTTCTTCCTCTATGACTTCAGGTACTTAAAAACATACAAACTCAAAGACAAGTGTGAGGAGCATCCTTAATGTCTAATTCCTAAATGTCTCAATATGAAGCACAAAAGATGTGTAAGAATTTGCTACTCCCCCGTCAGTATTTGGGAAGACATTCTGTAATTAAATATATCAGTTCTTTTTATTATAATTTTATTGAATATTTTTTTCAGAATAAAAACAATACACATTTTGAAGAGGAAATAATACAAAGGTGATAAATGAACAAGAAAAAAGACTAATTAAACAAGGAAAAAAAATAGAAACAAAATAATACTTTATTTCTGATTTCTAAGGTTACAGAGTTGTTTTCTCCTTTACATAATTTGCCCTTTTTAATCCTTAAATACAAGTTTGATTACAAGTTTATTTCTCTTTTTTTAGCATGGTGAGTTGACTGTGCCAAGAGGGCCGTCGTGAGTTGCCCATCGCTGGTTGTCCCATTTCAACATGTGAGATGGATGGTACTGTTATAAGCAAGAGAGGAAGAGAAAAGTTTGTTTCTGATGGGTACCTCTCCGTATTTGATAAGTTGAGTGAAGTTGATTTTTCCATTACATTTTGGCGCTGTAAGCAATGTACAAAATGCAAGGCCAGAATTCATACCAGAAATGGAAAGGAGGATCAACGGGCATTCTCACTGGCCTTTAACAGCGAATGTGGAAGTGGTAAGATTTGTGACCAGGATGAAGTGCCGAGCTGAAGAGATACTGGAAGGGATATCCCAAGTTACTCATACCTGTCTGGCTAATATGAGCCCAACGGTCTATGCTGCAGTACCTAGAACTTCAGTGTTGCAAAAAACTATCCAGCAGACATGAAAACAAATACAGGCAGCACCTTTGGACCCAGTGAGCTTGGATATCCTTGTATTACCCAAGGAATATAGATCCATTCACCAACTCAGGGCATAGAAGAGCTCTTCTTGGCGATTTTGGAGAGGGATTGAGCAGGATAATATTTGGCAGAAGTAGTTGGTTGTATATTCTGCAATCAGCTGATACCTGGTATGTGGATGGCACTTTTGCAGTTACTCCCAAACTGTTTGCTCAGGTTTATGTGATCCTAGCAAAGTAGTATGAGGGCATACCTCCTGTGTTGTATGCGCTTCTGCCAAACAGTGCACTACATACAAATTGCTGTTCAACTTTGTGAAAATCCTAGTGGCTTGTGAAAATCCTAGTGGCTAACACCCAGCCGTGGACCATTCTCTGTGATTTTGAAATGGTTGCCATGAATGCCATCAGGGAATGATTCCCAGAAGTGACTCTAAAGGCTGTTTGTTTCACCTCACTCAACATAAAAAAGCATTTGGTAACAATTGGAGATGTCCATGAATTCAACACTGATGCAGTTTGCTGTGAAAGCAAAAATGGTTTCAGTTTTGGCATTAGTGCCTGTCCTGGACTTGGAAGAATATGTTGCTACTCTAGAAGAATATCTGCCAGGAGTCCTGCAACCTCTACTGAACTCTGGTTCACAGACAATTACATAGGTCATCCAAGCAGGAATGGGCAAGGAGGATGACCACGTTTGTTTGCAACAGCCATGTGGAATCTGATTGAACATGAAATGCAGAGGATTGTACGAACAATCTCTGAAGTCGCTCAACGGTGACTGCGTGCTCAATTGGGATTATACCGTCCAAGTTTATTGATGTTCTGTGGAAAGTCCAGAAAGACAGAGATGTGATTTATGAACAATTTCTTTCAGGACATGGTCCTCCACTGAAACGGAAGAAATATTGCATGGCAGATAAACGCATTTGCTAGAATTGCCAGTGAATATGGCAACCAAAACCTGCAGTGTGTTGAACATACATTGAACAATGTGGGAAGCTTAAAGAAACACTGAATATACCGTGTTTCTCCAACAATAAGGCCTCCCCCAATAGGAAGTCTTAGCATGTTTTATAGGCATAAAATGAAATTAAGCCCCTCCCCCAAATTAAGGCCTATTTTAAAATATGCAAAATGGGGAAGGGCAGGGGGTTTGCTGTTAGGAGCGCCCTGCGGGCAGTCATGCCTCACCACCATCTTCCCTACCGTTGCCAAGTACTTTTGCTGCACACCCGGGTATGGTGCTGCTTGTGTTGACCTGTGTTGACAGGCGAGGTGACGGCAGCGCTGCTTCCCTGGCTGGTGGGTCCGGCGGAGAGAGCCCGAAGCTGCCCATCCTTTCCACCCCTCGCCCAGCCTGTCCCCGTCCCCATGCATTTCCAAGCACGCCAGCAGCTCCAAATGCTGCGGCGATGCTCCAAATGCTGCAGCGGCACAGGCATTGGACAGAGGCACTCACTTGGTGGAGCTCAGCTCAGAGGAGGACATGGCGCGGGCTGTCATCTTGCCTCCCTGTCTGCGGACGGGTGGGTGTTATCACTGCTTCAGGTGGCCTCTCCTGGTGGCCCCTTCGGGGTTGGGCTGGAGGGACTTGGGAAGCCAAGCTCTGGTTGGCCAGGCTCTTTTGCTTGGCAGGCGGGTGTGCACCTGCAGCTCGCTTTCCCGGCTCTGCCCAGCCCTCCTGGTTCCAGCGCGGCCCTGGCGGGATGAGCGGAGGGCCCGGCGGGGAGGCGCTCGCTGCCTTGGCCAGAGCTCTGCCGCTGGGCAGGAGGGCCCACCTGTCAGCTGTGCTGGGCACCACAGGCAAAGCTCTTCACGTTCTGCCCGGCGCCAGGCAGGGATGGCAGCTGGGCACTTCTCCTGGGGTGGGCCGATCCTGTGCTGTGGCCCTGGGAGATTCACCTCCCCATGTGGGGTTGGGCTGTCCTCTCGGGCAGGGCAGGCTTTGTCATAGTAGGGCATCGTTTTTAAAAAAATGGGCTTTGCTTTCACATGATGCCCAGGAAGGCGGCGACAGGAGCGCCTGAAGCCGAGTGTCTCCTCTGGGCTCTGGTTGCAGAGAGAAGCTCTGGCCGGCCCTGTGTGGCTGTGCCAAACGCTGTGGTGATGCTCCAAATGCCACGGCATGGGGAGAAGGGAAAGGAATGGTGGCGGAAGGTCTCCCGATACAAAGTGCCCCACCAACGCTGAGGTCAACATCCAAGCCATCGCCACCCGCCCGCCTGAGGACGCAAGGGGTGTGTGGAAATTAAGTAACCCCTGAAAAGACGGCCTAGCCATTTTTTCGGGGCTCAAAAAAAAAAATAAGACCCAGCCTTATTATATGAGAAACACGGTACTTTTCCAATTGGGTAGTTTATCCAGGACTGTGTGTTTAGAACATTAAAGACTCTGAGGTCTGCATGGAACAATTGATCTGCCAAACAATAATGCGATATACTTTCTTTTGGGGAAGCAGGCATATAATTTGGGTTTGTAGGCATACATCCTATAATCAGCCCAAAATAAAAAGCTATACGTAGTTCTCAGCTGTTAAAGAGTTCATTCAAAGAGTAATGTTTTCGGCTTAGGAAAGCTTTGATTTTGATGCCACTATTCTGTCAGTGTTTTAGTAATGGTTGCAACCATCTAGTACCGTGATGAAATGGTGCTTCATATTATGCATCTAACATGCAGCTATTCACTGTTGCCTGCAACACTGAATGTTATAAATTTTTGTCACATTGCAGCATAGACAGAGTTAAGTCAATCTAATCAAATGGAACCCCATTGTTCAATGCAGAAATATACATAGATCATAGAAAGTATTTCATTTAATGGGTAGCTGTGAATTTACCAATTCAATATGACAGGATATATATTGTGGCAAGTTTTTCTCCATGTCATAATTTGTATGCCCATTCCAAGTTTTAAAATGTGTGGAAATAGTTGACCAAACTAACATAATGTCCATCTTGGATGATGGTCCAATACAGATTATTTACCTGTGTACTAAATTAGTACACATTACTACTGCTAATTTCTAGTTACTAGGGCAGAAAATTGATAACATTTTGCTACGTATGTTTATTCAGAATCAGAATAGAGCTGGAAGAGACCTTGGAACTCTTCTAGTCTAACCCCTTGTTCAAGCAGGAGATCCTATACCATTTCAGACAAGTGACTGTCCAGTTTCTTCTTAAAAACCTCCAGTGATGAAATACCTACACAACTTCTGAAGACAAGCTGTTCCATTGGTTAATTGTCTTCACTTTTAGGAAATTTCTCCTTAATTTCAGGTTGCTTGATTAGTTTCCATCATTTGTCCTGCCTTCTGGTGCTTTGGAAAATAAATTGACTCTGTCCTCTTTGTGGCAGCCTTTCAAGTACTGGAATACTGCTATCATGTATCCCATAGTCCTTCTTTTCTCAACTAGCCAAACTCAAATCCTACAACTGTTCTTATGTTTTAGTCTCCAGGCCTTTAATAATCTTGTTACTCTTCTTTGCACTTTTTCCAAAGTCTCAACATCTTTTTTGTAATGGAGTAACCAAAACTGGATGCAATATTCCAGGTGTGATATTACTAAGCCTTTATAAAGTGGTACTAATGCTTCACATGATTTTTGATTCTATGGATGTGCTGTGTATCTTGTGGAAATACAGCAACCACTGGTAGTCCTAGAAATATTTGGCTTTGATTTTAATGCAGGAAGGTTTTTAATGCATTGTTCTTCGCAGAAAGGAAGATGCCACTCAAATGTTAACAGATGATCAGAGTTGGAAGAGAGACCTTATAGTCCAAACCCCCCACCCAAGCAGGAGACCCTACACCATTTCTGGCAAATAGCAGTCCAATCTCCTCTTGAAAGTCTCAAGTGATGATGCTCCCACAACTTCTGAGGGCAAGCTGTTCCATTGGTTGGTTGTTCTCACTGTCAGAAAGTTTCTCCTTATTTCCAGGTTAAATCTCTCCTTGTTCAGTTTCCATCCATTATTCCTGCAGACAAGGAATATTTTCTTAAGAAAATAGCTTGACTCCTTACTGTCTGCACAGGCTGCTGGCGAACCACAACATGTTGCACCTGAACAAATCACAAGGGCACTGTCCTTTGGACAGAGAAGTCCAAAATTGGCACGGTGTATAAACTCAAGCATGGTGGTAGATTGATGATGATTTGGGCTTGTTTTGCAGCCTTGCAGTCACTGAGTTGCCTCTGTATACCAAAGTATTCTAGAATCAAATGGGGAGCCATCTATTTGACAGCTAAAGCTTGGTTGACATTGAGTCATGCAACAGGACAATGATCCCAAGTCCACCAGAAAATCTACAACAGAATCAAGATGTTGAAATGGCCCAATTAAAGTCCAGACCTCAACAGAAACTCAAAAGAGAACTCTGCATAAATAAATGCCCACAAACCTCAATGAACTGTAGCAGTGTTGTAAAGAAGAGTGGGCCAAAATTTCTCCTCAATGATGCGAGAGACTGTTAAAGCCATAAGATTACCTCAAGTTATTGCTGCTAAGGATGATTCTACACACTATTGAATTGTAGGGTGTACTTATTTGTTCAAATACAACTTCTTTTTGTACAATAAATTATGGCATGGTGTAATATGTCATGTGCTGTTGTTCATCTGAGATTGTATTTAACCATCTTTAAGAACTGCTAAGGACCAGATGATTTTTATTATGTTCTGATAGGTAAAACCATAGAACACAAAGAGGGTGTGTTTTCTTTTTCATGTTAAGATGATAGATAGATAGATAGATAGATAGATAGATAGATAGATAGATAGATAGATAGATAGATAGATAACAGATAATTAAAGTTGGAAGGGACCTTGTAGGTCATCTAGTCCAACCCCTTGCCTAATCAGGAGACCCTACACCATTTCTGACAAATGGCGGTCCAATCTCTTCTTGAAAATCTCAAGTGATGGCGCTTCCACAACTTCTGAGGGCAAGCTGTTCCATTGGTTGATTGTTCTCATTGTCAGAAAGTTTCTCCTTATTTCCAGGTTAAATCTCCTTGTTCAGTTTTCATCCATTATTCCTACAGACAAGGAATGTTTTCTTTAGAAAATAACTTGACCCCCTCCTCTCTGTGGCAGCCCCTCAAATATTGGAAGACTGCTATCATGTCTCTCCTGGTCCTTCTCTTCACTATACTAGCCATATCTGGTTCCTGTAACCAGATAATATAATTCATATAATTTAATCTAGTCATCCTGGTTGCTCCTCTCTGTACTTTTTCTAGAGTCTCAACATCTTTTTTATAATGTGATGACCAAAACTGGATGCAGTTACTCTAGGTGTGGTCTTACTAAGGCTTTATAGAGTGGTATTAGTACCTCACTTGATCTTGATTGTATCCCTTTGTTAATGCAATTTAGGATTGCATTAGCTTTTTTGGCTGCTGCTGTACACTGCTGGCTCATATTTAACACTTTTTCTCTTTGAGTAGAAATAGCACTTAGACTTATATACCACTTCACAATGCTTTACAGCTCTAAGCAATTCACAGATTCAGGATATTGCCCCCAACAAACTGGGTTCTCATTTTACCAACTTTGGAAGGATGGAAGGCTGAGTCAACCCTGAGCCTGGTGAGATTCAAACTGCCAAATTGCAGTCAGCTGGCAGTCAGCAGAAGAAATGGATTTATATGATAGCGGGCGCATTTGCAACCACCAAAAGGCACCTAGCAGCTGCAACACAGTGCTGTCTTCTATTTAAGTTCCGGAAGTTGTTCCACTAAGACTCCAAAAAATTTTTCATAGTTAATAGGCTTGAACTAAGCACCACCTACAGTACTTTATACCTGTGCATTTTTTTTTCTTGTCTAGGTTTATCATTGAACTACATTTTGCTAGATAGGGCCCAGTGTTCAAATGTAAGACTTTGAATTTTGAGCCTACCTTCTGGCATGGTGGTTATTCCTGCAAACTTCGTGTCATCTGCAAATTTGATGAATTCCTCTTCTATCTCCTTATCTAAATAGTTTATGAAGATTTTGAAGAGTACCGGGCGAAAGAAAGATTCTTGGGGTATCCCACTGCTTCCTTTCCTCCATATAGATCAGGAGTGTAAAACTCACATCATCACATTATCATGTGACATAACTTTTCCCACCTTCTTTAAACTGGGTGTGGGTGTGGCCAGCACAGAATGCATCCAACCTGTAGGCTGCAAGTTTGATATCCCTGGTGTAGTTCCATTGGACTACATCAGGTGGTATTCAGCAGGTTCTGACCAGTTCTAGAGAACCGGTAGTGGAAATTTTGAGTAGTTTGGAGAACCGACAAATACCACCTCTGATGAGATTTTACAGTATTCTTCCCCTGCCACACCCACTAAGCCACACTGACAGAATCAGTAGTAAAAAAAATTGAATCCCACCATTGGACTACACGCTGAATGTGGTTTGTCAGCCACTTATGAATCCATTTAGTGGTCCGGCTGTCTACATTTGTTTAAACAAAATTAATTAAATATATGTGTGGTTACTAGTAAGATAGGTATAACATTCTCTTTCTGTTGGTTATCTTAAAAATTAACCCTTATATTGGGGTGGGTATATTTCAGACTTTCAGAGCCTCTTGACAGGTTGAGGATTTTTATTCAAATGTTGCCCATTAATGGTCCCAGTTCAAACTGGAGGACAATTGATAAATAAAACAGCCTTTTTTCCCCCTCTTCATTTTTCCTTTCAGGATGTTTTGAGCTTTTTATTCCCTTTCCACTACTTTCTTTCCTTTTTGCAATTCCACCTTTTCTGCAGTCAGAGATGAGACACCATGTTCCCTGTCTTCATTTCTCTACCAAGGAGCCTCCTTGTGAGGTAAAATTTCTGGAACATCCACATCTTCCAGCTTTTCCTTCATTATGGAATGGGTTTACCTTCGATATTTCTTTTTCTTCAACATTGTTTTCTTTTATTAGCTGCTGTCACTTGGTGTTAAAGCCAAGAAGTTGAGAGGGGCAGCTGAAAGCATAAAATTGCCACCTGTAGAGACGCTGACACTTTTCTCGGTTGGAGAACCAGTCAGAAGAGCCTTTCCCATCCACTCCCATGCCCATCATCCCTGCCCCCCCCCCTTCACATCAGACACGGTCCTCTTTCCCGCTCTTTCTGGGAATGCTGCCGCTTTGCGAAAAAGTCAACAGGAGGCGCTCTCAGCTTCAAAAGGGAACTGAGCATGCGCCGGGCTCCAGCGGGCGCAAGGCGCTTGTTGCCGGGAGGGTTCGTCGAAAGAGGCGTGTCTTCTCTTTCTGACCCCCTCTATGAGTGGGAGGTGGGGTGTTTGCAAAGGCTGCCGGGAAGTCTTTGCGGAGACGTGGAGTCCGACGTGAGTGCCGAATTCTGTGAGTGGTGGATCTGCCGGTGCAAAGCGGTACCGCGCTGGAGGGATGAGTGGACAGGGGCTAAGTCGGAATCCGGGGTTGAAATCCGGAGTCCCATGTTCCCCTGCCGCCCGTTCCCATGCAGGGGCCGGGAGGGGTGGGCGGGGAGGAAAGGAAAGAAAATTGGGGTCCAAAAAGTGAAGGGGTAGTTTCCCCCCCATTTCCTGGGCGAGCTTCTGCATGGAAAGAAGGAGAGGCTGGCTGGAAGAACTCCTGCTGGCTCTGGGTGGAAGGATTCGAGTGCGAGGACTGGAAATGGGTTGCTGCTTCCCAGTCTTCCCCCAGAAAAGACGTTGGAGGGATGGAGGTGCAAAAGTGGGGCTGAGATGCAGCATTCACACTGTGTGCCCGATGAGGCCGTTGTTTCTCAATCTTCTTGAAAGTCTGGGAGTTGAAATCCACCTGTCTTCATTTGGCCATGTTTGAAAAAGCGTGGATTAGGCTAAGAAGCGGGAAACATGTTTGTAGGACTTGTACGAATCAGGAAATCATGTTATGGGGTGTTAGTCCTATGTCTGTTGGATGGTGGCTTATTCGTTCAGGCTTCTCGAGTTCCCAAAGAGATTTTGGGCCAGATGATGAATGGGATTCTGCTGGATAAAGTTTTACTATAACTTCAAATATTCTATAACTTCATATTTCCTTAAAAAATCGATTTATATAGATCTTATCTCAACTGCTGTTTTGTGACCTGAGAGTATTGTTTAAAAGATTGTTCTTAATTCTCTTGAAAACATTAGAATAAATAACTAGGAAATAGAAATTTAAAACATACTTTAAATGTATTTGCCCAGAATTTTGAGTCTTTGATAGAAGTTGATCAAGAAGAATGTGTCAGAAAATACCCCAGCTGCAGAAAAGTCAGATTAGCTAGTAAGATTCTCTGTTTTCTTCCCTTTTATAAGATTTTCTTGTTATTTTTTCTTTGGGAATGGACTCTTGCTAGTTAACTTAGTCATCCTTTTTTCCCCTTGCCTGGACTCTTCCCTTTCCTGCACTTTTTAAAGACAAAAAATGAACTGGGGTCAGATCCTCCATGCTTAGGTGGGTAATTGAACATCAAGGTTCTGTCAGGTTCTCTGTTTCATATGAATTTTGCCCATACAGTTGGTCAACCAGTTTGGACTCAGGGCAAATTGTGTGAAGCAGCCTTCATGTTGTATGATGACCCAAAAAGCAAACCCTGAAAAATAGAAAATGAGCATCCTAAGCCAGGGACATTTCTTTGGCATTTCATTTGATGTGAACTCAACCTTCCTGGCATTGTTAGAATATTGTTCCTTTATTATTTCACTCAGTATTATTCCACGTTAGGGGTCTTCTTCCATTTCCTGAGACCCCTGACAAAAGCTAAATTTTTATTTCTTGAGTAAGCCATTTTTGGAACTTCCTCCTTCTCTATGGCTCCAGGTACTTATAAACAAGCAAACAAACTTAAAAAAAAGAGTGAAGAACAGAGTCACCTGGACAAACTTCCTAACAACAAAAAGTTAACTCTTGGGTGAAGAGCGGATAGCCTTTGTGGTCAACTCTGCAGGTACAGGAATAGTCCTATGGATTGAAAGGTGTCCACAAGATTCCTCAGACCTATTTGGAATTTCCTTATGGGACAGACAAAGGTTTGCAAAAACAACCATTAGCAAATGAGGGAACTGGAAAAGGTCCTTCGCCTGTTCTGCCAGGCAGCTGTGGGAAGCACTGGGGAAGGCAGAAGATCCTGGAAAACAAAATCATCATCCATTCAGAGGTTGAGCCCTGGAACTTTAGAGACACCCTATACCAAAAGGCTGAAGGTCCCTGAGGACTTTGCAGCCGACTGTACAACTTTTATAGTCAACGGCTGAGGTTAGAAAGCACACTAAAACCCAAATGTTGGTCCTGGCTGTTCTGGAGTAGTTCCTGGCCCTTCTGCCCCTGCTGATTAAGAGCTGGGTGCGGGAGTGTGGAGCAGAGACCAGCTCTCAAGCGGTGGCCCTGGCGGAAGGCTTCCTCCTGAGTCAGGGAGAGGAGCAGAAGGAACAAGTGGAATTGCAGGTGATAGACCTTCATCTTGGAAGTCCAGAAGGGACTAAAGAATGTGCTTGAATTCTTCACCCCTCTCTTCTATACTTCTCTTGTCTTCATAACATGGATATGTTCCACCAGTTCTTGTAGGACATTGTTCCATTTTCTATTCTGGAATATACAGATAGTCCTTAACTTATTACAGTTCATTTATTGACTCTTCAAAGTTATGGCACTGAAAAAAAGGGACGAACATTTTTCATATTTACGACCATTGCAGCATCTTCATGATTACATGATCAAAATTCAAAATGGGAACTAGTTCATATTTATGACAGTTGCAGTGTTCTGAGGTCATCTTAACAGCTTTGGTGACCTTCTGACAAGCAAAGTCAATGGGATAGCTGTGTGACTAACTTAACAATTGCAGTGATTCACTTTAACATATTGGGGCATTAAAGTTGTTTTTAGAGAATAAGTGTCCACCTCATGTTGTGCGATATCTTACTTATTTTTTCTCCTCCCTCCTATTTCAAGTCTTTCACTCTGCAGACCAGAGATCCTATGAGAAGGAGGAATGTATCAAATCCTTCTCGGGAGCTGTTTTCCAGGAGGATCTATCAGGAATCCACAAATCAGGACATCTCAGATGGTAATCAAAAGTCCACCTATTCCCAG
Source organism: Hydrophis major (assembly GCA_033807585.1). Classification (NCBI taxonomy): domain Eukaryota; kingdom Metazoa; phylum Chordata; class Lepidosauria; order Squamata; family Elapidae; genus Hydrophis; species Hydrophis major. The sequence goes on from CM066329.1 coordinate 20,261,617, forward strand.
GAGAGGTCCCAGCTGTGTTACCTTCTCTATCTCCTTCTGTAGAACACCTTCTGCTATTTTATTAATTATCCATTTAAAAATTCTGTCTCCCTCACAGGGAGTCATACAATGAATTTGACTCCTTTTTATGGTAGTGCTGAAAGACCGGTTGAAGCTCCAACTCAAGTAAGAGAGATGATAATAATAATTTAAAAAATCACAAAATTAGTGTTTGCTGAATAACTCTAGCAGTAGTACTTATATACCACTTCAGTGCTTTATGGTCCTCTCTAAGCGTTTTACAGAGTCGGCATATTGTCCCCAACAATATATGTCCTCATTTTACCGACCTAGGAAGGATGGAAGGCTGAGCTGGTGAGATTCAAAGTGCTAAATTGCTGGCAGCTGGCAGTCAGCAGAAGTAGCCTTCAGTACTGTATTCTAACCACTGTTCCACCATGGCTCTTTTTAATAGAATGGTGATCCTGTTAGTAATTCTTTGACATTGATAATAACTAAAAGAATCACACTGACACCCTACAGTTTTGAAAAGGCCTTGTTTATAACCAGCAACTATAACCAGTCTTTAAAATCATCCTTATTTTTGTTCTGTTCTCATTCAGGAGGGTTTTGTGACCTTTAAGGAGGTAGCTGTGTATTTCTCTGAAGAGGAGTGGTCTCAGCTGAATGTTGACCAAAAAGCACTGTATTGGGAAGTCATGCTGGAAAATCATAGGAACATTGCCTCTTTGGGTAAGACTTTGCCAGAAATTTTATACAAAAAAATACAAATTTGGAAAAGGAAATAAGATAAAATAATGTTTTATGAATTAGAAAATAATGATTAATGAATTAGAAAAAAGTATGATGAAATTAAAAAAAAGACAAAGTAATGAAGTTATATTCCCCCCTCCTCTTTCTAAGTTTAAATCATTATTTCCTCCTTTACATAATTTATCCTTTCTAATCCTCAAGTACAAATTTGATCACAAGTTCATTTTTTTCTTTTCAGCTAAAGTCTGTCAGGGGCTTCCAATCACTAATAAATATTGATAGTATCCTCTGCCTAATCGGAGTCAATTTAGTCATCATTGAGTAAATTTAGTCATCATCTTCCCCAACCATTGTAGTTATTGTAGAGTTTATTTTTTATATGCAAGTCTCACTATGGTTATCATACTCAAAAACAATCTTCTATGACTGTTGATTGGTGCCAACATAGTGTTCTGATTTCAGCTGGATATTGATCTTTAAAGTTCTCTGTATCACTGAATGTCTCTGAATCCAAACTTTTCTAGCTTTTATACAAAGCCACCAAAGCATGACAAAATGATCACATTGTCTTCATTTCCAACATAAGTTTGAGGTACATTTATACACTTTTGAATCTTTTTCTGTTGATTTTCATATTCCTCTGTATGTTTTGTTTTTCACAATTCATATTTATCTTTTCCACAAAATGAGATTCAAAATCTGCTTTATGTTGTTGAATAATATAGTTCCCTTTATTTGCCTAGAATATTTCTGATAAAATGAAAACTACAATATATTGTTTTTCTGTTCTTGACTTAATTTGGTATTCCCGCAGCTCAAGTTCTAATGCCTCTCTATATGTTATCCATTGTCTTTTCTTGCTGTTTTTTTTTTTTTTCTGCTGGAAGCCATTAGGATGTTTTGGGGCACAGCCCGAGTTGATATCTGTTTCATATTCTTAATGTGGCATTTCTAACATGATGATTTTAAAATCTAGATTTATCCTATATTTATTGTACCACAAATAACCATGACATCCTGCATTTCTAGTTCTAAGACCCTCTTATTTCTGAGCAATTCCGACTTCTTATCCAAACTGCACAGCAGAATACATAGTTTGATTTCAGATTGGGAAACAAATCTTTCCATTTCCTTCAAAACTTAGATAATTCAATATTTAATCCATGGTTTTTTCCTTGCCATACAAACCTAGATGTATCTTCCAAAATTTTAATCAAGAAAGTCCAGATCAAATTTTTGAAGGACTTCTCTGCATCGATGAAGTTTGAAGCAGTTATTCATTATATCCAAACTTCCTATGCTTTGCTCTTTTTTCCCTAATGTTATTTTCATTTTTCTTTTCCTGTGAAGGTAATGACAGTGAAGATGAAAAGTCCAGGGAGTTATTCCAAATGATCAGTCATGGATACAATACGAAGAATCCTACAATTCTAATGGAAGTAGAAAGCTGTGAGAGAAGCCATTCTAATTGCAATCAGGAATGTTCATCTGATGTTCATGCATCAATGAAAGCCTCTGTGGCCCAGGAAGGAAAAATAAAAAAGAAATATATTGGAAAATGTACAAAACTATTCATAAACAAATTAGATGTAGCTAAACATCAAACCCAAATGGAAGGAGAAGATTTTATACATGCAGACAATGGAAATACTCATAAATGGACCCTGTCTCTTCCCCATCAAAATAGGTCCAATAGATCTCAAAAGAGTATCCACACAGGAAAGAAGCCACATAAATGCATGGAGTGTGGAAAGAGCTTTAGTAGGAACACTTCCCTTACATGTCATAAGAGGATCCACACAGGAGAGAAACCCTATAAATGCCTGGAGTGTGGAAAGAGCTTCACTTTTAGTACTTCTCTTACTTCGCATTCCCGGATCCATACAGGAGAGAAGCCATATAAATGCATGGAGTGTGGACAGAGCTTTACTTCGAGCAACAGTCTTGCTTCCCATAAAAGAATCCATACAGGGGAGAAGCCGTATAAATGCATGGAGTGTGGAAAAAGCTTCTCTCTTAGCAGTTCTCTTACTTCGCATTACCGGATCCATACAGGGGAGAAGCCCTATAAATGCATGGAGTGTGGAAAGAGCTTCTCTCTTAGCAGTTCTCTTACTTCGCATTACCGGATCCATACAGGGGAGAAGCCCCATAAATGCATGGAATGTGGAAAGGCCTTTACTCGGAGAAGGAGTCTTACTTCCCATAAAAGGATCCAGCAACAGAATAAGATGTATAAATGCAAGGACTGTGGAAAGAGCTTTTCTACAAACTGTCAACTTACAGGTCATAAGAAGATCCACATAGGAGAGAAGCCCTATGAATGTATGGAGTACGCAAACAGCTTCAGCTCACTCAGAAATCCTTCTTTACATGAAAGAAACCACACAGGGCAAAGGCCTTATAAATGCATGGAGTGTGGAAAGTCCTTTATACAGAGAATTCATCTAAGTTCACATACAAGAATCCACACAGCAGAGAAGCCCTATAAGTGCATGGAATGTGGAAAGAGCTTCTTATCAAGTAATTCTCTTATTTCCCATTACTCGATCCATACAGGGGAGAAGCCATATAAGTGCACAGAGTGTGGAAAGAGCTTCTCTCAAAGTTCTTCTCTTTCTCTTCATCAACGAATTCACACAGGAGAAAAGCCCTATAAATGCATAGAATGTGGAAAGAGTTTCCCTAAGAACAGTGATCTTATTATACATTCAAAGATCCATACAGGGGAGAAGCCACATAAATGCCTAGAGTGTGGAAAGAGCTTTGTTAAGAACAGTCAACTTATTTACCATAGTCGGATCCATACAGGGGAGAAGCCCTATAAATGCATGGAATGTGGAAAGACCTTCCCTAAGAACAGTGATCTTATTGCACATATAAAGATCCACACAGAGGAGAAGCCACATAAATGCATAGTGTGTGGAAAGAGCTTTATTAAGAACAGCCAACTTATTTACCATAGTAGGATCCATAGAGGGGAGAAGCCATATAAATGCATGGAGTGTGGAAAATGCTTTACTGTCGGTAGTAATTTTCTTGCCCATAAAAAGACACACACAGGGGAGAAGCCTTATAAATGCGCTGAATGTGGAAAGGGTTTTTCTACAAACAGTTATCTTAACATCCATAAAAGGATCCACACGGGGGAGAAGCCTTATAAATGTATGGTGTGTGGGAAAGGTTTTATTATGAACCGTTCTCTTAATGCCCACATAAGGACCCACATAGTGTAGAATCCATATAAATCTGTGAAATCTGGAAAAAGGTTTAAGATGAACAGTGCCTGAATGTTCTCTATACAGATACATTTTGGTGAGAATATGTTTGAACGTTAGGTTTAATGATTGAAATATATGCATTTTCTAATTACATTTACTGAATTAGAAAAGAGTTTTTTTGAGTCCGATGTTGACAACTAGAAGCCCCAGGGAGATGAATTTACCAATGGAAACCAAATGCTAGCCAAGTTTTAATTACAAACAGTGAATTTTTGTAGTTACTGTCATTTGAAGGTCAGTAATGCCATTTCACATAAATAAAGGAACATCTTCCTTTCTTCATGTTTATCGCATTTTCGATTGGACCATAAGAAAGCCTTAATCCCTAATAAAAGGTTAATTTTTGAGATCAAGGATACAGCTTAGCTAGTAAAATATAATTCAATGTGTTATATGGGAAAGCTATAAATCAGGGAAGACGTGTAGGAGTTATAGCTAAATGTGAATTACCAAAGTTCAAGTGATGCTATAGAAGATACCTTATGAACAGAACAGTTTAAATAGCAACTGTTTTGCAGTTAAGCTGTGTGTGGCTGTCATTAGAAGTTATATAATGAATTGCAAAATTTTGAAATGAAACGGCTTGGGATATTGTGCTAAATTACAAGAATGTTAAAAAGAAACATCTGGTGACTGGGTAACATCAGATACTCTAATTCTTAAGGCTACAAAAAACACTGGATTTACAGTCTCCAACTCTGTGCATTCAGTTTGGACAAAGGGCTCATGTGAGAATGTATCTCTTCAAGACAAAACATTTTAAATCTTTCTCCTATAGCAGAAATGAGAATGGGAATTTAGTCTGCAGTGTGAGGAGATGAGAAAATAATCCAACTCTTCAATTCACTATGAATAACAGACCTAATCAATCATTATGGATGCGGAAGGAGGGAACTTTTTTCTGTCAAAGGCTTATCATGTTTTGAGAGAATAATCATACAGGTATTCATTCGAGTGTGAAGAAAGTTTCAAGATGAGGAAATCCCCTCTCAGAAAAAGCCAGAGTGACCAGAAACCCCTGAAATTCATGTGCAAAAGACTTTCCAAGCATTAGGACCATATTTTGGCTTCCTATGGTGAGATCAGAGCGAAGAAAAAGTCTAAATTTAATGTGAATGAAAATGTATATCAATGGTTCTGTATACAACACCTGCAGCCCTTCCTTCACTGGACAGTTTATTGTACCGGAGGGAAAAACTGGATGAATAGCCAGAAAACGATGAGACCGCAGTATAGAGGGCTTCATGCAGGCAGTCAGGGCACCAAATTCCTTAAAACAGCTCCAGTAATGGAGGATTATGATTGGGGAGGGGAGGAGAAAATCGCCTGACAAATGCCTAGGGAGATTCTCATACATCCAGAGGCCTTGGTTGTTCCAAATGTACTTTTCCAAAAGGCAACTGGACTTTCCTTTCTGTTTTCCTGAAAACCTTTTGCTTCTCATCCAAGAAGCATCTTCACAACTCAAGGTGCTCCTTGGATAAAAAGTGAAACATTTTCAAGACAATAGAAATTACAGTTGCCTTTTGAAAAAATACATTTGGGAACCATTGACAAATCCAAAGGAGCAAAAAGAGTTTTTGTATATAAACAACAGAGAAGATAGAAATTGATATATCCAGTAAGATAGAAATAGTTGCTAACCTATAGTAATAGGAAGAGAGTAAAATGAGCAGTGTGCGATTAACATTAACTTTACAAGTAAGAAGTGAGAGTTTTAAGTGCACCTTATAAGAACAAATTCTGTCTTTATATATGTTTACGATGAGAAAAGCCCTAACAATTGCTTATTGGTAAAAAATTGGGTGGCAGACAGACCTCTGAGTGTGAGAGGCTCCTGTTGGGTTGAACTTGAAGCTGTTTATTTAAATAATAATCCTGCATGAATCTGTATCAAAATGGAGAAAACAGACACCAATTCAAGTTTTATGGCACTTACTGTCCAATTTTTCATTAGAGAAATGGAAATCAGACTGAGAGCCATACAAAATTAGACATCAATTGAACCTTTTATTCATGATCTAGATCCCAGTTGCCTTAAATTCTAGAAAGGTTTTAACTTTCCTACTTATATTTCCTGAGGGTGTTTGGTATTCAACCCCTAAATAAAACATATTTTTCTCCCCCCCACCCCTCATGGTATTTTATGTTCTCTTTTCCATTGTTGTGTTCCATCATATTGCAGTTCCCCTTTTTCTCCTGTCACAGATGAGACTCCATTTCGCCCCTCTATTTGTCTTCCAAGGAGCCTGGCTGTGAGGTAAAATTTCTGGAACATCCACCAGTTTCAACTTTTCAAGCAGCTAGTCGGTCTTTCCAATTATTCTTGGCTTCACCCGGAGACAAACAAAAATTGAGAAGTGCAGGGAACTAGAGAACAAAAACACGGTAAAAGTCTCTGTTTTCCTGATTGTGGATTCCCTGCCCCAGTCTCATCTTCCCCTTTAGGCTGGGGCCTGCAACAACCACAAGATACAAAATATGCTAACCAGAGAGCCTCTTGGTTCTCATGTTCTGTCTGCCTGGCTATATCTGACAGGATTTGGCTCCTTTTGAGGCCTCCCTCAATCTCTGGAGCCTTCAGGTCAGCTGTTCTTGGGGGAAACTAGTTCAAATCCTCCAGAGATTTTTCTCCATCTCCACAGACCGTTCTGGACAGGAAAGAGGAAGGTGGAGAAGATTCCACCGCTGGAGACGCCGCAAAGGGGTCCCGCCTGGAAGGGTGCGTAGAGAGGGGACAAGTCTTCCTTTGGGGTAGGAGTCCGGATCCCATGTTCCCCTGTTGCCCTTCATCATGCAGGGGCCAGGCTGGGGAGGAGGACATGTAAAGGAAAGAATGTGGGGTCTCTAGAAGGGGAGGGGGCATTTCCCCCATTTCTTGGGGGAGTCAAAGCCGGCTCGAAGTCCTGGTTCTGGTTGCAAGGACAGATGTGCGAGGACAGGAACTGGGGTGCTGCTTCCCAGCCTTTTCCCACGACCGCAAAGGGGCTCTTCCTGCAGAAAAGAAGGGAGACGTTGCAGGGAGGTGCAAAAGTGGGGCTGATGTGCAGCATTCGCACCGTGTGCCTGATGAGTCCGCTTCTTGTCAGACTTCTTGAAAGTGGGAGTTGAAGTCCACCCGTCTGAATTTGGCCATGTTTGAAAAAGTGTGGTTTAGGCTAAGAAGCAAGGAAACGTGTTTGTAGGAGTTGTATGAATCAGGAAATCATGTTAGGCTTTAAATGGCTTATTCATTCGGGTGTTAATCCTATATATGTTTGATGGTGGTTTGTTTAATTCAGGCTTCTGAAATTCCTAAAGGGATTTGGGTGAAATAATGAATGGGATTCAGCTGGCTAAAGTTTTTCAAGTTCAAAGGTTGATTTGTTTTCTTATAAAAATCGATATATATAGCTCTTACCTCAATTGGTTTTTCTGCAATTCTAATTATCAGTTGAATTATTTTGTGTCAACTTTGCCAACAGGGCTAGTTAACCAGTTTGGGGTCAGGGCAAATTGTGTGAAGCAGCCTTCGTCTTATAGCATGACTTTGCTCCCAAAAAGCAAGCTCTGAAAAACAAAGTGGGTATCCTAAGCCATTGCCGTTTTCTTGGCATTTCATTTGATGTGAACTCAACCTTCATGCCATCATTAGAATGTTGTTCCTACCCAGGATACTTTACTAAGTATCCATGTTAGGGGTCTTTTTCCTTTTCTTCACTGAGACCCCTGACAAAAGCTAAAGTTTTATTTCCTGACATAAGCCATTTTTGGAATTTTGTCCTCTATGGCTCTTGTTACTTACAAAGATACAAACTTAAAAATACAAGAGTGGGGAACATCCTTAATGAATGTCTAATGCCTAAACGTCTCAATATGAAGCACAAGAAACGTGTAAACATTCTGTGTTCCATTCCAGTTTCTTAAGCTTCCTTGAGTTTTGGAGAATTTATGAACCCTAAGTGTAGGGTAAATGTTGATCTTGACATTAAAAAAAGGTTAGCCTGCACTTTGAGGAAAAAAGAAATAGAAAATCCTCCAAATTTATATTTGTTAAGATTTGTTTTATATTCCAATAGAATACCTAGAAGCAAACAAAGTCATAACCAAAATCCAATATGGGTTTGTCAAAAACAAATCATGCCAGACTAATCTTATTGCATTCCTTGACAATGTGACAAATTAGTGGACCAGAGGAATGTGGTCAATATAATTTACTTGGACTTCAGTAAGGCATTTGACAAAGTAGACCATAACCTACTACTTGATAAAAGAGAAAAATGTGGGTTAGACAGCATCACCACCAGATGGATTTGTAACTGGCTGACCAACCGCACTCAGCGTGTAGTCCTCAATGGAACTGCATCTGCATGGAGGGAGGTATTAGGTTCAGCTCTGTATTAGGTCTAGTACTCTTCAACATCTTCATCATTGACTTGGGCAAAGGGATAAATGGGGAACTCATCAAATTTGCAGATGACACCAAGCTACCAAAACATAGGCTTAAGATACAGAAGGATCTTGACAGACTTGAGCATTGGGTACTATCTAACAAAATGAAATTCAATGGTGAAAAAAAGTAAGGTTCTACATTTAGGCAAGAAAAACAAAATGCACAGGCACAATATATGTGGTACCTTGCTCAATAGGTGGTGACTCTGAGAGGGATGTTGGAGTCCTAATGGATATTCACTTAAATATGATCCAGCAGTGTGCTGCAGCTGCCGAAAAAGCCAACACAGTTCTAGGTTACATAAACAGAGAGAGAGAATCAAGATCATGTGAAGTATTAATACCATTTTATAATGCCTTGGGAATAGTGCATCCAATTTTGGTCGCCACAATGTAAAAAAGATGTTGAGACTCTAGAAAGAATGCAGAGAAGAGAAACAAAGATTATTAGGGAACTGGAAGCTAAAACATATAAGGAATGAATGCTGGATGTGTCTAGTTTTATAAAAAGGACTAGGGGAGACATGATAGTAGTCTTCTGATATCTCAGGGGCTGCCCCAAAGAAGAAGGAGTCAAACTTCTCCAAAGCACCTGAGGATAGGACAATAAGCAATGGGTGGAAATTAATCAAGGAGAGAAGCAATTTAGAATTAAGGAGAAATTTTCAGACAGTCAGAACAAATAATCAGTAGAACAACTTGCCTCCAGAAGTTGTAAATGCTTCAACACTGGAAGTTTTTAAGAAGATGTTGAACAACCATTTGTCTGAAGTGGTGTAAGGTTTCTTATCTAAGCAGGGGATTGGATTAGAAGTCCTTCAAAGTCCCTTGCAACTATTATTCTATTCTATAAAATATTCCGTTTCTGGATGAAAACTAGGACCATATTTTGCACCACACATGATGGATAGAGAGACATAGAAATACCCAGAGGATTGATTGTGAGAAAAAAAAAAGATGCATACCTTCATTTTTTTCATAAATCCCTGTTTACTTGCACTATCATGTATATTAAGGGTTGAAGGGCCTGAAATAAAACCAATGTTAATTTGTGTGCTTAAATTCTGATCTTCATATATGTCAAAATCGTGTTTTGCAACACTGGCAGTTGGTTAGCTAGCAAGATGTTGTGGGCAAGCAGGAAGTGTGTGCTTAAAAGTACATGTAAAAATAACTGTTGTAACACTGAGGTTAATGGAATGGATAACTGCCCCTGTTGCTATGACAAGTTGGCAGAATCCTCAAAGTCATATGCTTTGCCATTTTAGGGTATATAATGAAATGTTGAATGGTGGATATGGGCCCATTGGTCTCAAGCCATCTCTTGACTGCTTGTTCGATGGACCCTCATTGCAATGTGGTATAAGTGCTTTATATATGTTGTGCTGTAAGGACTTCGATGGGTCCTCAGTTTAAGCGCCTTATGTTTGCTATGCTTTAAATTTTAAACAAACCTCTGGATCCTAAGTGAGATGCTTTATGGTGTACTGTCTGTTCAATTTCTAGTAGATGCAGCTATGCTCATAATTATATATTAACCTAGAGGCCATATCAATGGACAGGTTCAAACACATTACCGATAAAATTTAATAGTTATAGGATAAAATACAATAATTTAATACATAAATATGGAAAATAGTATAAAATGACATAAAATTATTTCTGTATCACCCCAGCAATCTACCCCAATCCGGCCCACATATGCCAATCTCAGTCAGACCATTTTCGTCAGAAATTGTGCTGTATTAAATGTTGTTTTCAGATTCTGGCCACACATGAGGTATGTTGTTTTAATATGGGCCTCCCACTGGGCTGTACATTTAATATGTAGATCAAGGTACTTATCTCTCACCCCCTTATACAAGCAGTAATTGAATAATATGAGTCAGATCTTCTATCTCTTCAGCTGTACAGATACATGTACGATCATTGTATGGGATAGAATGGAATCTCCCAAATCTAACCATTGTATCAAACTGTTCGAATCTTGCTCGGGTAAATGTCTCCCTGAAATGTTTTGGCAATTGTGATTTTAAATAGTTGTCCATTTGGAAGGTGTGTTTATATTTGCTCAGCCATTTCAGGCTACCAGCCTTACTAAGTGTGGCTTTGTCATTTTGGGCTTCTATATCCATGATTCTTTGGGCAACTTTTGTTGTTGTTGTTGTTCTTCTGTTACATAGGGTGCAGGGAGACCACAGCTCTTTATATATGTAATTTGTCAATTTAGTAATTCAGAGGGTTTGTGACTGCAATTTTATCTGCTCCGGCAGGCATAGCTTAGGGAGTTTATCCGCCTCCATTTTCTTAATTTTGAGCCAGTAGTTGTAAGCTCTGGTTTTAGACAGTGTGTAAATTCTCAGTTCTGCTCTGACTGCTGCAGCATATGTCTTAGGGTCCATACCTAAATACACCTTAGATGTTGAGACTGTGCTTGCTCTCAAGCTGTAATGGGGTGTGTGGTAAAAAAGACTCCCCAAAATAAATAGAAGATAACAATACAATAAAATAATTCTTACTTTAGAATCAGAGGTTTATTTCATGAGTAATTTGGAACATTAATAGCCAACATATCAATACAATCTCACAGCATTACTTACATCCATAACCCATTGCAATGAGGTCCAGAGACAGTAGCTAGGTCCAGCAAGGAAGAGCTACTATCAGTGGCAGTGCTATATTAGCATACTCCAAACCCTCGCAACTGATTGGTCCAGACGGACAGCGACCTGATTGGTCAAGATCCTGGCTGTGATTGGAGCACTAGAAATCTACCGCGATTGGCTGCGCCGATCGTGGGAGATTCAAAGCGCTGCCATTGGCCGCCGAGCCGCAAGCCAGCCCTATATGAGGGGCTGCCGCGACTTGTATTCTTCAGACTATTCTAATTCTAAATAAAGAGCTGAACTCACTAAAGATGGTCTCGCATCTCCTTCGAGCCAATCCACCCCAGATCTAACAGTGGCCATGATTTGCAACCCATCTCCTTTTATACCTTTCTTCTGAAAGCCCCTCAGTAAATGGAATTTTACTGGAGTTACTTTTTTGTTCTCTCATACTGACCATCAGTTAACACATACTTGTGTGTACATCCTACGAGCTGCTACTTTCAGTTCCCTATTTCCCAATGTCTGTGATATCCTTAGTCCAAAATAGCTCCTGAAACTAATTACTTTGCAAATACAAGTTACAAAATTATGCTTGCACAGCAGATTACAAATATTTTGTTATTATTAGGAAATCATTTTAACTGACACTAAATATATAGCATTTTATTTCAGGCCTGCTATTATTCTGAGGCCTGCATAATTCTGGCAAATTCAAAACCCAGTTTTCCTTTTCTCGTAGGTGTAAACCCCAAACCCCAGCTCCGTATAGGAGCATAGGGGTTACCTTAGCTTTATATACTTTGATTAGTGGTACTAGGGAACCTGGGCAACTGTAATTCTTTAATTAAGGTAATAGATTCAAGCAGGTTTTTGCTCTAAGTGTGCTCAGTTGATGGTTACAAGCCCAAGGTCTGGTCTTGGGAAAACTTATGCCTAAGTATATGAAAGTGCTAACCTTTCAATTGGTTCTCCATCTAGTTGTCATCTATGTCTCTGGTTATGTTTATCAAACACCATAATTTTTCATTTAGATTTACTAGCAATTAGAGAGTTATCCTGACAGTAGTAGCTAAATCTCCTTAGTGGGTACAATAATAGGATCATATCATCACAGAGAAAGGTGTTACAATTTCTATGACCCAGACTGACCCAGACAAAAAGTGGGATTCATTTCTTTCACCCAATGGTCTTAAATGGAATCATTTAACAATAAGGACAATTCTTGAAAATCCTCCTGATTTTTGTTCTATTTTCTTCTCATTCGGGAAGGTCTTGTGTCCTTTAAGGAGGTGACTGTGTATTTCTCCAAAGAGGAGTGGCCTCAGCTGGATGCTGACCAAAAAGCACTGTATTGGGAAGTCATGCTGGAAAATCATAGGAATGTTGCCTCTTTGGGTGAGAATATACAAGATTTTTTTTCAGAATAAAAACTACAGACTTTGAAGATGAAATAAAGAAGATAGAATCATGTGATTAAAAAATAGAAAAAAGTATAATATTTAAAAAAGGGAAAAGGCAAAGTAATAAAGAAGTTATATTTCCCCCTCTTTCTAATGTTACATCATTGTTTCCTCCTTTACATAATTTATCCTTTCTAATCTTCAAAAATCACAAGTTCATTTTTTCTTTTTTTCAGCCAAAAGTTGATCTTGGGTTCCAATCACTAATAAATATAGATACTATACATTATCGGAGTCAATTTAGTCATCATTGAGAATTCTCTCATCTTCCCCAACCATTACATCGTTCTAGTTATTGTAGAGTCCTTCTGCGTATAATATGGTTGTCATACTCAGAAACAATCTTTTATGACTGTTGATTAGTGCCAACATAAATTGTTCTGGTTTCAGTTGGATATTGATCATTAAAGTTCTCTGTATCACTGATTGTCTTTGAATCCAAAGTTTTCTAGCTTTTTTACAAGTCCACCAAAGTATTACAAAATGATCTTTTATCTTGTCCACTGCTCCAATATAATTTTGAGGTACATTTATACACTTTTGAATATTTTTCTGTTGATCTTCAAATTCCTCCATCTGTTTAGAGTGTTAGCAATTACATATTCATCTTTTCTACATGTGAAATTCAAATTCTGCTTTATGTTATTGAATACTATAGTTCCCTTTATCGACCTAGAATGTTTCTGATAATATGAGAACTATGCTGTTTTTCCGTTCTTGATTTAATTGGGTATTCTCGCAGCTCAATTTCTAATTGCTCTCCACGTGTTACCCATTTTCTTTCCTTGCTGCTTTTTTTCTGCTGAAAACCATTAGGATGTTTTGGGGCACAGCCTGAGTTTATATCTGTTTCATATTCTCAATGTGGCATTTCTAACATGATGGTTTAAAATCTAGTTTGATCCTAAATTTAAGAGCTTCATTAAGAACTGTGAACTTACCATAGTAGAAGCCATACAGGGGAGAAGCCATATAAATGCATGGAGTGTAGAAAGTGTTTTTCTATGAAGACGAATCTTAAGACCCATGAAATGATCCACACAGGGAAGAAACCTTATAAATGCATAGAATGGGGAAAGTGTTTTTCTACGAAAATGAATCTTAAGAACCGTAAAAGGACCCACATAGGGGAGAAGCCTTATAAATGCATGGAATGTTGCAAGAGTTTTTCTACGAACCGTTATCTTAATCACCATAAAATGATCCACACAGGGGAGAAGCCTTATAAATGTATGCTGTATGGGAAAGGTTTTATTATGAACAGTTATTTTAGCTACCATAAAAGGACACAATGTAGTAGCCATAGAAATCTGTGAAATCTGGAAAAAGCTTCAAGAGAGCCAATGGCTGTATTTCCATATACGAATACATTTAGGTGAGAATTGGTTAAAATGTTAGGTTTTAATTGTTGAAATAATATGCATTTTCTAATTACATTAACTGAATTAGGAAAGGTTTTTTTTGAGTCTGATCTTTACAACTTGAAGCCCAAGAGAAATGGATTTACTAATGGAAACCAAGAGGTAGTTACGTTGTGTTTTAATTATGAACAATGGATTTTTGTAGCTACTTTCATTTGAAGGTCAGCGATGCCAAGAGAGAACATTTTTTTCCTTCATGTTTTCCACTGGATCATAATAAAGCCCAAATCCCCAAGAAGAGTTTAATTTTTGAGAGGAAGCATAGGCTTAGCTATTAACATGTAATTCCATGCATACTATGGGAAAGGCATAAATCAGGAAAGACTTGCAGAAGTTACAGCTAAATATGAATTATCAAAGTACGAGTGATGTTAAAGATGAATAGAACAGTTTAAGTTACATAATGAATTGGAAGATGTTGAAACTGGAAACATCTTCAGATATTGTGCTAAATTACAAGAATATTCAAAAAGGAAACCTCTGGTGACAGTGGAACATTAGATTGTATAACCGTAATGCTACAAAAAGCCCACTGGATTTATAATCTCCACCTCAGTGTATTCAGTTGGACAAGGGGCTCACCTGAGAATGTATCCTACTATTGAGCTGGAAAATGGTTGCTCTAGGAGGGATGTGATCAGGCAGACATTTAATAGGTGTTTCTTTCCCAAGAAGCAGAAGGAATTGCATCTTTTCAAGACAAAACTTTTCATATATTTTTTCTTCCATAGCAGAAATGAGAATGGGAACTTCTGGAGTGTGATACGAAAAAAATACACAGAAAACTCTTTCAATCTACTGTGAAAAAAAGAAATGCAGAAGCAGGGACCTTTTTGTCTCTCATGTTGTGTAAGAATAATCATACAGATTCTAATTCAAATGTGAAAAAAGTTTTAGGATGAAGAATTCCTGTCTCACAAAAAGCCAGTATGACGAGAAGCCCCTGATATACATGTGCAAAATACTTTCCAAGCTTTAGGACCATATTTTGCTTCTCCGTTGAACTGCTGTGAGCATCCAGAGAGTGGGAGGTGCTCCAGTCTCGTGTCATACAGGCTGAGCTATAATTGAAGGAACGCCCTCCTCCTCCACGTGACTCCATGCGTTCCCCCAGTTTTAGCTCAGCCTTCGACAAACAGGCAGCTATATTCGTTCCTTGGCCGTTTCAGGTTCCTTGCTTAAAATTCTTATGTCAGGTTTGCTTTTTCTTAATCCTTGTTCCTTGCATTGATTGTGTGGTACCAAATTTCTGCCAGGCGAGGTTTTTTGCCTTTAGGGGGGAGTTAGGGGGAGTTGGAGCCTTTGCCCCCCCCCTTCTCCCTCTGCCGATTCTTAAATTGCGCTCCCAGGAGCAGCCTTTTTTCGTTCGGATTTATTTTTCATACGTTGCGTCTTCCCCCCATGAACGCATTCAGAGGAAGCTCTGCTTCTCCCAGCTCTTCTAATTTCCTTGCCTTTTCTTCCATTTAAGGGCTGGTGCGTCTCTGGGTTATTAGCGCCACTATGGGCAGCCATTTTAGGCGCACCTCGTGGTCGGCGCCATTTTGATTGAGCAATTTGAGTTGCGTGGTTGCTGGTAGGTCCTCAGCATAATAGGCCGCGTGGAGCCTGATTTTATTGAGAATACTGTGGCTCCGTGCCCTGTTATTCTCCATTGCCTTCCTTTGCCTTGTTGGTTCTTGTTGTGTGATTGCCCGCAACTTATTCAGAGACGCAGGCACGTACCTTCCAAGTGGGAAGGAGGCTGCCTTAGGAGGCCTTTCTTAACCCCTTTTTTGTCTGTGGATATTTTACTTATATTTATATATAGGGGTTGTTTTTTTCTCACTGGCCTCAGTGTTGAATTTGGCTTCCCCGTTTACACTGTTGTTATTTAGCTAGTTGCTTATTGAGTTTCTTTTCAATTTGATTAGCTTTGGGCTCCACCCACCTTTATATATTTTTTTTAAAAATTAAAAAATATAATAAATACCAAAATAAAAAATCTTTTTGATTATTCTTGAGCTGTTACTAGTAGATAGATAGTTAAGGGAATTTCCCCTTTCCTTTCCAAAAGGAGGACGTGGCCCAACCTTAGGAACACTGGCTAGAGCGATAGGCCGAACTCCTTGGCGCACCAACCGCCTCTCCTATATTCTTGGTATTATGGCAGAGGGAAATCCGAGTGGGCCTTCCTTAAAGGCCAAATCTAAGACCCACTATTTGTGTACAAGGGACAAGGACTCCTCCAGTGCCTCCCAAAGGGATGCCTTGAGGCGTCATAAGGCTCTGGAGAAAGAATTTAGCAAACACTCAAAGGACTCGCCTTCTGTAGCTCTTGCTCCTCCCTCTCTTTCTGTGCATTCCCCCCCGCCAGGACAGTCTTCCCCCTCCAGGTGTAGTTCATCACGGAGTCTCCAGTCCCCTCGCGCCCCCAAGGCAACTTTTACGCCAACCACAGTGGGCCTACGCCAAGACCCGGCTTCTTCTATTATCCCAGACAGTATCAAGGAGTGGTTGTAGCTCGCCATCCATCAAGGGATCGCTGAAGGCATGCAGCAACTCTCAGGGACGGAGCCTCAAGGGATGGCACCTGGATTTGAATCCATGTCTACTAGACCTATCGCCGGGTCGGCTTCCCAACAGGGACAGGTACCTCTCCAATTGGAAGTTCCATGTCTGGAGGGTGAGGAGGCCCTGGTGGAGGAGGAAGGTGACTTTCAGTCTGTAGGGGAAGAGGAAGGTTCCGATAGAGGGTCACTGCACTATTCAGAGCCCCTATTTGCACTAGACCCCATGGAGGAGGAAATGTCAGAAGACGAAGGCATTTCCCCTGAGCAACCGGCTATGGTGGGCCTGTTCAAACCTCAGTTGTTTAAATTTTTATTATTTAAGGCTAAAAACATTTCAGGTTTTCTTTCTCTGTCTACCTCTGAGCCGTCTCCAGCTACCCCAGGGAGTCAAGAAGACTCCATATTCACTCATCTGGTCATTGAGACTGAGGTAATTCCTATCCCCCCAATTTTCTCCGATCTCGTAGCAAGACAACTGGCATCGACAGACCCCTCTCCTGCCCCTTCTAACCAGGATAAGAGGCTGTTCAATCTCAATCCGGAATTCTCAGCCTTGCTGGCTACTCCGGAGGTAGACGACCCTATCATTAGATTGGCTTCTTCTTCTTCCAATCCCACTGATGCTCTGGAGGCACTTAAATCTGAAGATAAACGTATGGAATTGGTGCTCTGGCGGGCGCATCAGTCAGATGCTTGGGCCATAAAGTCGGCCACAGCTGCCTCCTTTTTTACCCGCTCTTCCATAAGGTGGCTTAAACAACTAAAGCAACATGTTCCCGCTTCCAACACCAGAGCTCAGCAGGACATCGCCAAGCTCACGGCCGTGGCTGAATTTGCAGCCGATGCCACCTTTCACTCCATGAAGTTCTCGGCCCGTGCCATATCCTCACACGTGGCTGCCTGTCGGCTGCTCTGGCTCCAGCAATAGCACGCTGATGTCAAAAATAAATCCAAGTTAGCCTCAGCTCCCATTTCGGGAGGGAAGCTGTTCGGCTCTACTTTAGAACTGTTATTAATGGAGACGCGTAATAAGAAGAAATTTCTCCCGTCCCTTTTTTGTAAACCAGAAGCCAGAGGGTCCCAGCCATTTCGGAGGGGCTCCTTTCGTCCCTTCTTCCAGCATTCCTTCTCCCCTAGATATCAGGCCTCATCGTCCTTTCGGCCAACCTATCAAGACAGAAGCGACTCAGGTGATAGAGGCAGGAGGGGAGGAAGCTACAGGAGGTCCTTCAGAGGTTCAGGAAATAGGGCGTCCCGGAGGCCCAGATAGATCTCCCGTCTCCTATCCCATTGGCGGTCGCCTTAGATGTTTTGCTGACCAATGGGAAACATCCATTTCGGATATTTGGGTCAGAGACACTGTTAGATTCGGTCTTTCTCTCCAGTTTCATTCTCCACCACCGGAACATTTCATGGTTTCTCCCCTCTCCAGGGACCCGACCAAGCGGGAGCTCATGTCATTAGCTATCAAACATCTCGCAGATATTAGGGCTATCCAGCCCGTGCCTGCCTCACAGCGGGGAGAGGGGTTCTACTCCCTCCTCTTTCTAGTCCCTAAACATTCTGGAGGCTGGAGGCCCATTTTGGATTTGAAGAGGCTTAATCGATATATTGTCCGACATAGGTTTAAAATGCATACCCTTCAATCCATTTTGCAGAGCATCAGAAAGGGAGACTGGATGACTTCAGTGGATTTATCCAAGGCTTATCTCCATATCCCTATCCTCCCCTCGCATTCAAAATACTTGAGGTTTTGTTATAATAATCAGCATTTTCAGTATGTGGCCCTTCCCTTTGGCCTTGTTTCAGCCCCAAGGACATTTACTAAGGTGTTAGCAGCTCTAGCGGCCCACCTCAGGCACTTTCCAATCCGGCTTCATTGTTAGCTTGATGACATTTTAATTGTTTCACCCAACCAAACTCAGGCTACACATGACACTGTCACCACCCTTTCGGTGCTGCAGGCTCACGGTTTCCTTGTTAACTGGGAAAAGAGTCAACTTATTCCTTCCACCCGTATAGCCCATTTAGGAGCTGTCATTGATTCAGTGATGGAGAAGGTTTTCCTTTCCCACGATAGATTCATCAGCATACAAACTTCTGTCAGGTCCATTAGGCGGTCTGGTAAGGCCTCTTTACTTGATTTATCCAAGCTACTGGGGAAACTAGTTTCCTGTATATCCATTATTCCATGGGCACGTTTGCATTCTAGATCGTTGCAGTGGTTCCTTCTGCCGTATCAACGCTCCGGTCGGAGCAACTCCAACATCGTGGTGAAGGTCCCTCCAAGAGTCCTCGCCTCTCTTCTATGGTGGACAAGACCTTCTATCAACAGGGGCCATCTGTTCAAAGATCCTCCAAGAGTCACGCTCACTACAGATGCAAGTCTCTCCAGATGGTTAGCCCATCTGCACTCCCTTTCAGCCCAGGGCATTTGGTCGGCCGCCGAGCGGAGTTGCAGCATCTATTGGCTGGAGTCCACGCTGTGTACTTGGCCCTGAAGGCTTTCCTCCCTCAGGTCCAAAGGAATCACATACTGGTTCTAACCGACAACACCACAACCAAGGTGCATATCAATCGCCAAGGGGGTACTCACTCTCTTCATCTCATGCAAGAGGCCGAGCGGCTGTGTCGATGGTCAGAAACACACCTTCTATCCATCAGAGCGGAGCACATTTCGGGAGTCTCCAATGTTCGCGCAGATTGGCTCAGCAGGGTCGCGTTGGACCAAGCGGAATGGTGCCTTCATCCTCTTCTGTTCAAGCAGGCAGCAACGATCTTCAGCCTGCCTCTGGTAGACCTATTCGCATCTCCGCACAATGCTCAGACACTAAGATTTTTCTCTCAATACCCCACCAACGGAGCGGAGAATTACAATGCCCTGTGTTGCCCTTGGCCTTCCGGTCTTATGTATGCCTTTCCTCCTCTCCCTTTGATCCCAAGGGTGATTCGGAAACTGGTACTAGAGAGGACGGAGATTCTCCTAGTGGCACCGTATTGGCCCAGGAGACTGTGGTTCGCAGACCTTCGCGATCTGTCGATGGCCCCACCATGGAGGATTCCACGGGACAAGATCTCCCTGTCCCAGGGCCTTCTCCTCCATCCAGATCCGCAGTGGCTCCAATTGGCCGTCTGGAGGTTGAGCAGGAAAGCGGAGGGTTTATTGGCCCAGGTCATCACTACCATCATGGCAGTGAGACGCCCTTCCACCACTTGCATTTATAATGCAACCTGGAACTGTTTTTCCAAATGGTGTCGTCAATCTTCTATCAACCCGCTCTCCCTTTCCGTTGCGCAGGTTCTGGCTTTCTTGCAAGACGGCCTAGACAGGGGTCTTTCCCCTAACACTCTGAGAAGACAGGTTTCGGCTCTTTCAACGGTGCTTTCTGGCTGCTCGTTTGCGCCACTCTCCCACCATCCTCGTATCAGGGCCTTTCTCAGGGGGGCTTCCAACCTGCGCCCCCCAATGGTTCACAGATACCCAACTTGGGACCTTAATAAAGTCCTTATGGCACTGACTCAACCTCCCTTCGAGCCTCTCAGGGAAACTTCGCTTCAGTATCTCACCCTTAAAGTGGTGTTTCTCATAGCAATAACTTCAGCTAGAAGGATATCTGAAATTGCAGCTCTATCCATCAGAAAGGACCTGTGCGTTTTCCATCCTGATCGAGTGATTTTATGGCCTGACCCTGTCTTTATGCCTAAAATCAATTCGGCCTTTCACAGAGCACAGGAATTAGTCCTGCCTAATTTTTGCCCAAAGCCTGTGCGGGAGATGGAACGGCAGTGGCACACCCTCGATTGCGCAGAGCTCTCCGTATATACATCCATCGGACTCAGCCTATCAGAAAGTCTGAGTCTCTTTTCCTCTCCTTTCAGCCAGAGACAATGGGATGCAAAGTCTCCCCGTCCACTGTAGGTCACTGGATTAGGGCTACCATTTCTATGGCCTATCTGGCTCAAGCTCTGCTGGTTCCTAGTGGGGTAACTGCTCACTCTACCAGGAGTGTGGCTACATCGGTAGCCTGGGCTACTCAAGCTTCCATTCATGACATCTGTAGGGCGGCCACTTGGGCCTCTCCATCTCCCTTTATACAACACTATAGAATTGACACTTATGCCTCTGCTGAAGCTTCCTTCGGTAGGTGAGTCCTTCAACAGGTGGCGAGAGAGCCAGAGGAAATTCCGACCCAGACGGAGTCCCACCCGTAGGACAAACATGCTTTGGTATGTCCCACTCTCTGGATGCTCGCAGCAGTTCGACGGAGAATGGGCGTTGGTTCTTACCTGATATGCCTCTTCTCGTTGAACTGCCTAGAGCATCCAGCCCCACCCTTTTATTCCGTCTGGTAGGGAATTCTGTTTTGGCCAATGATATTGTTTATGGTTGTTGAGAGTTGTTTTTTCCAGTTCCGTTAGAGGATTGTTGCTGTCCTCTCGTCTTTGTAAAACTGGGGGAACGCGTGGAGGAGTCATGTGGAGGAGGAGGGCGTTCCTTCAATTATAGCTCAGCCTGTATGACACGAGACTGGAGCACCTCCCACTCTCTGGATGCTCTACGCAGTTCAACGAGAAGAGGCGTATCAGGTAAGAACCAACGCCCATTTTCTGTGATGAGATGAGGGCTAAGAAAATCTCTACATTTAATGTAAATGACAATGTATATTAGTGGTTCTGTATACCACAGTTGCAGTCCCTCCTTCACCAGAGAGTTTTTATATAGATGGGGAAAGCTGGATGAATCTCAAGAAAAGAATGAGACTTTCCGATGTGAAAATCAAGGGTAGTGGGCTTCATACAGACAGCCAGGGTGGAGAATTCCTCATAACAGCTCCAGTAATAGAAAATTGTAATTGGGGAGGGGAGAGGAAATCCCCCTGACAAATGGCTGTGGAGATTCTCATATACACAGATCATGGCTGTCCCAGAAATAATTTTCCAAAAGGCAACTGGATTTTGTGTTCGATTCTCATCCAAGAAACATCTGAAAATGCTTCTTCAAAACTGAAGATGTTCCTTGGCTAAGAAACTAAAAAGTCCAGTTGCCTTTTGAAAAAGTGACTTTGGCAGCCCTTGACAAATATAGATGAGCAAAAGGGGTTTTCATATGTAAACATAGAGAAAGAAGACAGACATAGAAATAGATATGTCAAGTAAGATAGAAATATTGCTAACCTGTGGGTAATAGGAAGAGACTAAAATTAGCAAGGTATGGTTAGCACTAAATTTACAAGAAAGGAGTAGAAATATATGTGTGTCTAATAAAGGATTTTGTGGGAAAAACAGATGCTGTCTTTGTATCTGCTTCCTCTACCATCATGAGAAAAGCCCTAACAAATTGCTCATTGACAAAAATTTGGGTGGGGGAGAAGCTTCTTAGTTTCAGAGGCTCCTGCTGGATTGAAGCTGTTTATTCAAATAGTGCCCTTGGGTGATTCTATGTCAAAATGTAGAAAAGGCACCAATTCCAGTTTTCTGCCAGTTATTGTCCAATTTTCATTAGAGAAATGGAAATCAGAGTAGCACTCATACAAAATTAGACACCAATTGTACTTTTCTTCTTATTCATGATCTAGATATCCCTTGCTTTAAATTCTAGAAAGGTGTTAAATTTCCTATTCATATTTCCTGTGGGTGATTGGAATTCAACCCCTAAATAAAACACATTTTCCTCTTTTTTCTCCCACCCCATGGTACTTTAATTTTATATTCTCTTTTCCATAATCTGTTTATATCATTTTGCAGTTCCCCCTTTCCTCCAGTCACAGATAAGATGTTATTTCCCCCACACTTCATTGTCCTCCAAGTAGTCTTATTCTGAGGTAAAATTTCTGGAATATCCACAAGTTTCAGCTTCTTTCCCATTTTGGAATTAGTTTTCTTTTTCATCAGGATTATTTCCTTTGTCATAAGCAGCCACTTGCTGAGGTTTTCCGATTATTCTTAGGCACCGAGAGCCAAGAATTTGCCAAGTGCAGGTGTATATACAGAACTAGAGAACAAAAACATGATAGAAATCTCAATTTTCTGGATTGTGCCTTCCCTACCCACCAGCCCCATCTCTCTCTCTCCTTCAGGCTGGAGTTCGCAACAATCACAAGATATAAATTGTGTTTCTCAGAGAGCCTCCTTGTCTTCTGACCACTTGGCCATTTATGACAGGATTTGGCTCCTTTTGAGGCCCCCTCCAAAGTCTGGGAACACTTCAGTGTAATTGTTCTTTAGGGAAACAAGTTCAAATGCTCCAGAGATTTTCTCCATCTCCACAGATGGTTCCTGGATAGGAAGGAGAGGAAGATGGGAGAGACTACCGCCTCTGGAGATGGCGATGCCTTTCACGGGCAGGAACCGTTCCTCCTGTTCCCATGCCTATCATCCCTTCCCCTCCTCTTGGAAAGGTAGAAAAATGTTACTACTGGTTCTGTGGGCATGGCTTGGCTTGGTGGGTGTGGCAGGGGAAGGATACTGTAAAATTTCCATTCCCTCCCCACTCCTGAGGGAAGGTTACTGCAAAATCCCCATTTCTTCCCCATCCCACTAACCTGCTTTCCAGCTCTGCTCTCCTGTGCAGGGCAACAAGAAGACCCAGCCAGTCAGGCAGAGAATAGATGGGGGCAGGGCCAGTCCGAGGTGGTATTTGCTGGTTCTCCAGAATTGGTCAGAACCTGCTGAATACCACCTCTGCGACACTCCCTTTCCTACCCTTTTGAGCAGGGCTCTTCAAACTTGACAGCTTTAAGACTTGTGGACTTCAACTCCCAGAATTCCTCCTCGAGTCATGTTAGCTCAAGAATTCTGGGAGTTGAAATCCTTAAGTCTTAAACTTGCCAAGTTTGAATACCCTTGCTCTTGAGCATGAGCACCTGCTTTTCACATAGACCCCTCCAGGAGGCGCCCTCTAAAGAAGAGAAAAAGAACACCAAGCGCTTTCCCATTGAGCCACTGGAGGGCGGCGATTACCGTGTGCTTTCCAGAGGAGGCTGCGAAGGAAGTGACATCACATCCGTGCCGCTCTAGGACGCCGCATTCTCTCCCTTTAACCCCTGGAGCGCCTCAAGGAGGCGGTGAGGCTGCGGGAGAGTCTGGCGGGAAGGAGTTCCAGACGTGCCCGGGTGAGCGGAGGCGGGAGGAGGGGCTCTTCCCTGCAAAAGGAGGCGGAGGTAGGAGAGACCCGCGCCCGGCCCTCCTGCGGGTTGAACCCCCGGTCCATGCTCCCTAGTCGCCCTCTCCATTGCAGGGGGATGCAAGAAGAGAGAAGCCGGGCGGCCTCTCCAGCTGCCTCCTTCCCGGCCCTGCTCGGGGAGGACCTCGGCCCTGCGCTGGGATGACCTGCTTGGGGCTCGGGGCAGGTTGTGTGAATCTGCCTGCGTGTCAGAGGGAGACACCCCGGAGAAGGGAAACTGGGCATCCTTAGCCAGGGTCATTTCCTGGCATTTAATTGGATTTGATCTAAACTTGCATGGCTTGTTTCCCAGTTTTGGGTTCAGCAGGTGGTGTAAGTCCTTCTTGGAGGGGAATGCAGTTTTTAAAAGGAAGCTTTTCCTTGTGATCAAAAAAGATACAGATAACAGATAATCAGAGTTGGGAGGGACCTTGTAGGTCATCTAGTCCAACACCCTAAAATGCCCACCAAATGCACACAAATCCATCCCCACATGCACACAAGAAAGAAAAATCCTATCTGCTAAATGCCAGTCCGATCGTTGACCAGCTCAGAAAATTGATTCCTTCACATGGGGATGACTTGTGCTTCAGTGTTTAAATGCTCCACATTTTAAATACTTGGAATTTATTTTCTTTTCCATCTCAGGTAGAATTGGAAGTTATTTCTACATCTTCGCATATCAGCAAAAAATCTTCTTGGCTAAAGACAGTCGGGGAAAAAATCCCACAGAATTTCAAGAAACAGACCTATGAATGAAGCGTCTAGGAGATCAAAAAGATTCCCTGTACCCATTTGGAGTTGCTTTACTGGACAGAGAAAGGATGGAGACACAACTTTTAGGAAATGAGGGAAATGGAAACGGCCCTTTTGCTGGCAGTTGTGGGGACATCTGGACAAGAACTGAACAGAATATAATGGAGGAGGGAACCATCCTCCATTCAGAAGTTCAGCCCTGGAACTTAAGGAGCCTCCAATACCAGGAGGCTGAGGGTCCCCGAGGACTTTGCAGCCGACTCCACGACTTTTGTAGGCATTGGCTGAGACCAGAAAGACACACCAAAGCCCAGATGCTGGACCTAGTTGTTCTGGAGCAGCTTCTGGCTCTCCTGCCCCCAGAGATGGAGGGCTGGGTGCGGGAGTGTGGAGCAGAGAGCAGCTCCCAGGCGGTGGCCCTGGCGGAAGGCTTCCTCTTGAGCCAGGGGGAGGAGCAGAAGGAGCAGCTCCAGTGGCAGGTGAGAGACCTTCATCTCAGGATGGTTTTAGGGAATAAAGAATGTGTTTGGATTCTGCATCCCTCCCTCCAAGACTTCTCTGGCTTTCAGACTTACATGGAAACCTTTTCCTAATCCTTGTAAGATATTGTTCCGTTCGTTTCTCATTCAGACTCGCTGATGGATATTGGGGGCTTTCTGATTTGTGTTCAGAGAATAAGAATCAGCCTAATGTTCTGGAGTGTTCATTAACTCTTCTCCTTTCTCCTATTTTAAGTCTGTTGTGAAGATCAGAGGTCCTGAGGGATGGAGAAATCCATCAAATCCCTTTCAGGAGATGCTTTGGAGGAGGATCTCTCTGGAAGAACCAAGTCAGGACATCGCAGGAGGTAATTGAAGGTTCTCCCACTCCCCAGAGAAATCCCAGGTTCTCCTGTTTCCCCATTCCAGTGGTGGTTTTCTACTGGTTTGGCTGAGCCGGTAATGGTGATGAGCAGTGGAGACCGTACCAGTTCTCTTCAATGTTCTGTGTTGGGCCCATCGGCCCGCCCAGGCTCTCACACTGACCTTTATGTCCTGCTTTTGAAGTCCTGCAACTGCTGTGTGGCAGCTGCTGAAGTATCAGGAAGAGTGCAGGATTTCAGGAGGTGACTCAAAATGCCTCTGCAAAGTGTACATTTGGTGCATGCATGCAAAATGTGTATGTGCGCAAAGCACGCCCACCAACCCATGCCCATCAACCCAGTGGTAAAAATATTCGAAACACACCACTGCTCCACTCCCCAGAGAAATCCCAGCTATCTCACTTGTTCTTTCATCTCTCTTCTGTAGAATAGTCCTATTATGTTAATTATGGATATTAAAATTTTGTCTCCCATGCAGTGATGAATAGAGTGAAGATAATGCCAGCTTATGATGGAATTGAAACAATCGTTGAACCTACAACTCAAGTAAGAGAAGCATAATAAAAAAATAAGGCTATCACAGTGTTAGCATCTGTGAAGTAGAGAGTGATCCTTTCAGTAATTCTTCGACATGCTATTGTGCAAGACTGCTGAATAATAACTGAAATAATCACATTAGCACATAACCATTTTTAAAAGGCCTAACTTTTTAATAAAATGCTAAAAAGAATCTCATCCCTCATTTTCTTCTGTAAATACAAGATGGAGTCACTGAGAAGGTTTCCAAGGCCCATCTTCCAGTTGATTCTTTCCATATGCAGAAAATCTTGAAGATAGATAGATAGGCAGGCAGGCAGGCACGCAGAGACAGACAGACAAACCCAGAAGGAAGCTATGGTTCCTTTCACTGAATGTGTGATGGCCCGGGGCAGGACACAAAGGCAACACAGATAATAAGAGTCCCTTTATTAGCTCCAACTTTGCCCCCATTGTCCAGATTATCTTCTGGCTGGAGAAAAACTCTCCCAGGAACAGCCTTTGATTGCAGAGAATTAAGTCCAAAACATGAGTAACACAAAATGTAACTATAAATCCAATCAAGCCAAACTGAGATAATTAGTTTGGCAGGGCAGAAGCAAGAATTCCAGATGTGAAGGCATGGCAAAATTCACACAGTTGGGAAGATGCCAGGAACACAGATAAGCAAAGACAAAACACGATAAAGTCACATTTGCTCCCAGCAGCTGCTGCAGTCAGCATTCAATTCTTTTAAACTTTCATTCCCAGGTGTGGCTAATGAAGGGAATCAGGGCCCTTTCCTTCCCTGTAAGCCATGCAACCCATGTTGCTCTCTTCTCTGTTCCTCCCTGCGTGCCTTAGGATGAAGAGGAGGTGAGCCTGGGTCTTTCTCTGAACTCCCTCTCCCTTGTTCTACCTCTCTCCTGCTCTGCCCGGCCAGACTTTGCCCTTTGCCCTGGTGGAATAAATATGTATATCTGTACTTGTAGTGATTTAAACAATAGGACAGATCATGTAAATTCCCCTGGTTTTATTCTGTTGTGTTTTTCTTGTTCAGGAGAGTCTTGTGTCCTTTGAGGAAGTGGCTGTGTATTTCTCTGAGGAGGAGTGGTCACAGCTGGATCCTCATCAGAAAGTGCTGCATCGGGAAGTCATGCTGGAAAATCATACGAACGTGGTCTCTCTGGGTAAGAGTTTGCTTCTCCCAGCAGTGTGTTTGGGAAGACATTCTGCAATTAAATGGTATCAGCAATATATTTTTATTATAATTTTATTAAAGCACTTTTATCAGAATAAAAACAATACAAGTTTTGAAGAGGAAATGAAGGTAGAGTAAGATGATAATAAGAAAAAAGTATAATAAAAGGAAAAAAGGAAAGAAGAATAGAACCGTATTAAATGTTAAAATTTAGCTTCTTTCTCAAAGGTCACACAATAGTTTTTTACATAATGGCTCCTTTCTAACCTTCAAACAGATCACAAATTCATTTTTTCTATTTTTTTTAGCAAGAATTCCAACAAGGGTTTTCAAGCATTAATCAATATACCATTTCCTCTAAACAAGTTGAATAAAATAGAACAGAACAGAATAGTAGAGTTGGAAGGGACCTTGGAGGTCTTCTAGTCCAACCCCCTACTTAAGCAGAAAACCCTGTATCATTTCAGAAAAATGGTTGTCCAATCTCTTCTTAAAAACTTCCAGTGTTGTCAAATTCACAACTTCTAGAGGCAAGTTGTTCCACTGATTAATTGCTCTGTCAGGAAATTTCTCCTTAGGCCCAAGTTGCTTTTCTCCTTGATTAGTTTCTACCCATTGCTTCTTGTCCTGCCCTCAGGTGCTTTGGAGAATAGCTTGACTCCCTCTTCTTTGTGCCTGCAGTTTGATCTTTGCCCCTAACTTTCTATCATTATTTCTCCTTCCTCTGAAGGTAATAATGGGCAGGAAAATGAAAATTCCACAGAACCATTCCAAGTGATCCCTCATAAAGACAGCCTGGAGAAGCCTGCAAATCAAAAAGTAGAGATGCATGAGAGAAACCAATCAAATAATTGGAATCAGGAAAGTTCGTCTTCCATTGATGCTCCAGTGCAAGATTTTCTTGCCCAACAAGGAAAAATAAAGAAAAAATACATTATGAAAAATGTAAAACTATTCAAAGACAAATTAGTTGTGAATGAACATTATCCAAACCAAACCAAAGGACAAAGTAAAATATGCAGAGACAATGGAAAAAATTCCACTCTTTCTTGTGAAAATGGGTCCCGTACGCATCAGAAAAGCATCCAGGTAGGAGAGAAGCTATATACATGTTTGGAGTGTGGAAAGAGCTTCAAAAGAAGCAGTCATCTTATTTCCCATAACTGGATCCATATAGGGGAGAAGCCTTATAAATGTCTGGAGTGTGGAAAGAGCTTTTGTGAAAACATTTCTCTTACTGTTCATAAAAGGATCCACACAGGAGAAAAACCTTATAAGTGCTTGGAATGTGGAAAAAGCTTCAGAACAAGCAGTCATCTTACTTATCATAACGGGATCCACACTGGGGAGAAGCCTTATAAATGCACGGAGTGTGGAAAAGCCTTTATTAAAAACAGCCATCTTATTTCCCACGCACGAATCCACACAGAGGAAAAGCCATATCAGTGCACAGAATGTGGAAAGAGTTTCAGAGAGAGCCGTTCCCTTACATCTCACAAAAGGATCCACACAGGAGAGAAGCCATATCAATGCACAGTGTGTGGAAAGACCTTTATTCAAAGCAGTCACCTTACTTCCCATAAGTGGATCCACACAGGGGAGAAGCCGTATAACTGTATGGAGTGTGGAAAGGGCTTCAGCCAAAGGAGTTCCTTTATTTCTCACAACTGGATCCACACAGGGGAGAAGCCATATAAATGCCTTGAGTGTGGAAAGGGCTTTATTAAGAGCAGTCATCTTACCTCCCATAAAAGAATCCACACAGAGGAGAAACCATATAAGTGCACAGAGTGTGGAAAGAGTTTCAGAGAGAGCCGTTCACTTACAACTCATAAAATGATCCATACAGGAGAGAAGCCATATCAATGCATGGAGTGTGGAAAGACCTTTATTCAGAGCAGTCAACTTACTTCGCATAAAAGGAAACACACAGGGGAGAAGCCATATCAGTGCATGGAGTGCGGAAAGAGCTTCAGTCATAATAGTTCCTTTACTTCCCATAAAAGGATCCACACAGGGGAGAAGCCGTACAAATGTATGGAGTGTGGAAAGGGATTCAGTCAAAGGAGTTCCTTTACTTCCCATAAGAGAATCCACACAGGGGAGAAGCCTTATAAATGTGTAGACTGTGGAAAGGACTTCACTACAAGCAGTTATCTTAACTCTCATAAAAGGATCCACACAGGAGAGGAGCTCTTCAAGTGCATGGAGTGTGGAAAAGGCTTCTGTCAAATTTCATCTCTTATGAGACACAAAAGAATCCATTCAGGGGAAAAGCCATATAAATGTGTGGAGTGGGAAAATGACCTAATTTTCCATACACAGATCCATTTTGGTACAAATCCATTTAAATTCCAGATTTAGTTGGTGAAATCTATGCATTTCCTATTTATGTATAGGAAGTGGGGGCGGTGGTTGAGTCTGCACTTGCAACTGGAAACCCCAGAGGTAAAATTACCAATGGAAACACAAACAATGAACACACCTATTTTAATATGAGTGTGGATTTTTCATATTAGTGTCAATATGTCGGTGGCAAACACTATTTTATATAAATAATGAAAATCTTTTTTTTTCTTTAGGTTAACCTTGTTTCCAGATAGGGTCAATTCCAAGAAAATGTCTGTTTTAATTATCTCAGATTCTGGACTATGTAATTTTATATAAGATATCAATATTGTAGTCTTGCAAGGGAATTTTTCACAAATTGTTCTTTCTACTTGATCCTCATTGTGGGAGAGTTATCAACAGGTAGACAATTTACACCTACTCTCTTCCCAGAAATAGAAGTAGTAAAATTCCCAAGGCACTTCAAAATGCTTTATTCTTCTTTCCACTGTGGAAGACATGCAGATGGAAGTTTACCTAATCCATAGCCACTTCCCATAATTTGAACTTTTTACCTAGTCTTTCCCCCTCCTTTCTCATTTCCTTAATATGTTCATAGTTTATCAGCAGACATTCACTTCTCTGTCCTCCCAAATGACCATGTGGAGAATTGAATCTTGACATACATGTTGATGTAGACTGTGGAAAGAGATTCAGGATGTCGAATTTTCACAAAAAAGGAATAAAAAAGATAAGCCTCTCAAATGCCTCTGCAAAAGACTTTTCAAGCATCAGGGCCATGTTATATCTATTGTGTCACAAGGGCTAAGAAAAAGTTTAAATTAGATTTAAATAAAATTAATTAAATATCATTGGTGTGGTTATTTTCCAGTGATATCTTAAATCCTTTTTCACTTCACTGTATTAAAATAAGTACCTGAGAGCCAGTTAGCATTTTTTCTGGTGGAATGCAGAGTTTTGGTGTTGCATGGGAAGAGGGTTACAACAACCTCAGTTTCATATTCACCAGAGACTGTTAATAAAGAAAGGGTGGGAAAGCTGTAGTTTCTCATTACAGACATGGAAATCAAATGGGCAACGTGAGGGGATTTTGCTTTCCAGGATTGGATATACTACAACATAGCTGATCTATACACAATGTGGCACAACCATTCTCCAACAACATGCTATTGCTATGGGTTAACTCCTATCTTTCCAGATCATGCACATTAACATTGCCAAATAATTAGGTGTTTAATACTCAGTCCTAGCAAAAGTCCCAGAGTCTGTAAGGTACCATACCACCCTCACATTGGTTGGGATAAAGGACTGCTTCAATGTGGTTGATTTGCTGATTGTTTGATCAAGTCCAAGGAAGAATCCACTGAGATATGCTGCTCATCTTAACTTCTGGTTCTAGCAGGTGACCAACGTCCCTCTTGCCTACCTGAAATAGTTTCCAATCTCTATAAAACAGTATCCTTCCACTTGCCATTTTCTTGATCTTTTCTCATACACGCTTAGCCACTCTTTGTCTTGGTACCATCTTGTCTAAGCTAAGGAGCGGGGTGGGTATAGCTACCTCTGGACCTTGACAGCTGTGATTCAATTAGCCAGAAAGGTGGAAAATTGGTGTGGATGCTTATGAGCAAACGCTGAGTGGGAGGATGAATGCCTCAGTGTCAAAGCCGATCTCTGGTTTCTGTGGCTAGAAACATGCACAGCCCTTTTGGGGAAAAGAAGCAACTGTAGAGCACTGGGCTGTTAGGGCAAAAGTGGTGCTGCCTGGTTGAAGCGCAGGCAGCAACTCCAGATCCAGAGGAAGAACAATTAGCAATTTGAAGGAACATTGCTTTGAAATAGCTTTTCCATCACTTTTCCTCCACCATTTCTTCCTTCATTTGGTAATTCCATCTTTTCTCCAGTCACAAGACATCATTTTTCCCCCCTTTGTGAGGTAAAATCTCTAGAACATCCACAAGTTTCAGTTTTTCCTCCATTTTGGTATCGTTTTTCTCATTTTTTTTTCTACAGCGTTATTTGTAGGCATCCAGAGCTAAGAATTTGAGAAGGGCAGCTGTGTGTATACTGAAGTAGAGAAATAACAATTGACTGAGAAATAACAAGCCTCCCAATTCCTGATTGTAGCTTCCCTGCCTGTGTCCCAACTTCCGCCACATCAGGCCAAAGTTCAAAATAAGCTGTGTTTCCCAGAGAGGCTCCTGGCCCTCGTCTTCTGACAAGATTTGCTCCCTTTTGAGACTTCTCCAATCTCTGTAGAGCCTTCAGGGCGACGGTTCTTGAGGGAATCAAGTTTGGATCCTCCGGAAAGATTTTTCTGCATCTCTACAGATGGTTCTTTGACAGGAAGATGGAGAAAGTGCCGCCTCTGGAGACGCCGCCGCCCTTCTCTTCTGACAGAGAGCCATTGATTACCCTTACTCCCACGCCCATCATCATCATCCCCTTAGACGCTCTCATGCCTTCAGGCGCTCTCCTCTTTCCCGCCCTTGAAGCGACTCTTTGCGCGCAGAATCCACCAGGGCGCGCGCTCAGCTTCAGGAGACAACTGAGCATGCGCCGGATTCTTCGGCGGTCATATGGCACGTGTTGCCTTCGGCGTTCGTGGGAAGAGGGTGGAGGCGCCTCTTTTCAGGTCATTTCTGTCCTTCCCCAACCCCCGCTGTGAGACTCCAGTTGCTGTCGGAAAGCGTTGCACGGACGGGGAAAACGACGAGACTCCCAAGTTACGTGAGTGGCGTGCAAAGGGGTCCCGCGCTGGAGGGGTGCGTGGAGAGGGGCCAAGTCTTCCTCCGGGGTTGGAGTCCGAGGCCCATTTTCCCATGCAGGAGCCATGTGGGAGAGGGAAGCAAAGGAGAGAAATGGGGGTCGCCCAAAAGGAAGGGTTGTTTTCCCCCATTTCCTGGGGGAGCCTCTGCATGGGGGGAGGGGTAGGCTGGCCAGAAGTCTTCCTCCTGGCTCTGGGTGTGAGGACTGGAACTGGGGTGATGCTTCCCAGCCTTTCCCCACGATCTTAAAGCCGGCAGACAAAGAAGGGAAACGTTGCAGGGATGGAGGTGCAAAAATGGGGCTGAGTCGCAGCATTCGCACTATATGCCTCACATTGTTGTCAATATTGGCTCTTTTAAAGTGTGGGAGTTGAAGTTGGAAAAAGACAGGATTAGGCTATAAACATGGGCACTCTGCTTCTAAGAATTGCATGAAAACAGAACAAGTTAAGCAGTAACTGCTTTATTTATTCAGGTATTAGTCCTAGATATATATTGGATGATGGTTTGTTCATTTGGGTTTCTGGAATTTGGGGCCAGGAGGACAATGGGTTTCAGCTGGCTAAAGCCTTACTATAAGTTCAAATGTTGATATATTTGCTAATGAAATAGATTTATATAGCACTCATCTCAATTGCTGTTTGTGACCTGAGGCATTTAAATCTCTCCCTGGCTGTAAAGATCAAATCAAAATCCAAAACATATGAAATATATTTCTGTAGTATTTTTATAAAAGTTTATCTAGAAGGATTCTCCTGAATTTCCCTCAGTGGCAGGGAGGGAATATTCTCTTCTTTTTCTTTGGGGAAGGATTCTCAGTAGTTTGTCACCTCGGGTTTCTAGAAAGTTCTTTGGATTTCCATTTTATAAATTTTAGCAGGAGATCCCTCTGAAGACCATCCCTGATCAGGTCATCCGCAGTTCAATCTGTCTTATGTGGGAGACTGAACCATCTTAAGGTACCTACTTTCAAGCCCTGTATTTTATGTGAACTTGGCCTCAGGAATTGGTTTGCCAGTTTGGGCTCAGGGCAAATCAGCTGAAGCTGCCTTTGTATAATAGTGTGACTTTGTTCCTAAAAAGCAAACCCTAAAAAACGGGAAATGAAGCATCTTAAGCCAGGGTCATCTGTTTGGCATTTCATTTGATTTGAATTCAATCTTCATAGCATTGTTAGAATCTTGTTCCTTCCAGATTCTTTTCACTCAGTATTATTCCATATTGGGTGGTCTGAAGCCCCTCAGAAAGACAAACTTCCTTGTTTGCGGAGAAGCCATTTTAAAATTTTCACTCCCCCATGGCTCCAAGTACTTATCTGTCAAGGGCACGAAACATACAATATCTCAATATTAAGCAGGAGGAAGGTACATACATATTCTGTAGTCTGTTTGTTAACCTTTTGGGGATTTGGCACATTGTATGAAAGCTGATTATAGAATAAAGGTAGACCTTACATTTTTAAAAAGTTAGCCTTCTTTGGGGAGAACAAAGAAATAGAAAATGCCCCAAAGCTCATTTGTTTTATAATCAATTTTGGGAATATAAGCTAGAAAAATATTTTGCACCACACCAAGTAATAGTCACAGATGATGCATCTGCTCAATTCCACTGCAATCCTTCACCAGTTCAGGAAAATGCTCTTTTCCATGAGGATAAATGTGCTTCAGTGCTTAAATCCACCACCTTTGCATTCTTCGAGTTTATATTATTTTCATCTTATTTACACAAACTAGAGGCATTGGAACAAAGTTTGCAATACCAAAAAATTACCTCTTGTGCCAAGAGGGCTGGATAGCCTTCTGTGGTCAGTCTTGTGGCTAAAGAAGAGGGCTCAGTATTGACTCAGCCTTTCATCCTTCTGAGGTTGGTAAAATGAGGACCCAGATTGTTGGGGTAATATGTTGAGATTATAAACCAAATAGTGCTGTAAAGCACTATAGGGTGGCATATAAGTCTAAGTGCTATTGGCATTGCTACCAAAAGGATCCTATGAATTGAAAGGTGTTTGGAGATCCACAGGATTCCGCAGACCTGTTTGGAATTGTATTACAGGACAGAGGAAGGAATGGAAGAACAACCTTCACCATGTGAGGGAACAGGAAAAGGCCCTTTGACTGTTGAGTCTGGCAACTGTGGGAAAATCTGGGCAAGAACTGATCAGAAGATCCTGGAAAAAGAAACCATCATCCGTTTAGAGGTTCAGTCCTGGAACTTCAGAAACATCCAATACCAAGAGGCTGAAGGTCCCCGAGGACTTTGCAGCCGACTCCACAACTTTTGTACGCAATGGTTGAGACCAGAAAAGCATACCAAGGAGCAGATGCTGGATCTGGTTGTTCTGGAGCAGTTCCTGGCCCTTCTGCCCCCGGAGATGGAAAGCTGGGTGCTGGATTGTGGAGCAGAGACCAGCTCCCAGGCGGTGGCCTTGGCAGAAGGTTTCCTCCTAAGCCAGGCAGAGGAGCTGAAAGAGCAGGTCGAGTTGCAGGTAAGATGTCTTTGCCTTGAGAGTCCAGAAGAGAATAAAGAATGTGTTTTCATTCTTCACCCCTCCCTCCCAGACTTCTCCTGTCTTCATGGAGAGGCTTCCCGAATTCTAGGAGTACATTGTTCCATTAACCATTCTAGAACAGGGGTTGCCAACCTTTTGGACCTCAGGGACCACCAAACTCATAATTTTAAATCCTGCGGACCAGAGACCCTGGGAAAATCCCCCATAAAGTCTGCAGGAAATTTATCCACTTTTCCTACCGATCAATCATTATTTTGGATCACAGGATACTGTCTCCAACTCTGTTCGCACCGGGGGGGGGGGGGATGACTTTTGGCTTCATGTAAGGAAAGTAGCAAAAGTTTGGCCGAGAGAAAGAAAGACTTTTGCTGCTTTCCTTGTGTGCAGCCAAAAGCAGAAGAAAAAAGAAGTGGAAAGAAGCAATCCAGTGGCCAAGCCAGGCACATGGGAAGAGTGGGGCAAGTTCTGCCTCCCTCTGCCCTTTTCCTCCTCCCCTCACTACCTCATTTTGTTCACAATGCAAGCGACACAAGCCTTGTGTTCCCACGGGCCATGTGTGCGGCACAATCTTGAGTTCCCACACAGCCTGGTTTAATTGCTTTGGGGTGACATTTCTCTGCAGATCACCAACATTTTCTTGCGGACCACCATTGGTCCCTGACCCACTGGTTAGCAACCATTGTTCTAGAATATAAATTGGAGACAGGTTTTTGTTTTTTAATTGCAGGATCTGTGATAGATATTGGGGGCATTGAAGTTGTGTTTAGATAACATGAACCAACCATGTCATGTGATATCTGTTACTTTTTCTTCTTTCTCCTTCCTATTTCAAGTCCTTCACTGTGGAGATCACAGATCCTAAGTCACAGAGGAATCCGTCAAAACCCCTTCAGGAGCAGTTTTTCAGGGGGAACTCTCAGGAAGATCCAAGTCAGGATACCTCAAGAGGTAATCAGAGATCCTTCCTTTTCTAAGAGAAATCCCAGCTATCTTACATTTTCTATATCTTCTGTAGAATGCCTCTTCCAGGTGAGTCTGAGTGCTTCCATCACCAGGTTGGCCTTCCAAGTGGAGTAATTATGGGGAGGGGAGGCAGTAAATCCAGACGTGCTGTGTGGCCACCATCCCCATTAAGGCTGTGGGCAAGCAAAGAGATGGGACAGAGTGACTGGCCAATCATAGGGGGGGCCCTCATCCTTGCAGCCATGGCACCAATAGGCGGAGGCACGGGGGTGGTGGGAAGCAGGCGATCTAGATACACCTCTTTAATGGTACATTTAAAGGGAATAATATTTTGATCCTCATACAAGATTATTGCAGAAAGAAAGAGCTATTCTTTCCAGTTCAGGAAAGGAATTGTGGAGGAGTCTTAGGGCAAGAATTTTAGGGCTTTCTGCAAAGAGAAGAAGTTGGGTCTCCGAATGGTCCAAAAATGGTGAGCAGAATACAATAACCTCAGTCAACAGGGTGGACAAGGGAATTGGTAAGAAGCCCAAGTATGGATCAGGTCGGCAACCATTATTTCCTCAACTGGAGGGCATCAGCTGTGAACGTATTGCTGACAGGAGAGCACAGGCTTTGGTAGTGCGCAGAGCTGATATTCAAGCATTTGGCCTTGCAATGGCACCAGAGTTCGAAATATCCCCAGAAGAATTCAAAGCATGACAACACGGGCTGCATGACTTCCTTCAGCAATATAAACTGTCTCTTGTGTGCGCAGTGGGAGGTGAGTTATCCAGATCATCCTGATACCACGTTTCCCCCCAAAAGAAGCCCTAATGCACCTTTTGGAGTCCCAAAAAATATAAGACAGCAGGCTTATTTTGAGGGTAACATGGCATTTTATTAATTATCCATTTAAAAATTCTGCCTTCCTCACAGGGAAGAATAGAAGAGAGTTGACTCCTAGTTATGATGGAGCTGAAACAATAGTTGAACCTGAAACTAAAGTAAGAAAATAATACAAAATATGTATCACAGGATTAGCATCTGCTGAAGAATCATCCTATTAATAATTTTTGACATGGAATTGTACAGCCCCGCTCAATAATCAGTAAAAGAATCACGTTGCCACTTTACCATTTTTAAAAGAGCTTTGTTTATAACCAGTGATAGGAAAAGTAATCACACAAAAGTTGAGACAAACCGGATTGTAAAAATACAAAGAGGACCATATCAAGCCACTTTTGGCCTGCAAAATGATTTATAATCATCTGATTTGTGCTTGGCTTTAGGGTCCAAAGGATCCAGGTTTGGGTAGGATGAAAATACTCTTCCCAGGCAGCTTTCTCCTCTTCAGCCAAGAGGAGCTACAAGTTGGGCTACAAATAGTGGCTTCCTTGTAAGGAGAAGCAGAAACAGAGTTATATTGGATATTGATGACACTCCACATAAATTCCTGTTGATCATGGATAGGTGTCACCGTTCCGATTAATGAACCCAAGCAAATCATAACTCCGATGCATGAATTTTCCTCAAAGAACTTCTTTATTGGATACATCATGTTGGCACAATTAAATGCAAAACCAACTCTAAATATTTCCCACAGTTTCAGTATAATTAAAACAGGAAATAATCCCCAAATATCACAGGTCACATTGGCCAATTGGGTTAATTGGTGGGCTCTCCAGACACTCCTCCCTGACTCCATCATCTGTAAAGATGACCCTGAGAAAGTTCTGTACTGTGTCTAGCAAAGCATTCCACTCTCTACCCCCACCCCCACCCCCGAATGTGGAAACTGGAATAGGAAAATGACTTCTGCCAGGTTCAATTAGAAGATGACAATAGGATTATTCCTTCTTAGGGACAATACATTCTTTTTACTTAAATGGTATTTTTTTCTGCAAACCCAGGATGTATTGGAGTCAGTTATAGCAATAGCATTTGGCTTATATACTACTTTATAGTGATTCACAGCACTCTTAACTGGTTTATAGAGTCAGCATGTTGCTCCCAACAACCTGGATCCTGATTTTACTGACTTTGTAAGAATGGAAGGCTGAGTCAACCTTAAGCCGATCAGGATCGAACGCCTGCCGATCAGCAGAGTCAGCCTGCAATAATGCATTCTAACCACTGTGCCATCATGGCTCAGTGTTGGTGTTCTCAAGGTCCACCTGCCAGTTGATTTTCTTCAAATGCTGTATATCTATGATTGGGATGACTTAATAGGGTAGACCTTATAAATTGTCCTGACTTCTGTTTTTTTCTTTTGCATCCTTTGAGGAGGTCTTGTGTTTTTTGAGGAGGTGGCTGTGTGCTTTTCTGAGGAGGAATGGTCTCAGCTGGATCCTGACCAAAAATCGCTTTATTGGGAAGTCATGCTGGAAAATCATAGGAACGTGGTCTCCCTTGGTAAGGGTTTCTTCTCTGGAGGTAGAATGTTTGGGAGGACATTTTGTAATTAAATATATCAGCCCTTTCTGTTTTTATTATTTATTAAAAAAAATTTATCAGATTAAAAACAATGCAAGTTTGGAAGTGGAAATAAAGAAGATTCAGTAAGTTGATAAATGAATAAGAAAAACATATAATACAAAATAGTAATCTTAAGGGAGTGGCTGAAGACACCCGGCTTCTCAGCCAGAAAGCCCAAGTTTGAGACCCTAGTGCTATGTGACAGGGTGATCTCCCATTACCTGTCCGAGCTCTTGCCCTTCTAGAGTTTGAAAGCCTGCAAATGTGACTAGAAAAATAGATACCACTTTGGTGGCATTCTCTGTGCCTCAGCATATAGTCACATTGGCCAAATGACCATGGATCGAAGTCCTTTGCACCTAAAAAGATTTTCATGATATTCAAAGTGCCTGCAGTTTGCTATTTTTCCCTAAAGTTATTTTCATTTTTTGTTTCTGATGAAGGCAATAATGGGGAGGAAAATGCAGATTCCGAGAAACTATTCCAAACGATGAGTTGTAAATACAGTACAAAGAACCCTGCAATTCAAATGGAAGTCAAAAGCCATGAGAGAAACCAGTCAAATAATTGGAATCAGGAAAGTTCATCTTCCATTCAGGCACCAGAGAAGGACTCTGTGGGCCAGCAACAAAGAATAAGGAACAGATATGTAGGAAAATGTATAAAACTATTCAAAGACAAATTAGATATAAATGAACATTATCAAACCACAGAAAAAGATTATATATACAGAAAGAATGGGAAAAAATTCAAATGGACGTTGGCTCTGCCTCATAGAAATGCATCCCTTAAAAGAATCCACACAGAAGAAAACCAATGGATGGATTGTGAAAAGACCTTTGCTCACAGCAGCCAACTTATTTTCCATGACAGGATCTGCAGAGGAAAGAAGACATATCAATGCATGCAGTGTGGGAAAAGCTTTACTAAGGGAAGTAACCTAACAAGTCATAAGCGGATCCACACAGGGGAGAAGCCTTATACATGCATGGAGTGTGGAAAAAGTTTTACTAGGAACAGTCAACTTACTTACCATAGTAGGATTCATACAGAGGAGAAGCCATATACGTGCAACGAATGTGGAAAGAGCTTTATTATGAACACTCAACTTACTTACCATAATAGGATTCATACTGGGGAAAAGCTACATAAATGCACTGAATGTGGAAAGAGCTTTATCTGGAAGAGTCAACTTACTTGCCATAGTAGGATTCATACTGGGGAAAAACCGTATAAGTGCACTGAGTGTGGAAAGAATTTTACTACGAACAGTCAACTTACTTACCATAATAGGATTCATACAGGGGAGAAGCCATATAGATGCATTGAATGTGGAAAGAGCTTTATTAAGAAGAATCAACTTACTTACCATGGTAGGATTCATACTGGGGAAAAGCTACATAAATGCACCGAATGTGGAAAGAGCTTTACCTGGAACAGTGAACTTACTTACCATTGTAGAATTCATACAGGGGAAAAGCCATATAGATGCATTGAATGTGGAAAGAGCTTTATTAAGAACTGTCAACTTATATACCATAGTAGGATTCATACAGAGGAGAAGCCATATAGGTGCACTGAATGTGGAAAGAGCTTTACCTGGAAGAGTCAACTTACTTATCATAGTAGGATTCATACAGGGGAGAAGCCATATAAGTGCACCGAATGTGGAAAGAGTTTTACTATGAACAGTCAATTTACTTACCATAGTAGGATTCATACAGGGGAGAAGCCATATAGATGCACCGAATGTGGAAAGAGCTTCATTAAGAACTGTCACCTTACTTACCATAGCATGATTCATACCACAGACAAGCTATAAAAGTCCATCAAGTGTGGAAAGAGCTTTACCTGGAACAGTGAACTTACTTGCCATAGGAGGATTCATTCAGGGGAGAAGCCATATAAGGGCATGGTGTGTGGTAAAGCTTTTATTAGAAACAGTTATCTTAACTCTCAGAAAGGGATCCACATGGGAAAAACATCAAGTGAGGAAAATGATTTACTAAGAGCAGAAAGTTATATCCCGTAGAAGGAGCCATACTGGAGAAGCCTTATAAATGCATGGAGTGTGGAAAGACATTTCTTGAAGCA
Source organism: Hydrophis major (assembly GCA_033807585.1). NCBI lineage: Eukaryota > Metazoa > Chordata > Lepidosauria > Squamata > Elapidae > Hydrophis > Hydrophis major. Next base: position 20,301,761 of record CM066329.1, read on the forward strand.
ATCATCTTAATTCCTGTATCAATTTACCTTCTTATAACTTAAGGCATTGTTCAAGTCAAGGGATGATGGATAGAAAAAAAAAAGGGGGGGGGCAATTCTTTAAGAAAATATTTGAACTAAAACATGTATTAACATTAGAAATATATAGACTGGTTAACATCTGTATGTACTGTGATAGCTTAATAGAGATTAAATATTTTAATACAAATAAATATGAAGAGTGAAATATGCATAAGAACTAAGTATTAATTGGAAAATTATAGAATGAATGATGGTATTAACATGCCAAAATAATATAATTAGTAGTGAAATAATAAAATTAATAATATTAAGAAAGGAAGTTCTTTTTTAAGTCTGACCTTCACAAATGTCAGCCCCAGAGAGCTGAATTTACCAAGTGCAAGCAAACAATGGGCATGTGGTGTTTTAATTATGAAAAGTGGATGTTTACAGCTGTACTTGATCTTGTTATTTGATCTTTGCCACTTGTATTTCATGTGAATAAGGGGAAATTTCTTCTTCACATTTATCCCACTTCCATTTGATCATGGTAGAGAAAGCCTAAATCCCCAATAAAAGATCAATAAAAATTTACTTTTGAGCATAGGATTGCTAACAAAGCCACAAAATGGTCCATATGGGAAAAGTGTTATAAATGCATTGAGTGTAGAAAGAAGAACAGAAAAAAACTAAGAAGAGAAACTTTGTATCCCACAGAAGGATCCACACGGGAGAGGTGATATAAATACATGGAATGTGGAAAGAACTTTTCTTGGAGCAATCTTGTTAATTCCTATAACAGGGTTCAACATCTTTGACATTTGGAGGGTGGGAAACTTCAGGAGGAACAATGACTGAATTTTCCATATACACATTGATTTGAAGAAGAATCTATGTAAATTGTAGGCTTAGTTCAGGGGTCACGTTGGTGTCATATGGCGTATCACGACTTTTCCCCCCTTTGCTAAACTGGGTGTGGAAAGCCATATAAATGCATGGAATATGCAAAGACCTTTTGGAGCAATCATCTTAACTCCCATAACAAGATCCACATGGAAAAAGCCTTATAAATCTTTGACATAAAAAAAAAAAAAAGCTTCAGGAGGAACAATAACTGAATTTTCCATATACACATTCATTTGAATAAGAATCCATGTAAATTGTAGGCTTGTTGAAATACAAATATTTTTTTACTTACATATACTTCATTAGGAAAGGATTGTTTTAAAGCCTGACCTTCAGAAATGTCAGCCCCAAAGAGTTGAATTGACCAACAGCACACAAACAATGGGTATATGCTGTTTTAATTATGAAAAGTTGGGTGTTTGAAATTAATGTTATTTGATCTTCACCACTTCTATTTCACCCGAATAAAAGAAAATATTTTTTCTCATTTATCCTACTTTTGATCTGATCATGATAAGAGAAGGCCCAAATCCCCAATTAAAAAATCAATAAATGTTTGCTTTTTGAGAGCAGGCAACAGTTTAAATAACAAATTATATAACTCCAGGTGTGTTATGGGACAAGCATAAATCTGGAAAGACTTGCAGAAATTATAGTTAAATATGAATTACAGAAATACATTCCATGGTAGAGAAGTTTTTGAATCATTATCGGCAGTCATTTGGTTGTGTCAGAACCTTGGCCATGGATCACGATACTCCATGCTACTCTGATTTGTAATCTTTGTTCAGATTTGCCATGGTCATACCAATGTCATTCTTTATAGCAGCAATGTCAAACTGAAAGCACGCGGCTGGAGCCCGTGATATGTCTAGATTTGGCCCATAGGGCTGCCCTGATAATGGCAAGGAATCCAGCCCCCACCACTTTGGTTCCGGCCCACCCCAGCATGGCCAGACACTCCGGGCACGCTGCGGAGAAGCCTGGAGGGGTGACACAACACCAAGGCAAGGCCAGGCGACGAGAGGCATTGCAAAGCAAGACTGGGAGAGGAGAGGTGTGGTGTGGTGAGGCAAGGTGTGTGTAGGAGGTAGCCAACGCAGATAGGAACCAGTGAGCATGCGGGGGCTGGTGGTGCCAGGCTACAGAAGAAGTTGGCATCGCTTGGCCTCTCCTTGCACAGCTTTTGTTGCGCTCTGCCCCTCCTAGCCTTGTCTCATAGCACAGACAGTAGCAGCACTAGCCTTAAGGAGGAAGTGTGGCTGGGTGTCCCCTCAGGGAAGTGGGGTGGGGCTGGACTGGAGGATCCCTGTGCCTGGTGAGCTCAAGAGCCAGCCATGGCCACCCAGGTATGCCCACCTCATAGTCTTATATGCAACTGGCCCGTTGAGGGCAACCTTAATACTGATGTGGCCCTCAATGAAATTAAGTTTGACACCCCTGCTTTAAAATCTCCAAAAGGTGTCCTGGTGTCCTGAGGTGAATTTCCTACTCAGCCCCCACATAAGACATATTTTATTTTGTTTTGCCCCACATGCTGTTTCAGCTTTATGTTTGTTTTTCAGTGTTTGCTTTCCTTTGTCTTTCTTTTGTCCTGATGTGACGTCATTTCTCCCTCAGTGAGACTTGTGAGGCAACATTTTTGGAACATCAGTTTTTCTCCAGTTTGGAATCTGCTTTTTTTTTTCAGTATTTATTTTTTCCCCTCATAAACTCCCACTCGGTCTTTCCAATTATTCTTAGGCACCCAGAACCAAGAATTTGAGAAGGCAACCGCATATGTTGGATTAAAGAAATAAAAACCAATACAGATCTGTGTTTCCCCTCCTGGTCCTTGTCTTCTGACTGCCCGGCTGTTTCTGATAAGATTTTGGTGCCCTTTTGAGGCCTCCTCCAATCACTGCGGAGCCTTCAAACGGCTGTTTTTGAGGGAACCGAGTTCAAATCCTCCAGAGAGATTTTTTTCTCCATCTCCACAGAGGTTCCTGGACAGGAAGGAGAGGAAGATGGAAAAACTGGAGGTGCCGAAGCGTCTTTCTCAGGCAGGGAGGCATTGAGAGGAACTCTCCCCCCGCCCCCAACTATTCCCATGCCCATCATCCCTGCCTTCCTCCTCCCCTCAGATGCTCTCCTCTCTGCGGGGAATCCTGCCACTTCTGCGTAGAGTCCACCAAGGGGGCGCTCAGCTTCAGGACAGAACTGAGCATGCGCTAGTACCTGGCACGTGATTCCCGGGTCGTTAGTTGGAAGACGCTGGAGGTGCATCTAAGCCTTCCTATTACCACCACCCGCTTCGGGAGCCTGGGGCGGGGCCTTTGCAAGAGACCTAGAAGCTGCCGGGAAGCTTTGTAGGGATGCGGATCCAGACGAGATTCCCGAGTTCTGTGAGTTGCGGCTCTGCCAAAGCACAGGAGGCATGCATGGAGACGGGCCAAGTCTTCTTTCGGGGTCGGAGTCCGGGTCCCATGCTCCCCTGCCGCCCTTTCCCATGCAGAGGCAAGGAGGGAGACGGTGGAAGCAAAGGAGAGAAATGCGTTCTTTAGAAGGGAGGGGCCGTTTCCCCCACATTTCCTGGGGAAGCTACTGCATGGGGGAGGGGAGGCTGGCCCGAAGTTTTCCTGCTGGATCTGGGTGCAAGGACTGGGGTGCTGCTTCCCAGTCTTTCTCCACGACCGCAAAAGGGCTCTATCGGCAGACGAAGAAGAGAAACATGGCAAAAATGGGGTTGATGTGCAGCATTCGCACTGTATGCCCGATGACACCAATGGTTGTCAAAAGTTGGCAACTTTACATTCTGGGTGTTGAAATGGAAACTTGAAAAACGTTGCATGGAGTTAAGAAGTGGGCGGATGTGTTTGTAAGAATTGGGTGAATCAGAAGATCATGTTAAATTGTATCTGGATTGTTCAGTTGGGTGTTAGTGCTATATGTATTGGATGATGGCTTGTTAATTCAGGCTTCTCAAGTTCTCAAAGGGATTTGGGCCAGATGGGCTTCTGTTGCTTTTATTATATATTCAGATATTGTTTTATTTACTTAATAAATGGGTTTATATAGCACTTGGCTCAATTTTTGTTTGTGACTTGCGACACTCTCGATTTAAAGAGTCTGTCTTCATTCACAATGAGTTGAAATCAGTTGAGTAACTAACTCAAAAATAGGAATCCAAAATATTTTATGTATTTCTCAAATATTTTAAATAATTGGTAGAGGTTGATCCAGAAAGGTTCTCCTGCATTTCCTCCAGACCTAGATAAATCAACTTACCTAATAAGATTCTCTGCTTTGCAAACATTTGTAGGTTCGTTAGTCTTTTTGTTTTACTTTGGAGAAGGATGCTCATTAGTTAATTTAGTTACACTATTGTGGTGGACTCCCATGGAAAGAATGAGACACAGAGGCTGGTGTACTCGGGATGGGAGTCTAGAGCAAATTCTAGTGCCCCCTTTTATTGAGAAATTCGTACATAGTAAGCATTCACATTGTGGATTACAATAATTAGATATAGCACACAAAACTGTTTACAATTTCTGAGCTGCTTAATTGTTTCTGGTGTTTGTTTTTAATTTCCTTGCTTATCTCAGTGACCCTTAGGCAGACATGTATGTATAAGGTCTTAGACTAATTATTACCCAATACTGAAGTCAAAGTTTATTCCCACATCTCCCCCGTTTTAGTTTTTTGATGATCGCGGATGCCTCGGTAGCTTTTCGCCATCTGTAACAACAGTTCTCCTTCCGTAGGCTTCACCCGACACATTCCTAAAAGTCCAGGGAGACATTGGATACAACAGCATACACAAAGAGAAAGTATAAAAAGCAATATCACTCCAACAATTAGATGACGAATCCATGAACCATCTGGCAACCAGGACCAAAGTGCAGACCACACGTCCAGTCCCTCGTCCTCCAATTGTAATGGATTCTCACTCAGGGTTTGTTCCATATGCTGTATAGTAGCTGTAATGTTTGGAGAATAATCAGAGATATACATGCAACAATGTGTATGAATCACAGCGCAAACTCCCCCTTGCGCAGCCAAAATAGTGTCCACTGCATATCTGGTTTGCAGGACAAAGTCAAGGATTTTTCCTTGCTCTTCTTCAAGCAGCTTTAGCGTTTTAATGGTGTCTTTAAACATAGTTAACTGTCCAATTGTTTAAACGATGCAAATCTCTATAGTTCATCATGACTCCAAAAGGAGGAATAACTCCCCTTGATATCTGTGTCCAGTAGTCATGATTCAAAACAGAGTTTACTTCCGTTGCTGAACGTGCATTGCGGATATGAGCAGTCCCCAAAGATTTTAAAATGACATGAGATGGGATTACTTTCCCAAAGGTGCAGACTCCTTTCCATCGTGCTGGCATGCGATCATAGGCCATCCGTCCACACAGCAACCATAGATTTGCTCCCAGAAGATGACCAACCGTATTTGGTTCAGCATAGATTAATCGTACAAAAGATTCCATTAACATAGCCAAATAAGTGGGCGGTGGTGCGTATTTCCCATTTGCACATTTGGGCAGCTGGTTTTCTATCATGATGGGACAACATGTGGCAGGGATAATTGGACACCCATTTTCATTGATCAAAGATATGATATCAAATTTAGAAATATTATGTACAAAGTAAGTGAGATTTTTAGTTTTCATGTCATCCGGATAAACCCGACTTCCATTGCTAATAACAATTGTTTTGTTACAAAATGGATATGTTCCCAAGTAAGTCATATTCTCTACTGTCTCATTGTGAGTCCAGCAGATTCCGCCACCTCTTGGATTCGGCTTCCAAGATGCAATGTATTTATGTTACTTGTAGTCCAACTGTTAGACCACATCCCTGAACAACCATAGCATTGTCCCTTATACCAGTCACCTTCGGCCAAAGGTACTGCAACCATTGGAAGCCCTGATGTTTTGTGAGTTGGCATGTGCATACATACCCAACAATCAGTTTTATTATGAAGGTTTGCTAGCTTCCCCATGTCCTGGATCAATGTGTTTCTTTTCCATTCCCCCAAATCCATCCCCTTGCCCCTTTGGCTGATGATAAGGACGCACACAGCGAGCAGGAACCCAAACAACTGTCCCCTCATCTTTAACAGCAGCGTATCAGCAGGACAGGTCCTTTCCACGTTGGATCTGGTAGTCTCTTATACCGAACTTTTGGTCTTGGCGTACCTGCAGAAGGAGAGGAAGCAAAATGCCTACAACCCCCCCCCCCAGGGGCATGGCATTGGGCTTTAAAATGGCCAGGCTTTCCACAATTAAAACAATTCCCTGTAGGTTTCATCCCTTTTTGCAATGCCATAGCCAAAGTCTCCATGTTGTAAGCCTGAGAACCCACCACTGCACATGCTTTTAACAGATCAGCCAGAGTAACCTCACCTCTAGCCACCAAGGGCTGCAAGATACGCTTGCAGTCAGCGTTTGCATTTTCAACTGCCAATTTCAGCAAAAGTTCTTTTGCAGCTTCCTCATTAGAGATTTGTCTGGTAATAGCCAATTGTAGCCTTTCCACAAAATCATTATAAGACTCAGATGCTGTTTGCTTAATTTGAGAAAAAGACCGTGCTGGGGTTCCCACATCCTGAATGCGGGACAATGCCCCAAGGACAGCTGCCATAACCACTGGAAATACGTGATCAGGCAAATTAGCAGCTTGATCTGCAGTGGATTCAAACAAGCCTGCCCCATAGATTTGATCTGGTGTATACAGCCCCCCTGAATTCCTTCCCCTAGTGACAGCCTCCCTTTGGTATTCTGAGTCAAAGACCACATACTGAGTAGAGCTCAATATCATTCTCATTAAAGCTTTCCAGTCACTAGGAATCATGCGTGAGGTAGCCAAACTTGTCAGAAGCCCCTTTGTAAAAGGACTTTGAATACCATAATCTTTTACTGCTTTTTTAATTTCCCTAAGAATTGCTAAAGGAATCGGAACCCATTCAGTCTGCAGATTGCCTTGAGCATCCACTTGCCTATTGACTGGAAACAAATTCATCTGGGTAATCTCATCAGACTCTAACTTCCCCTCATTGAAAGCCTGATGCATCATGGCTTGAACCTTTCCCATTTTTTATTGGATTTTATCATTCACAGGAATCAGTGCTGTTGGAAATGATAAAGCACACTCCAGTTTTGGAGAAGGCGGGTGCAATACAATTCCTTTATAAGGAAGAGGTTCTACTAAAGTTTTTAAAAGAGGTTGTTGCTGGGTCTCTAAAGCAGTCATAACAATCTTCCAAAATATCAAAATTTCAGCTGTTGCCCGTGGCTCTTCATGAAGGATATTTCCAATTCTCCTCCATGTGTCTAACTTTAAAGAGCCTTTCTCTCGATACCAGGGACATTGCCGCCAGATCTCTTGCAGCAGCTCTCTCACATTATCTTTTGAAAGAACTATTTGCTCCCCCCCTGAGGGTTTAAAGATAAAGTAGTTTGTCCTGGCTAACTTCTGCAGCTCACTAACATGCCGTTCCTGTGGCTGAGAGAGTTTTCCCCCCATGCTCCCTGAATAATCCTATTGTCCAGCAATAGTTAAGTACGTACTTTACCTATTCCAGGCGAGGAAACACGGAGGTCCGGACACGTACCACCTGCAGTGGATCACGTCGGGGTCACCACTTGTGGTGGACTCCCATGGAAAGAATGAGACACAGAGGCTGGTGTATTCGGGATGGGAGTCTAGAGCAAATTCTAGTGCCCACTTTTATTGAGAAATTCGTACATAGTAAGCATTCACATTGTGGATTACAATAATTAGATATAGCACACAAAACTGTTTACAATTGTCTGAGCTGCTTAATTGTTTCTGGTGTTTGTTTTTAATTTCCTTGCTTATTTCAGTGACCCTTAGGCAGACATGTATGTATAAGGTCTTAGACTAATCATTACCCAATACTGAAGTCAAAGTTTATTCCCACACACTATATTTACTGAAAATTTCTGTTTTCCATTTCAGATATGTTAAGTGGAAACCTTTCCTGCTCCATCTGAAGATGAAAGCGTCTTCTAAGTGTGGAAGGTTGAATGTCCTTAGGAAATTTGACCAGGATCTCTTCGTGAAATCCAGGTCTTGTGAATAGGAAGACCTCTGGAGATCTATTGGCCCACTTTGTAACTGGATTAGAGAAAAAAAGAGATGGAAGGACAACACCTAGCAGATGCAGGAACTGGAAAAGGCCCACTTGCTGCTCAGCTTTGGAGCTGTGAGAAGAACGAGTCAAGTCTTAGGCAGAAGATCCAGGAAGTGGGAACTAACACTTGCTGTCCCTTCAGAAAAGTAGAGTTCCAGAAGGTAACTGGGCCCAGAGATGTTTGCAGTCACCTTCACCGCCTTTGCCTTCAGTGGCTGCAGCCAGAAAGACACACGAAGGCACAGATGTTGGACCTAGTGCTCCTGGAGCAGTTCCTGGCTGTCCTACCCCCAGAGATGGAGAAATGGGTGCGGGAGTGTGGAACAGAGACAAGTTCCCAGGCGGTGGCCCTCGCTGAAGGATTCCTGCTGAGCCAGGAGGAGGAAAAGATGCAAGAAGAGTTGCAGGTGTGAGAATATAGCCCTGGCAGGTCTAATGATCTCACTTAATTTGTCAGTGTCTCTCTGGGATTATGAACTGCTAAGGCCAGTTGTCCCATTCTTCTTTTAGAATATGTTTTTGGGGAATTATTCCACCCTCATTTTCCACCTTCAGTGATATGCATTGGGGTCTCTTAGCTTGACGGTACAGTATGAGAATTCATTTCTTTCTCTCTGCTCTTCCTTGTTTCTACTGGGATGTCATGTCCAGATACCCTTGGAAGCAGCCACTGAGTATGTCAAGGGAAAGAAAGAGTCCAAACCCTCTCAAGAACTACTGGTTGGGGAGATATTTCAGAAAGATCAAAATCAGGATACCATGTCAGGTAATGGAAGCCGCATCTGTGTGATGTAAGGTTTGGATATCCAGCTAACTGATTCTTTTGCTCCTCTTGGGTGGAACGTCTCAATTTTTTTTTTAACAAATCTGCTTTCATGCTTTTTCTGCCTTTCACAGAGAACCAAAAACAGTCCTTGATATTTTTTGAATCACCTCTTCTTTGTGACATAGCTGAAAGAGCGACTGAACCTCAGGTAGGAGAAACATTGGAAAAGATCCATGAATCTTGGATGGGTTCCATTTTGTTATGGAGTTTAAGGCAATATACATATATTTTGTAAGCCACCCAAAATCACTGAGAATGAATTAGGTGGCCATATAAATTTTCTTAAATTAATAAAGTTTATTAAATTTATATGCCTCTTGTCTCGGTATCCAGTGTGACTCTGGGTGGCTTAGAATGGCATAAAAGCATAAGTATAAAACCACTAAAATTAACAGTAATTAAAATGAAGGTTGAAGCCAAATGCCTAGACCATTCGTGGGTGGACTATTGTCTCTTACTTAATCAACCACCTCCAGCATAGTGTACCCCCATCAGGCTCCAAAATAACTGGTACAGCCAGATTTTCAGGCCCTTCTGAACGGCCAGAAAAGTGGAGGGAGATGTCATCTCCAGTGGCAAAATGTTTTTATTTTCATCTATTATAGATGAATGCAACTCTGGGCAGCATACAACCTACTAAAATAATATGAAAGATTAAAGGAACAATAAATGCAACATTAAAATTAACAGAGAAATAGCTAAGACAGGGAGTTTTATAAAGGAGTGGAAGTGGGATCTTCTTTTTAATCCAGTAACCTCCAGGATGACATGTCTCCATTCGGGCCCCAGGCCAAACATCAGAAACAAGTTTTAAAGCTAGAAAGGGTGAGATGGATTTCACGTTGAGGAGTACCATGTTATAAATGGCAGGGGTGACACAGGAAAGGCTGTTCTCCTTGACCCACTAGCCAAAATTACTCGATCAGTAAGGTGTGTGTCTGAATAAGTGGGTTGGGGCAAGACGGTTCTTCAAATAACCAGGTCGCATACCATGATGGGCTTTAGATGATCAACCACAACCATGATGGCTTTAGATAGCCAACAGCTTGAATTGGATTTAGAGGCAAACCAGCAACCATTGCAGCCACATGTAACAGTATCATCCTAGGGGCCTGCAGAACTGTCCATTCTGCTGTGTTTTGTGCCAGCTGTAGTTTCTGAATACTTTTCAAGAGTAGCTCCAAATAAAGCCTATTGCAGTAATCCAAACAAAAGATGACCAGGGCGTGAATGATTCTGCTCAGAACCTCACAATCTAGAAAAAAGGTGCAATATTGCTGTTTCAAAGCAACACAAAACGGGAAAATTTAGATTGAATCTTTGAACATTCACACCCAGTTTGGCCTACCTCTCGAGTGTTTTGGAGAACCAAGAAAGAAAGTCTATTGTAATCTTCCCCACCCATTGTAGAACATTTCAAAAAAAACTATAATTAAGGTTAAAAAGTATTTAAAATGATTAGAGAGATAGTTGTAAGCTTTGGAAGCTATATTAGCACCAGACGCTTCCACACTGCCACATTCCTGAGCTTGGGAAAATGGGAGGGGGGAATTTCTTGGAGTAGATGTGCTTAGACATAATAGCATTCTTTTTCTAAGTCAAGGTCATGTTATTTCTGCACCTGGTTGAAAGGACGTCTCAAGCTGGGACAGATGGTGATTAGGGCATGTGATGCAATGAGGGGTGCAGGTGGTGCTTTTGTAGTTTTTACTTATTGCAAGGAAATCCGGAACTTTCAGATTTGGGATTTTCCAGATGTGCCAGTTTACTACTATGATAAAAAGAACTTTGGAGAGGATTTGTTGGAGTGGAGGTTTTCTGGAACACTGACAATAGCTAATAAAAGGAGCCCCCATTCTATTCTTTATTTCCTTGGAAGAATTCAACTTTATCCTCCTAAACTCATAATCATATTGGTATAAAAATGAATGGATGTATACCAGACGAAAAAGGTATAATAAAATGGCCAAATAAAATATCTGTAAATAAAAAGTATGCCTAAGCGGCTCGTAATCAAAGCACTTAGAATTTGGTGAGGGATTTCCGAACTTCCGGTTTGTTGGCTTCGGCAGCGGCAGGGATTCGCGATCCTGCGCGATCCCTGCGGCGCTAGCCGTCTTGGTGCCTCCGATCCTGACGGGTCTGGAGGCTAAGGCTGCCCTGCAGAGGCAGCCGAAGATAGGGGGCAGCCGGAGAGGGGTTTTGGGGTGTTGCAGACCCCCTCCCCAGCTGGCAAAACCTCCTTTTCTCAAGACGGTGGAGCAGTGGTCTGTAATGGCCGCCACAAAGAAGCTGGTAGCTGGGTAAGACTGAGCAGGAGGAAGAGGGGAGAAAGCTTACAAGAGAAAGATTTTTGGCTGACCCAGGACTTTAAGAGACGCCTAACATCCTGAAAACTATGACTATTTTTGAACGATACTGTTTCCAAAGGAGAATCTCAAGCGGCAAATTTGAGGTGCTGAAAGGGAAAGTTTACTCTCCTTCCCTATGGAATCAACAAATGGCCATTGAGAAACCTGTCTTTTTATAAAAGGTAAAAACTTGGCTTCTTGTTATAAGTGGGAAGGGAAAGGACAAAAAAAAGAAAGAAAATATTAAGATCTTCTAGAGGAGATACCTTGAAGATTTTGAGACTAGAAATTAATTGCAATAGGGCTTTAAAATATAGATTGGGCTTTTTTTCTTTTCCCTTTTATTGATATTACCCCAGGAAGAGAAAGTGAGAACTTTGTGCTTTGATTGGACTGATTGATGTTTCTGGGACTTTGGGGAACTGTTCTAACTTTTGAAACATCTTGGTTGTTTTAAGAAGAAGAATAAAGAAAAGATTTACAATGGCTTTATCTGTTGATGAACTTAGAAAGGAATATGGAAAAATAAAAAAAGAAGGCAAGGACGCTGTGAAAGAAGCCTTCCTTTTTTTAGAAATGGCGCTTGCTATTTATCAGCAAGCACAACAACAGATGGAGGAGGAGGAGGAGGAAGGAGGAGGAGGAGGAGGAGGAAGAAGAAGAAGAAGAAGAAGAAGGAGAAGGAGAAGAAGAAGAAGAAGAAGAAGAAGAAGAAGAGGAAGAAGAAAAAATAATAATCTTCAATGAATCCCAAAACTTACTTAAGAAAGCAAGGAGAAAGAGAGGAAGGAAAATAAAGGACTTAAGACTTAAAAAAACACCCAAGAAAGAAAAATAAGATGCAAAATCAACACAATGTTAGTAAGCAAAAGAAAAAAGGAATACAGCAGAGAAGGGAAGCTAAAAAGGCGGAAGGTGGGGGGGGGGGATAAAAAGGCCAAGTGGGATAAGAAAGGGAAAAGGGGGGTAAAGCCACAAAGGTATGAAACAAGATGGGAAAAAAGGAATTTTTTTTAGGGATAAAGGGTAATGTATAATTTCTTTTAAAAAGAAGATTCTGCAAGGTACATAAGATGGTATTGTGATATTTGTATTAGAAATAGAAAACTAGAATGTTATAAGAATTAATAAAAGATTAAAATATTGAAATGTTTAGTAATGATAGACTTTAAAATTTAATAAAATATTAAAAGGAATGTTTAAAATATTGAGTTTAATTGAAGAGTTTAATTGAAGAGTTTAATTGATTGTTGTATTGATGTTACTATAAACTTACTATTGTAGCGTTTGTTTTTGAAATAGATAATTGGAATGTTACAAGATTTAACATTTAGATTTATTATTTAACTATATTAATCATTTTGGATTTATTCTTTCCTCTTTTTAAAAGTTAGCTGGTAGAATGTACTAAGCAGAATCAGATTGGGTAATGGGCGTTATTCTAAATATTAATTTAGGGGGAGGATAGAAAGGCATCATACTCTGATCAGTGATTTCAGGAGAAATCTTTTTTTTTTTTGTGGGGAATGAGATAAATGGATAATTTGGAAAGAATGGACAAAAGATACAAATATAATGATTTAATTAAAATGAATTAAATAAAATAGAATTAAGAGTGAAAAGCGGGGAGAAGTTATATAGAAGATATAGAATGGTAAATAAAATAGGTAATGGTATATAAGATGAGTATGAAGCTAATTGAAGTCCATATAAAGAGAGGTAATCTGGGTCCAAACTACTTTCTTAAAAGAAGTTTTATTATTGTGTGTTTTGTGTGTTCATGTCTGTTTGAGAATTAATAAAACCTCGGAGGAATGTTGGATGAGAATAATGGTAACCAAGTCAGAGAGAAATGTAGATGACGATTATAAATTGGATAAATATAGGAAAAAATAATAATAATGAAATTGAATAAGAGTAAAGAGAAATAATGAGAAATTTGCTAAGAGATATTTATATATTCATATGGAAATGGTGTAAAACAGAACTATGTTGTATAAAATAATGTCTTATTCGACTTGTAAAATTTATAATGGAAAAGAGGGTTTATGTATTCAATGGTTAATGATGGTTTGTTTGTCTTTAAAATTAATAAAATTTGTTTCAAAAAAAAAAAAAAAGAATTTGGTGAGGGATTTCTAACAACCTGGGTGCCAACTGACACCTGAACTTTGCAAAACCTGAGAAACATTTTCTCAGGTAATGTTCTTCACTGCTCTGGTTCAGAAGGTGAGTAGATTACATCTCACCCATGTTTTGGTAGTCTTAACACAGATCCCTGGATGAGCTCTGTTAGTTTTTTAAGGTCTTCCAGACAAGAATCGGGACAATGAATTCTAGCTCTACTTAATTTAATGTAGCAAGTCTGGAAGAAACCCCCATCCCTTCTTCTGAAATTCAGATTTCATTGAGCAGACTGTTGTCTCATTTAAGACTCTTCTTTCTGTCTCCCAGGGTTAATCCCATATGAAATTACAACCTCTCTTAGCGCTATTACTGTGGGGAGTGTGAGCATGATGGCTCCTAAGTGGATACAGCAGACAGTTGGCAAAAATGTCAAATGGGTTTCTCCAGTTTCTGCCCACATAGAAAAGAGTTGGAGCTACTGCTAAGCAGAGGTGGTATTCAGCAGGTTCTGACCAGTTCTGGAGAACCGGTAGCGGAAAATTTGAGTTGTTCGGAGAACTAGTAGCAGAAATTTTGAGCAGTTCGGAATACCACCTCTGACTGGCTCCACCCTCATCTATTCTCTGTCTTCTGAGTCCCATTAATCAGCTGGGTCTTCTTTTGTTGTCCTGCACAGGAGAATGGAGCTGGAAAGCAGGTTAGTGGGGTGGGGAGAGAATGGGGATTTATAGTATCCTTCCCCTGGAGTGGGGTGGGAATGTAGATTTTGCAGTGTCTTTCCCTTGGAGTGGGGTAGGAATGGAGATTTTATAGTATCCTACCCCTGCCATGCCCACCAAGCCACACCACACCCACGAAGCCATGCTCACAGAACCGGTAGTAAATTTTTTTTGAATCCCACCACTATTTAGTTGACTTCACTGAAAGCCATTAAAAGTCTTGCAGTAAATCTGATGAAATGTACTTTACGTTGTGCCATATGCCAAAAGTTGTGAGATCTTATTTTGAATTCTGCGGCAATTGATCATTTCGTTAATTGCAAATCTCCCCTGGAATTGGTGGAAGAGAAGTCTCAAATTCTTCTTGGGATTCTTTGTTAACGCAGAAATGTGTTTCCTTGTTTAGGATCTTGTGTCTTTTGAGGAAGTGGCTGTGTATTTCTCTGAGGAGGAGTGGTCTCAGCTGGATCCTGACCAAAAAGCTCTTCATGGGGAAGTCATGCTGGAGAATTCCAGGAATCTGGTTTCTCTGGGTAAGAACCTCTATCTGTGGTTCTATAGAATGGAATTCTTTATTGGCCAAGTGTGATAGGACACACAAGGAATTTGTCTTGGTGCAAATGCTCTCAGTGTACATAAAAGAAAAGATACATTCGTCAACTCACTGACTAACTCATTGTAGCCAACTTGCCACAGAACAAAAGTGACACTAATATCAAAGAAGTGGTGGAATAAAATCATTAAATAAATCACTAAAGGAGGGGCCAAATGAAATGTGAATGGCAAAAATTAAAATAATGTCGAAAAAATAGCATCACTGTTTTATTCTGCATTGAATTATCCCGCAGCGAGTTGGCCCGTAGTGAGTTGGCTGTGTGGATTGTCCTATTCCTGAGAACATCGCAAGGAATAACAGAATAATGGAGTTGGAAGGGACCTTGGAGGTCTAGTCCAAACCCCTGCTCAAGCAGGAGACCCTATACCATTTTAGACAAGTGGCTGTCCAGTCTTTTTTTAAAGCCTCCAGTAATTGAGCGCTCCCGACTTTTGAAAGCAAGCCATTCTATGGGTTAGTTGTTCTTACTATTAGGAAAGTTCTCCTTAGTTCTAGGTTGCTACTCTCCTTGCTTAGTTTCCATCCATTATTTCTTGCCTTGCCTTCTGGTACTTTGGAAAATAGGTTGACTAGTTTGAAAATAGGCCAGGATTGCATTGAGTTTTTTGGCTGCTGTCACATACCACTGGGTCATATTTAAGTGATCGTTCATTAGCAATAGCATTTGGACTTATATACCACAGTGCTTTACAGCCCTCTCTAAGCAGTTTACAGAGTCAGCCTATTGCCCATTAGAATCTGGCTTCTCATTTTACTGACCTCAGAGGGATGGAAGGCTCAGGCAACCTTTAGCCAGTGAGAATCAAACTGCCGACTGCTGGCAGCTGGCAGTCAGCAGACATAGCCTGCAGTACTGCATTCTTTCCACTTGCCACCATGGCCACTAGGACTCCAAGATCGCTCTCACAGTTACTGCTATTGGGAATCACGTTTGATTCCCTTTTTGCTAGTTATCCCAGCACCAGAATGAGAATTCCAAAGGATAAAGAAGTACGAAAAATTGTAAGCATCGTCACAGTCTTGTGATTTTCCACTTGGTCAATTTGCCATTCCTGATTGTGGTTGCTCAATGAGTGTCCCAGGTTGATAGTTATTGGGGATTTAATTTGGCCCAAGGTTGTAGAGCATACGATGTAGCACAGGAGCTCATGGCAACATGGAACTGGTCCATGTTATTCAAGGGCCTTGCATATGCTAGTTGTCAAAGATTAGATCAGGGGCAATTTTCTCTGAGGGCAATTGTAATCTGATTTGATGAGGATATATGAACTTGAATATTAGCCCACCTGGAAATTCATCTTTAGTAGAAGCTTAGATCAGATTCTTTTGAATCAGCCAGCAAAACACCCAAATTATATTGATGATACTTTGGCAAAATTTCAGGAAAAAAAAAACTTTAAACATGTTCCTAATCATGCTACAATTTCTTGTTTCTTTTTGAAGAAAATAATGTCAAAGAGGATATGAATTACACAGAACAACGGCAAGCAATCCACTGGAAAAAGGAAACAGGGAAGTTTGCCACTCAGCTGGAACCAAAAAGTGATGAGAGGAACCGAACACAACGTGGAATTCAAAAAAGCTTTCCTTGGATCAGTCAACCTACTTATCATAGAAAGATCCATACAAAAGAAAGACCCTATAAATGCCTGGAGTGTGGAAAGAACTTTTCTAAATCCAGTCACCTCATTCGTCATAAAATGACACACTCAAAAGAGAAACCATATGCTTGTATCCAGTGTGGAAAGGCCTTCCGTGACAATTGCTCTCTCAGAAGTCACCAGAGGAATCACAGTGGAGAAAGGCCCTATAAATGCATGGAATGTGGAAAGACTTTTACTCAAAGTGGTGCTCTTGCTACCCATAAAAGGATCCACACAGGGGAGAAGCCATATAAATGTATGGAGTGTGGAAAGAGCTTTACTCAGGGTAGTCATCTTACTTCTCATAAGTTCATCCACACAGGGCAGAAACCATATAAATGCATGGAGTGTGGAAAGTGTTTCTCTCAGGGCAGTCGTCTTACTTCTCATAAGTTCATCCACACAGGGGAGAAACCATATAAATGCATGGAGTGTGGAAAAACTTTTAGTCAAAACAGTAATCTTACTTCCCATAAAAGAATCCACACAAGGAGGAAGCCATATAAATGCAGAGAACGGGGAATGGGTTTCTGTGAAAACCCATCTCTTAGGGAACATGAAAGGAACCACATAGGGGAGAAACCACATAAGTGTATGGATTGTGGAAAGGGCTTTTCTGTACCTGATCACTTAGTTTTCCATGAAATGACCCATTCAGAAGAGAAATCATCTACCTGCTTGGAGTGTGGAAAGACTTTCCCAGATAATTATTCTCTCAGGAGCCATCAAAGGAATCACAGGGGAGAAAGACCCTATAAATGCATGGAGTGTGGAAAAAGCTTTGCTTGGAGCAGTAATCTTTCTTACCATAAAAGAACCCACACAGGGGAGAAGCCATATAAATGTCTGGAATGTGGGAAGGGTTTTAGTACCAACAGTTACCTTATTGCCCATAAACGGATCCACACAGGGGAAAAGCCATATCAATGTATGGAGTGTGGAAAGAGCTTTAGAAGGAGTAGCCTTCTTACTTGCCATAAAAAAATCCACACAGGAGAGTAGCCATATCAGTGCAAGGATTGTGTGAAGACCTTTAACAGGAATAGTAATCTAAAATATGTCATGTCATGTCATGAAAGGCTCCACTTGGGTGATACTGCATATAAATAGTAAACTCATACAGATATGTGAGAACATTTTGCCTGTAAAATGGACAGGATGACTCCTTAATCCTGATTATAATTTTTGGTAAGTAGGAGGTTCCAAGGCCAAAAATAAGTGGAGATAATGGGCAGTGATGGTGTCTTAATAGTGTCCAGCACAACATTTAAGACATGTAGACTTCTAGGAATTCCTTTTGATGAATATATCCACTTGAGTAGAATTGCAGGTGGATAACCAACCCATGATTTCTTATGATTGCACTATTTCTTCATTTGCTTAATCTTGTTATCTGCCTTTCTATTCTTTCTTCCTGTTGTGTATTGCAAAATAATAGCTGAGAAAGAAAACCATAAGGAGTATAGGGTTAGAAAATAGAACCTGAATTTCAACATATAGCTCATTGGCTTTGTGTCCTAACTTTGTGGTGATTTTTGTTTTCCTAATTGCAAAGTAAAATATCAAAAGAGTTTGTGTGTCCTAGCATCACGAAGCATGCCAGAAATGTGTGGGAGACATCTCTCAATTCACAAAGGAGTAACTATCACTTGGATATGAAAATAACAAAGCTAGATTTGTTTTCTACTGTGTGAAATCAGGACATGGGAACTTGTAATAGCAATGTGAGCATTATTCAGTCAAAAGTGCCTTTATGACACTGAATCCTCCCCATAATCTCATATAAATGTGCATAGTATGGAAAGAGCTTTAAAGGGAGAGTTTTCTTTTTATCAAAGGAGCCATAGTGATGAGAAAGCCTATAAATACACATGCAAAGGGTTCTCTATGAAGGTGCAAACAGTCTGCTTTGCTGCAGAGTGACATGAGGTTGACAAAAGCTAAAATGGATTGTATCACATATACTTTTTAAATTAAATCAAATACAGTTGGTATAGTTTTTTTCCATCATAGAGTTACTGGTCTTTGGACACATTGAAAATTACAAATGTGGGATAATTTTTGGAGGATCTATACTTGAGGGTTTGAGTCTCACATCAGATTGAAATCATTTACTCAAAGGCAGTTTAGCAGTAGTTCCTAATGTTTGAATCTGTTTTTAGTTTTTTCCGTATATGGAATGGATAAACCAAGTAGCTTTATTAAGAAAAAGTTCTTGTACGGAAGATGGATATCTAGCCAAGCATCCAACAGAAACCTAGATGTGTCATAAATACAGATGTGATAATATTACATGACAAGTAGCATACATGGACGATTGTGGAAATTTGTGGCAAAAATGAGGATAGACACAAAAGGACAATGCTGATATTCTTATCCAGCCTTATTGAAAATAAATTATGTGTCGTCAAATTGGCTCAACTCTGCAACCACACAAACAGATTTTCTGACAGGAGGACTGTCGGATTAAATCTTTGCAACTGCATAAGACAAATTTTATGATGGAGGACTTCTTCCTGACTTGAGCAGTCATTAAACAAACTGTTGTAAGTCGAGAACTACCTGTATTTAACTGATTTTGTTTGGTGAAATTTTGTTTTTAAAATCCCCTATTCAATATTTTCTTTCCTTCAATTTACAAATCCACTTTTCCCCCAGTCACAGATAAGTTACCATGTTCCCCCCTCTTTGTTTCTTCACCAAGGAGCCTCATTGTGAGGTAAAATTTCTGGAACATCCACACAGTTCATATTTTTCCCCATTTTGGAAGTGATTTTCTTTTTATACTTGTATAGCATTATTTCCTTTGTCATGTGTGGACACTCGGCCTTTCCAAGTATTCTTAGGCACCCAGAGCCAAGAATTTGAGAAAGGCAGCTGTATATATTGAACTAAAGATATAACAAAAGAAATCTGTTTCCCACAAAGGCTCTTGGGTCCTCATCTTCTGACAGCGTGGCCTTTCAGGGAAGCTGTTCTTTGAGGGAACTGAGTTTAAATCCTCCAGAGAGATTTTTCTCCATCTTCACAGACGGTTCCTGGGCAGAAAGGAGAGGGAGATGGAAAAAGTGCCATCTCTGAAAGTACCGAAGCGCCTTTCTCAGGCAGGGAGGCGTTGAAAGGGGCTTTCCCCCGCTACTCAGATGCTCATCATCGTTGCCTTCCTCTTCCCCTCAGAGACGCTCTCCACTCTCCCGCCGTTTCGGGGAATCCTGGCATTTTGCGGAGAATTCACCAGAGGGTGCTCTCAGTTTCAGGAGGGAACTGAGCATGCGCCGGGCTCTGCAGCTCTAATAGAAGACTTGTGCTGCCCGGGCGTCCGGGAAGCGGCTGCTCCTTCTGTTCCCTCCCCTCTCTCCGCGGTGAGTGGGAGGCGGGGCTTTTGCGGGAGGCGCAGAGTCTCCCGGGAAGTCATTGCGGGGATCCGGATCCAGATGAAACTCTCGAATTCCGTGAGTGGCGGCTCTGCCCATGAAAAGGGGTCCCGCGCTGGAGAGGTGCGTGGAGACGGTCCAAGTCTTCATCGGGGTCCCAGGTTTTCCACTGCTACCCTTTCCCATGCATGAGCCAGGTGGAGGGGGAGAAATGGTATCGCCAGAAGAGAGGGGCCGATTCTTCCCATTTACTGGGAGAGTGGAGGCAGGCTCGAAATCCTCCTGACCTATTGGCTGTGGGTGCAAGGACGGGGTCCCGAGTGCAAGGACGAGTGTGCGAGGACAGGAACTGGAGTGCTGCTTCCCAGCCTTTCCCTACCACCGCAAAGGGGCTCTTCACGCAGACAAAGAAGGGAGACGTTGCAGGGACCGGAGGTGCAAGTGGGGCTGAGACTCAGCATTCTCAACGTGTGTCCCATGACACCGGCGTTTGTCAAAAGTTGACAGCTTTACACTCTTGAGTGTTGAAGTAGAAGTTGGAAAAAGACTGGGTTAGGCTAAAAAGTGGGGACTTTTTAGTTTCTAGGAATTGCATGAAAACAGACCCTCATGTCAAGTTGCAGCTGGTTTGTTTATTTCAGTTGTAGTCCTATGTATGCATTGGATGGTGGTTTGTTAATTCAGGCTTCAGAAGTTCTGTAAGGGTATTTCTGCCAGGTAGTAATGTGGTGGTATTCAAATGTTTTTACTACCAGTTCTGTGGGTGTGGTGTGGCTTAGTGGGTGTGGCTTGGTAGGCATGGCAGGTGAAGGTTACTGCAAAATCCCATTCCCTCCCCACCTCACTAACCTGCTTTCCAGCTCTGGGAGGCAGAAAATAGATGGGGAGTGGGGCCAATCAGAGGTGGTATTTACTAGTTCTCTGAACTACTCAAAATTTCCGCTACTGGTTCTCCAGAACTGGTCAGAACCTGCTGAATACCACTTTTGGTTCTGCTTTTACTATATGTTCAAATATATCAAATGTTGATATATTAAATTGATAAGTAATTATTAAATCAATTTACATGGCACTCCTCTTAATTTCTCTTTGTGACCTGAGACATTTGTGAGTCAGATTGTTTTAAGAGTTTTTCTTATCTCTATTCATAGCCACAGAAATCATGTTTGCAGAAACCTCAGAAATAGAAATCCATGACACGTTTTATGTGTTTCTCCAGTAGGTTATATCATTGCAAAAGGTTGATCCAGAAATTTTCTTCTTAATTTCAACCACATAAATCAACCTACCTAATAAGATTCTCCTTCCTCTTTCCAAACATTAGTAGATTCATTTGACAACTTTTACTGTATGTTTTGGAAAAGGATCCTTAGTAGTTAAATTAATCACCCTATAATTAATGGAAATTTCTATTTTTTCATTTCAGATATGTTAAGTGGAAACCTTTCCTGCTCCATCTGAAGATGAAAGCATCTTGTAAAGTGTGGAGTGTCCTTGGGAAACTTGCCCAAGATCTCTTCGTGAAATTCAGGTCTTGTGAAGAGGAAGACTTCTGGAGATCCATTGATCCATTTTGCAACTGGATTAGAGAGAGAAAAAGATGTAAGGACAACACCTAGCAGATGCAGGAACTGGAAAAGGCCCGCTTGCTGCTCAGCCCTGGAGCTGTTGGAAGAATGGGTTGAGTCTTAGACAGAAGATCCACAAAGTAGGACCTAATACTTTAGAGATCCAGTGCTGTCCCTTCAGAAAAGTAGAGTTCCAGAAGGTGACTGGGCCCAGAGATGTTTGCAGTCACCTTCAACGCCTTTGCCTTCAGTGGCTGCAGCCAGAAAGACACACAAAGGCTCAGATGTTGGACCTGGTGCTCCTGGAGCAGTTCCTGGCTGTCCTGCCTCCAGAGATGGAGAAATGGATGCGGGAGTGTGGAACGGAGACGAGTTCCCAGGCGGTGGCCCTTGCCGAAGGATTCCTGCTGAGCCAGGAGGAGGAAAAGATGCAAGAAGAGTTGCAGGTGTGAGAATATAGCCATGGCAACTCTAAAGAGGAGTTTAGAGTTGTTCCATTCTTCTTTAACAAAATGTATGTGGAGGGATTCATCCATTCTCACTTTCCAGCTTTGGTGATGAACATTGCTGTCTCCAAAGTTGGGGGTGCATATGGGAATTCATTCTTTTCCTTCTGCTCTTCCTTGTTTCTCCTGGGAAACGTCCAGATATCCTTGGAAGCAGTCACTGAATATGCCAAGGGAAGGAAAGAATCATCCAAACTCTCTCAAGAACTGCTCGAGGAGATCTTCCAGAAAAATGAAAATCGGGATACCATGTCAGGCAATAGAAGCACCTTCTATATGATACATCCAGCTAACTCTGATTCTTTTGCCCCTCTTGGATGGAATCTGTATTTTTTTAATCAAATTTGCTTTCACGGTTTTTCTTCCTCTCACAGAGAACCAAAACCAATCCTTGGTATTTTTAGAATCAACTCCTCTTTATGATGTAGCTGAAAGAGCGACTGAACATCTGCCTCAGGTAGGAGAAATTTTGGAAAAGATCCATGAATCTTGGATGAGTTTCATTTTGTTCTGGAGTTCAAAGTAATATATATATTTTGTAAGCCACGCTGAGTCACTGAGAGCATAGTGAGCCTCCTACTCACTATCCAGAGCAGGGCTGTCAAACTCCCGCCCTGTCGGCCAGATGCGTCACGCACTGGTCACACTCACGCCCAGTTTAACGAAGCGGAAAGAAGTCCCAATATGTCATGTGATGTTGCCATGATGATGTGAGTTTGACACCCCTGATCCAGAGTGACCATGAGTGGCTTACAATGGCATAAAAGCATAAATATGAAAGCATTAAAATTAACGATTAAATGAAGGTTAAAAACCTTCATGTGTTGTTCTGGGTGGACTTTTGTCTCTTACTCAGTTTGCTATCTCTAGCATAGCACATCCCTGTCAGGCCCCAACCCAACTGCCAGAGCCAGGTTTTAAGACCCTCCCAGAAGGCTGATGTCGTCTCAAGGGCAAGGTGTTTTTTATTTTTATGTATTAAATTTATATGCCTCCATATTGAAATAAGCTTTTTTTTGTTATTTTTTGCTTTTTGTCGCAAGCCTTAGTTCATTTTGAGTTTTAGCTTTCCTAACTTCATCTTTGTGGGTTCAGAATATTTGCTGATATTCTGCCTTAGTTATGTGCCTCTTTTCTACTTGCTATACACTTCCTTTTTATACTTGTCCTTTTTGTCTCTCATTTTATCAGAGAGTACTATTGGTAGCCATGCTGCTTTCTTTTGAGATCTCTTACTTTTCTTCTTCACTGGAATTTTGGTAGACTGGGCTTTTATAATCTCACTTCCCAAACTTCTTGGGTTGTTTCCCCTTGAGGATTTTTGTCCACGGAATCCTTCTCAAGCTCTCTCTAAGATTATTAAAATCAGCTCTCTTGAAGTTCAAGAGTCTAGTTTGACTTTGTTCTATTGCTTGTGCTTACATAATGCTGAGTACCAATATTAGGGAATCTAAGGTTCCTGTAACTTTAATGCATTCTAGTTAAATAGGTCCACTGCTGTCCAAAAGCTGCCTTAGATCATTATTAAATGCTCCCGTTCCAATCCAGAGAGCAATACCAGCAGCAATTGATTTTTGGCAGCAAAATCAGCACATCACTGGCAAGAGAGAAAAAGTTTCTTACTGTTCAGCAGCCATCTTGGGGAGGAGTGCCTCCTGAAACTCAAATTTAATTGAGCAGACCATTGTTTCAGCTAAGGGTCTTCTTCCTGTCTTCCAGGATCAATCACATATACCAAAGGTGTCAAACTCAAGGCCTGGGGGCCAGATCCAGCCTGCATGGTGCTTAGATCTGGCCCGTTGGGCCACCCTGGAATAGTGAAGGATTGGCCTGTGGTGCCTCTGCCAGTGGAAACGGAGCTTGGGAGGACAAGCTCTGTTTTCACTGGCAGAGGGTTACAGGAGGCCGTCACAGCTGAAAATGGAGCTTGGGAGCCTGTTTTCACTGGCAGAGTGCTTGGGCCACCATAGGTGCTCCCGACACAAGTGACATTGAATTGGCCATGCCCCCGGCCATGCCCTTCCCCCCCAGGTCAAACACAACCCTGATGCCGTCCTCAATGAAATCGAGTTTGACACCCCTGCCATATACCATTACAAGCTCTCCCAACACTTTTAATGTGGTGCAGAGTATGAGCATGATGGTCCCTAAGTGGTAAGTGGTAAAGCGATTGGCAAAAATGTCAGATGGGTTTCTCCAGTATTTCCTTCTGCCCTCATAGATACTGCTAAGACTATCTTAGTTGGCTTCACTGAAAGCCATTAAAAGTCCTGAATATAACATATCCTTCACGCTGTGGCATCTGCTAAAAGTTGTGCCATCTTATTTTAAATTCTGCAGCAATTGGCCATTTCATTCATTGCAAATCTCTTCTGGAATTGGTGGAAGAGAAGTCTCAAATTCTTTTTGTTATTGTCTGTTAATGGGGAAATGTGTTTCTTGTTTAGGATCGTGCGTCTTGAGGAATGGCTGTGTATTTCTCTGAGGAGGAGTGGTCTCAGCTGGATCATGATAAAAAAACTCCGTGGAGAGGTCATGCTGGAGAATTCCAGGAATTTGGCTTCTCTGGGTAAGAACTATCTATGGTCAGAAACTAAGAGAAGACATTTAGGGGTTAGATGTAGCCATCTACTTTGATAAAAGAATAACCCTGATTTTTTGAAGGAAATTAATACCCATTTCCTTAGATCAGGGGTGGAATGCTACTGGTTCAGCCTGGTTCTATAGAACCGGTAGCTCTGAAGAGCAGCAGTCACCGAATTGGTTCACTGCGACAACCTTTTGGTCGTCCTTTGGCTCGCCCACCTGCCCGGGCTCTTGACTGTCCTTTATTTCCTGCTTTTTCAACTTCATCTGCTTTGTGCGGCATAGCTGAGGTTGAAAAATCAGGAAAGAAGAGGATTTTCAAATGCTGCACACCCGCGCACAGCACTTGTCAACTGTCCGGGCGGCACAGCTGATGTTTTTTTGCAAATGTTGCAAACACCCACATGCGCGCAAAGCAAAACACACTCTCACTGAACTGGTAGTAACACCGGTTGAATCCTACCCCTGCTTTAGGTGTGTATGAGTTTGCAATAGTGGTGAGTGTTTGTGGGATGAGTGTGAAGGTACATTTTCGGAGCTTGTGGGTTTGGTTTCTGAACATTTCGTTACCAGGCTAGGTAACATCTTCAGCAGAGTTTAGTGGATGTCAGTATTAGCGTTCTTCTGTTATAAGGGCTTCAGGTGTGGGTGTGTCAAGTGAGGGTCATGTAATGGGTCAGGTGTGAGTCATCAGTAAGAGCTTTGTGACAGGTTTTAGGGAGGTTACATTAGGTGAGGATCATTGGAAGATGAACTGGTATGGGGGCTTGTGTGGGTTGGCTGGGGGTCAGTTGTGTCTCTGGACAGTTGTGTGGTTGATTTGTATTCTGATGGGTTTGTAGGCTAGTTGTAGGCAGAGGTGGTATTCAGCAGGTTCTGACCAGTTCTGGAGAACTGGTAGCAGAAATTTTGAGTAGTTCAGAGAACTGGCAAATACCACTTCTGACTGGAGATTTTACAGTATCTTTCCCCTGCAAGGCCCGCCAAGCCACACTCACAGAACCAGCAGTAAAATTTTTTTGAATCTACAACCAGCGGTGACTGGTTGTAAGTCAATATTTCTGTTGATGAAATTGCTTTTGGAGTGCCAGGTTTCAATAAACTTACAAGCATGGTAGATGTTAGTGTCGCAGATGTTTCTTCTGTTGTTCCAATCAATCTGGTGCTATTTGGTGTCAGTGTGGGTAGAGGTTAAGGATTTGAGATTTAGGCATTTGAATGCCAGCTGGTGTTCTTGGATCCTGGTTTTTAATTGATGTGAGGTTTGTAGAATTGCAATGGGTTACAGTTTATTTTGTAGATTACATTGTTTCTTTCATCCTTATGTGTCTTCTCTTTGGTCCAGAATCAAAGTTATATAGTTATTGGGGGTTTTAATTTGACCCAAGGTGGGCGAGCATATGATGCAGCATATGTTATCAAGGGCCTTGCAAATGCTAGTTGTAAAAGATTAGATTAAGGTTTTCTCTGAGGACAATTGTGTTCTGATTTGATGAGGATATAAGAACTTGGTATTAGCCCACCTGGAAATTCATCTTTAGTAGAAGCTTAGATCAGATTCTTTTGTATCAGCCAGCAAAACACCCAAATTATATTGATGATTCTTTGGCAAAATTTCAGGAAAAAAATATCTTTAAACATGTTCCTAATCTTGCTACAGTTTCTCATGTTTCTTTTTGAAGAAAATAATGTCCAGGAGGATAAGAATTATAAAGAACAATGCCAAACAATTCATCCAAAAGAGGAAAAGGAGAAGTTTGCCATTCAGCTGGGACCCAAAACTGATGAGAGAAACCGATTACAAAGTGGAATTCAAAAAAGTTTTTCTTGGATCAGTCGACTTACTTACCATAGAAAGATCCATACAGAAGAAAGACCTTATAAATGCCTGGAGTGTGGAAAGAGCTTTTCTAAATCCACTTACCTCATTTCAAACAACACATTCAAAAGAGAAACCATATAACTGTACCCAGTATGGAAAGGCCTTCCGTGATAATTGCGCTCTCAGAAGCCACCAGAGGAATCACAATGGAGAAAGGCCCTATAAATGCATGGAATGTGGAAAGTCTTTTACTCAAAGTGGTAATATTGCTTCCCATAAAAGAATCCACACAGGGGAGAAGCCACATAAATGTGGACAATGCAGAAAAGGCTTTAGGAGGAATGCTGATCTTACCTCCCATAAAAGGATTCACACAGAGGAGAAACCATATAAATGCATGGAATGTGGCAAGAGCTTTACTCAAAGCAGTAATCTTACTTCCCATAAAAGAATTCACACAAAGAGCAAGCCATACAAATGCAGAGAATGTGGAATGAGTTTTTGTGAAAACCCATCTCTTATGGAACATGAAAGGAACCACATAGGGGAGAAACCACATAAGTGTATGGACTCTGGAAAGGGCTTTGATCTGATCACCTCATTTCCCATGAAATGACCCATTCAGAAGATAAACCATGTACTTGCTTGGAGTCTGGAAAATTTTTCCCTAATAATTATTCTCTTGAACCATCAAAGGAATCACAGGGGAGAAAGACCCTATAAATGCATGGAGTGTGGAAAAACCTTTGCTTGGAGCAGTCCTCTTTCTTCCCATAAAAGAATCCACACAGGGAGAAGCCATATAAATGCATGGAATGTGGGAAGAATTTTAGTACCAACTGTTATCTTACCGCCCATAAAAGGATACATACAGAGGAGAAGCCATATCAATGTATGGAGTGTGGGAAGAGCTTTAGAAGGAGTAGCCTTCTTACTTGCCATAAAAAGATCCACACAGGAGAGAAGCCATATCAGTGCAAGGAGTGTGGGAAGAGTTTCAACAGGAATAGTAATCTAAAATCTCATGAAAGGGTCCACTTGGGTAATACTCCATACAAATACTATACCTATACAAATACATGAGAATATTTTGTCTTTCCGGTCTAACGCAGGCAAGGTAACTCTACAATCCTAGTTGTGATATTTGGTAAGTACATTCCAAGGCAAAAAATCAGGATGAATTGAGATAACGGGCACTGATTGTCCTCTTAATGGTGTCTAGCCCAGTACTGAAGAAGTGCAGATTCCTAGGAATTCCCTCTGATGAATATTTCCACTAGAGCAGAGTTGCAGGTGGATATTCAATCAGTCCTCAGTCCTTCGTTATGATTTCACAATTTCTTCATTTGCGTAATCTAGTTACAATCTGTCTTTCCACCTTTGCTTCTCATTATGTAATGCAAGTAATACAGGAGAAAAAAACCATAAAGGGCATAGGGTTAGAAAATACAACCTGAATTAGAAAATACAACTCATTGCATTTATTTCTTGGTGAGAAAGCCCATAAATAAGTGCACAGCAAAGACTTTTTGTAGCAAAAGTGCCAAAAGTCTGCTTTGCTGTGGCATGAAGGTAAAGGTAAAGGTTCCCCTCACACATATGTGCTAGTCGTGTCCGGCTCTAGGGGGTGGTGCTCATCTCTGTTATAAAGCCGAAGAGCCAGTGGTGTCTGAAGATGTCTCCATGGTCATGTGGCCTGCATGACTAAACGCCAAAGGCACATGGAACACTTACCTTCCCACCAAAATGGTCCCTATTTTTCTACTTGCATTTTTACATGCTTTTGAACTGCTAGGTTGGCAGAAGCTGGGACAAGTAACGGGAACTCACTCTGTTACACAGTGGTAGGGATTCGAGCTGCCAAAACTGCTGACCTTTCTGATTGACAAGCTCAGTGCCTTAGCTTGTGGCATGACAAGGGGCTGCCAAAAACTAAAATAAATTATATTTACCTTGGAAATTGGATTAAAGTAAATGCAATTGCTATGTGTTTTTTTGTGTATGATATAATGATCTTTGGGCACAATTACAAGTAAGTGATTTTTTTGGAGAGTCCATACATAAGGATTTTAGAGTCTCATGTCAGGTTGAAATCATTTACTGAAAAGTGGCTTAGAAATAGTTCAAGTTGTGAAAATACCCACCCCTTTGAATACAGGTGAAACTTGAAAAATTAGAATATCGTGCAAAAGTTCATTTGTTTCAGTAATGCAACTTAAAAGGTGAACCTAATATATGAGATAGACTCATTACATGCAAAGCAAGATAGTTCACACAACCAATCCAGGCTTGGTTGACCTTTGCTGGATGATAATGCACTGAAAGGGCTCTTGGGCAATTGCTGTAGTTTTACCTGGAGATCTTTGTTAAGTAAAGTATTCTGGCCAGGGGTGGGATTCAAATTTTTTAACAACCAGTTCTGTGGGTGTGGCTTAGTGGTCATGTGACTAGGTGGACATGGCTTGGTGGTCATGTTATTGGCTGGGCGTGGCCAACTCAACATCACTCACATTGAGGCACACATCTCCTTGCCTGGCCTCTCATGACTATGGGGATGCTGCAACAGTCATAAGTGTGAAAAATGGTCATGTCACTTTTTTCAGTGCCATTGTAACTTTGAATGGTCACTCCCCACAAGCAAAGTACCAGCAAAGGAGGGAAAAATAACTCCAGAGACGTTCCTGAGACAGGAAGTCTAGTGATGCCAAGAATGTAGTAAGGGTTAAAGGAGAGGCAGTTTCTGTAAGCAACACCAGAATGTTTCCTTCCTGCCTTCCTTACAGGATTAGGCCAGTAATTTCTTCTAACAACTGGTTCTCCAAACTGCTTAGAATGTTAACAACTTGTTCTAGAGAATAGGTGCGAACCTGTAGAATCCCACCCGATTCTGGCCCAGGCCTTAATCACCCACTCATTAACAAAGGTGGGGGTGAGCTGCTGCTTCTGGGGTGTTTCTGCTCTTGAGTTTGCACTCTTTTTAGGGGAATATAGCCCTGGATGGTTGGCAGGTGGGTCAACTGAGTGGGTGTGGCCAGCTTGACACAGCTCATTGGGCATGGCTGACAGTCTGGCAACTGGGTGGGCGTGGCCAGGAGGCAGGTGGGACAACTGGGTGGGTGTGGCCAGCTGGTGCCACTCCCCAAACTGCTGGCATGTCTCCTCTTCGCACTGAGTAGACCGGACCGAAACCACGTTGGCTCGATGTCTCCTTTTCACATTGGATGGATGGCTGGATGGCTAGACACAAAGATCATAAAATGTCTTAAAGGTGCCCTTTGGCCAGGCTCCCCTTTGTGATGCCGCACAGGCTCAGCACACAAAATGCAAAGCAGATTCCTTAGGCAGGAAAGGTTCAGAGAACATGAAGTCTGAGGTAAATTTTACCTCAGAAGATGTTGATGAAACCAGGGCCGGAATGGCTTCCCTTCAGAGCGAGAGAAAGGAGGATTCCTGGAAAGCGAATAGCAGGGAAACCTTTCGGAGGCGGGAAAAAAGCGCCCCCCCTCCCCCATCCCTTTGGGGAAGCGCCAATTTCTGCTTCGCCCAGTGTTTTTCCCGCTCTTATGGGAAGTTTTAGGCAAAATCCTCCAGGGGGCGACCTCGGCCAAGAGAAGGTAACGCCGGGAGCTTCCCCATTGGGTTGCTGGAAGGGAACGTCACATCTGGCTTTCCAGTGGAGGCGTGACATCACAAACGGTTGCCGCTCTAGGATCTTGCACTCGTTCGCCTTAACTCCTGGGGCTCAACAGGCGGAAAGGTTGCAGGAGAGTCGTGGTGGTGGGGAGATCCGGGCGTGCCCCGGGTGAAGGGAGGCGAAGGAAGCCCTTCTGTGGCTTCAACCCCGGGTCCCATGCTCCCCAGCCGCCCTCTCCATGCAAGGGGAAGCGGGGATGCCAGAAGGCGGTAGGGCTCCTTTCCCGCCCCGTGTCCGGGGTAGAGCCCGAGTGGGGGGAGGGGTGGGTTGGCCTTGCAGAGGCGCAACAGGAGAGGAGAGAAGCCAGGCCATGTTTTGCTTTTCTATGGTGAACTAAGAGCTAGGACAAAGTGTACATTGGACTTTAATGCATCCAAATAAATAGCAATGGTGTGATTGCTTTCAAGGCATGTATTAAATCCTCTCTGGGTGCATTAAAAATTGCTAACGTATACAAATATTTGTAAGTGTTTGGGTAGCGGACAGATATCAGGATTTCAGAGGCTCCTGCTGGGTTGAGGATGTTTTTTTTTTTTCAAATATTGCTCATTAAAAGGTTCTGGGTCAAACTGAACAATAAAGGAAATTATATATAAAGAAAAAAACAACAGGCTAACTCAATTCTTTTTAAATTGATTTTAACCACTTTTCCCTTTATTTAAATAGCCCAGTGTAGCAAATCTCTTTGTGTGTGTCTGTAAAAAGTTAGCACCCACCCTTCTCCCAGAAGAATGAAATATTCTAGGAAATACTAAAAAGGCTGAATATTATACCTGTCTGGATGAGAAAAGGAGAAACATGCTCTTGGAAATCCTTTGTTAATAGCCCCAGAAAGACTGGGCCATTCTATCTATAAGACAAAAGGCTGGGCTTATCCACAACACAAAAGACCTTCACCTCAGGACTTAATAGGATTAGGATCTTCTCCCCCCTCCCCCCCCCAATAAAATAAAATAAAATGAATTCATGGAATATTTATGGTATTTGCTGTGGTTGGAATGCAGCAGGCAGTGACCTTGGGAAAAGGATCATGTGAAAGGTCTTATCACCATCCTCCAGAAGAACAAATTGGTTATACAAACTGAAGTATAGAATCAAAGCCACAATAAGTATCAGTACCACTTTTTAAAACCTTAGTAGGACCACACTTGAAATATTGCATCTGGTTTTGGTTCTAACATTACAAAAGAGACCTTGGGAAAAGTACAGAGAAGAGCAACTAGGACAGGTTAACAGAGTTGGAAGGAACCTTGTAGATCACCTAGTCCAACCCCCTGCCCAAGCAGGAGACCCTACACCATTTTTGACAAAGGACAGCCTAATCTCTTCTTGAAAGCTTCCAGTGATAAAGCTTCCACAATGTCCGAGGGCAGGCTGTTCCATTGGTTGATTGTTCTCACTGTCAGAAAATTTCTTCTTATTTCCTGGTTAAATCTCTTGTTCAGTTTCCATCCATAATTCCTTGCCTGGCCTACAAGGAATTAAAAAGGCTTGGAGACTAAAACATGAAGAACAGTTGAGGGTTTGGGGTTGCCTATTCTAGAGGAAAGGACTAGGGATGATATACAGGGGTGGGATTCAACTGGTGTTACAACCGGTTTGGTGAGAGTGTGTTTTGTGCCTGATGTGCGCATGTATGCAGCATTTGAAAAAAATCAGCTATGTTGCCCAGACAGCTGACAAGTGCTGCATGGGTGTGCGCAGTGTTTGAAAGTCGTTTCCTACACAGTTCAGCTGTGCTGCGCAAAGCAGCTGAAGTTGAAAAGCAGGAAATAAAGGATAGTCAAGAGCCCATGTAGGTGGGTGGGCCAAACAGACGACTAGAAGGTCGTCACAGCAAACTAGTTCAGTGACAACTGCTCTTCGGAGCTACCGGGCCGAACTGGTAGAATCCCACCCCTGGTGATATAGCAGTATTCTAGTATTTGAGGGGTTATCACAAAGAAAAGGGGGTCAAATTCTCCAACACACCTGAGGGGAAGAAATAATGTATGGAAACTAATCAAGGAGAGAAGCATAAACACACCAATGTGCCTACCGTCCGTGTCCTATTGTTTCTTTTATTTTTCTTATGTGTATCCATGTATTCATAACTGTTTGTCTTGTAAGCAATTGACAAACCAAATAAATTAAATAAATTAATAAATTAAGGAGAAATTTCCTGCCAGTGAGGACATTTAATCAGTAGAACAGACACCCTCTGGAACAGTGGTTGCCAACCAGTGGGCCGGGGACCACTGGTGATCTGTGAGAAAATTTTGATGGTCCACAGAGAAATGTCACCCCCAAAGCACCTCCCCAAAGCACCCTCCCAAAGCAATTAATCCAGGCTTTGCAGGAACACAAGGCTGCACTGCCCACATGATCCATGGGAACATAAGGCTTGCGTTGCTTGTATTGCGAACAACATAAGGTAATGAAGGAAGGGGGGAAGGGCGGAAGGAGGGGAACTTGCCCCACATGCCCCATGCCTGGCCACTGGGATGCTTTCTGCTTCTGCTTTTGGCTGCATGCAAAGAAAGCAGCAAAAGTCTATCTTTCTCTCCCCCAAACTCCGCCAGAAATGAGTTTTGGGACCCTGCAAGGCATCCTGCTCCAAGAGGCTGCACCGGCGTGACAAGTCTCACAAAGACACATTTCTGGCAGAGTTTAGGGGAGAGAAAGAAAGACTGCTGCTTCTGCTGCTTTCCTTGCATGAAGCCAAAAGTCTTTCCCTCTCAGAACGAAGCTGGAGACTATCCTGCGATCCCAAATAAAGAATGATTGATCGGTAGGAAAATGGGGTGAGGAATTTTCCTGCAGACTTTTTTTGGGATTTTCCCAGGGTCTCTGCTGTTTCTGCAGAGACCCTGGGGAAACGTCAGCAAGCCACCATCTGTCAAAATTCATATTAGTGGTCTGCGGGATTTAAAATTATGAGTTTGGTGATTCCTGAGGTCCAAAAGGTTGGCGACCCCTACTCTAGAAGTTGTGGGTGCTTTATCACTGGAGGTTTTAAAGAAGAGACTAGACAGCCATCTGTCTGAAATTGCATAGTTCTGCTTGAGCAGCAGGTTGGACTAGAAGACCTCCCTTCTATAATTCTAGAATGGGAATGGGACCTCCCAGGGGAGTCCTTTAAGCCAATTCAGATGAGCGTCAATGTTAGAAAAAAAGAAAATGAGGAGATAGGACAGTCTCCTTCCTTTTCCCCATTGAAAAAGCTCCCTTTCCACCCTTCCAGCTCTATTCCAAATCAAATGATTCAGATTGCATCAAGGGGCACCCTCAGATATAAGAACAGAACAGGCGCTTCCCCTTTTGGCCACTGGAGGGCTAAGGTTTTAGCTGGCTTTCCAGAGGAGGCTGAGGGACATGCCTGAGCCTTGCCTCTCTATAACATTAGCATTTGCTCTCCTTAACCCTTGGAGCTCCGAGGCGGTGAAAAGGCTGCAGGAGAGACTTGCAGGGGAGGAATCCAGGCATGGCGGGGTGGGGTGGGGTGGGCTCTTCCCATGCAAAGAGAGGTTGAGAAGGGAGAGAGATACATGCCCAGCCCTCTTCCGAGTTCAATCCTGGATCGAGTGCATGATGGAGGAAACCACCAGGTTCTCGAAAATTCAAGCCTGGAACTTCAGGAGCCTCAGATACCAGGAAGCTGAGGGTCCCCGAGGACTTTGCAGCCAACTCCACAACTTTTGTAGGCGATGGTTGAGTCCAGAAAAGCACACCAAAGCTCAGATGCTGGACCTGGTTGTTCTGGAGCAGCTCCTATTCCTTCTTCCCCCAGAGATGGAGAGTTGGGTGCGGGAATGTGGAGCAGAGACCAGCTCCCAAGCAGTGGCCTTGGCGGAAGGCTTCCTCCTGAGCCAGGTGGAGGAGCAGAAGGAGCAGGTTGAGTTGGAGGTGAGGCACTTTAGGGAGCTCAAAAGGGAATAGAGAATGTGTCTGAATACTTACCAGTCTTCTCTGGCATTTACATGTGAAGATCATCCACAAATTCTTGTAGGACATTGTTGCATTGTTTTCACACTCAACCTCACTGATGGATATTGGGGGCTTTCAGGTTGTGTTCCAAATATAAGAATCCACTTTATTTTGTTTAACGTACATTAATTCTGCTTCTTTTTTTCTTCCTCTGATTTGAAGTGCTGCACTGTGGAGATGAGAGATCCAGAGGGAAAGAAGAATTCATCAAATCCCCCTCAGGAGCTATTTTTCAGGAGGATCCCTTGGGAAGACCAAAGTCGGGACACCTCAGGAGGTAACCGAAGACCCTCTGATTACCCATCTGTCTTACCTTCACTATCTCTCTTCTTCTATAAATACCCCCTTCTATTTTGTTAATTATGCATTTTGAAATTATTTATTCCTTATAGAGAAACAAAGAATGAAGTTTTCTGGTTTTTCTGATGAAGCTCAAAGACTGGTTGAATCTCCAAATCAAGTAAGAAAGGGAAAATTTGTATTCCTTCATGAAGTAAAGTGGGTGTGCAGAGTGCTCTCTCCTTCTATTTTCTCCCCTTGTTTGGACTGGATTATTTTTGTGTTCCTGAGTGACATAGAAAGCACAATAGTAGGTTCAAGTTGCTCTCAACCAGCAGAGTTTCCTGTGTAGAATATTAATGGGACATGATGGTTTGTCATTTCTACCCTCAGATTCTATTTAGGAAATATTTTCAAAGACCACCGTTTAACTTGTTCTACTACCTTAGGTACACCCCCACCCCCCAAACTGGAATGCCCTACCTGATTCAGTTGTCTCAGCTACAAATTTTCAGAGTTTCAGTCACAAATTGACTTCCATGGACCTCACTTCATAGTTAAGCGGTCAATACAGGGGATGTGCATAAGTATACTGATGTGCCTATCATCCCTGTCATTGTATTTTTATTCTCTTATTTTCATTTTTGTTTGACAAATCCCAATGAATTAAATAAATAAATAAAACAGTTTACAAGAAGTAATTTTTTAAAAGTTCTTCAAGAAGTATGAATAAACATATCACAGTGGCAGTAACTGCATGACATCCATTCTTCTTGTAATTCTTTGATTTGGAATTTTGCAAGGCTAATGAAAAGTAAGTATATGTTCACATTGCCACATTACCATTTTTAAAAAGCCTTGTTTATAACCAATAGTTCAAAAAATAAGCAAATTTAAAAAAGAAAGCAGATTATTAAAATCCAAAAAGAGTGGCCACGTAGAGCATGTAATCAAGGTACTTTGGGATACAAAATAATTTCCAATCTTCTCATTTGTGCCTGAATTAGGAGACCAAACATTCCCGCTTTGCAAAGGCTGAGAAAACGATCTTCGCAGGGAATTTTCTCTTTGTTTTCTCCTATTCAGCCAATGGCTGAGACCATGAGATCAATAGATGATAGACAGAGTGTGAGATCAGCTGATCCAGATATGTGATGCACAGACACATATCTGTGTATCTTGGCTTTGGGAATTTGGGATCAATGGAACAGAATGACAGTTGGTAGGGATCTTGGAGGTCTTCTAGTCCAACCCCCTGCTCAGACAGGAAGTCCTACATCATTTCAGATTCATGGCTGTCCATTTTTTTTCTGAAACACCTCCAGTGTTGGAGCACCCACAATTTCTGGAGGCAAGTCATTCCACTGATTAATTGCTTCCACTCTCAGGATATTTCTCTTCAGTTGTAGGTTGGTTCTCTCCTTGAATAGTTTCCATGCATTGCTTCATGGAACACTGCTATCATGTCACCCCACTAGACCTTCTGTTCATTAAACTAGACATACCCAATTCCAGCAACTGTTTTTTATAAGTTTTAGCCTCCTCTGCATTCTTTCTAGAGTCTCAAGATCTTAACATAGTGGTAATCAAAATCAGATGCAATATTGCTAGCGTGGTCTTACAAAGGCACTGTAAAGTGGTATTAAAACTTCATGTGATCTTAATTCTATCCCTTTTTAATGCATCCTATGATTTTGTTGCTATTTTTGGCCACTGCAGGCTCATGTTTAAGTGATTGTCCATTAGGACTCCAAAATCCCTGTTGCACCCACCTGTTCTATGCCTGTGCATTTGGTTTTTCTTTCCTAAATGTAGAACCTTACATTTCTCACTGCTGAATTTCATTTTGTTAGATGGCGCCCAATGTGTCGATCCTTCTATATCTCGAGCCTATTTTCTGGATTGTTGGTATTCCTATCAATTAGGACTTGTCTGCAAATTTCATGAGTTATTTTTCTATCTTCTTATCTAAATCATTGTTGAAAGATGAACAGTTCTTCTGAATCATCCTGTTCTGTTCTTTTTCCCGTGTTCAGGAGAGTCTTGTGTCCTTCAAGGAGGTGGCTGTGTATTTCTCTGAGGATGAATGGTCTCAGCTAGATTCTGACCAAAAAGCACTGCATTCGGAAGTCATGCTTGAAAACCATAGGAATGTGGTCTCTCTGGGTAAGAGTTTTCTAGTCCCGAATCAGAGAGTTCAAGAAGACAAATTACCCTGATGGTTTTTCATTTTAAAAAAATATCACTAATCACAGATCATCTGGGAAGGAGAAGGATAGGATCTGGCCTTCTCATATTCCAGGGAAGGAAAGAATTAATGTCTCTTCACTTAGATGTGCCATTTCTTATCTGTATTTTTCCATTTTTATTTGAACTTATCTGTGGAGGCTGAAAAGAATGAGGTGTGCTTTTATGTGTCCTCTGGAGATCATGTGAGAGGATTGTGTATCATTGTTGTCATTAACTCCTCAAGATGGCGCATGAACTCCTTAAGTTAAGCATTTCACCAAGTCTTAAATCTGCAACCTCTGCGAAATGCTAATGGGCAGGTTTTCTGTGACTGCACCCCAGAGGTGGGATCCGAAGATCAGCTGAGACCGAACTGGTTCGCTGCAACAATCTTCTGTTCTTCTGTTTGGCCCACCTGGCCGCCCGGGCTCTAGGATGTCCTTTATTCCCTGCTTTTTCAACCTCAGCTACTTTGTGCGGAACAGCTGATTGCTGTGCGTCAGCAGGAGAAGGTGATTACTTGTAGGAGAAGGTGATTTTTAAACAATGTGCACGCATGCTCAGTGCTCACCAGACCGGTTATTACACCAGTTGAATCCTACCCCTGTACACCCCCCATCCTCTTTACAAATGCAGAAGAGATTCTAATACAGGAAGAAGCAACTTTCTATGAACAATGGATAAACAAACAAAAGGAGGATGGATGCGTAGAAAGGGTAAGTGAGAAGGATTTTGAAGAGACTAAGAAAAAGTGGAATAAAAACTCCTTCCTTCACTCTTTCTGCCTAATGTACATTCATTCGCTAATAAGTTGGATTTAGCAAAGCTGACGCTACAGGCTTGCCTTGACTGCATTGATTGGAATGTTTTCGAAGGTTACCTCTGCAGACTTGGATGAACTCACAGATACTGTAACATATGTTAGTTTTTGTGAAGACCTGTTTGTGCTGACCAGAAATTTGCAAATATACAGTAACAACAAACCTTGGTTCATTCTTCTAACTGAACTAAATCAGCTAGCTGTGCCTGACCACACTTGTAAGTGGATCATAAGCCTTCTAACAGACAGGAAGCAGCAAGTGAAGCTAGACAAAATCACATCAGATACCTGTACTGTGTGCTCTCTTTACTTCTCTCTACACCAATGACTGCATCTCAAAATATCCCTCTGTTAAAGTACTGGAGTTTGCAGATGATACAACAGTGATTTGTCTCATCTGAGATAATGACTAATCTGCATACAAATGGGAGATTGAACAACTAGCCTTGTCGTGCGACCAGAACTTGAACTAAACACACTCAAAACTATAGAAATAATGGTAGATTTTAGGAGAAATCCTCCTATACTACCGCCTCTTACAATACTAGACCATACAGTATCAATATAGATACTTCTATGATAGATAAAACCTTCAAGTTTCTAGGTTCTATAATGTCTTAAGACTTAATATGGATACCTAAGATCAAAACATCATCAAAAAAGCACAACAAAGAATGTTCTTTCTGTGCCAACTCAACTGAGACTGCCCAAGGAACTACTGATACAGTTCTATAGGGGAATTATTGAGTCTGTCATCTGCACCTCTAACTGTCTGGTTTGGCTCTGCAACCAAACAAGACAGACACAGACTTCAATAAACAATTAGAATTGCAGAAAAAAACAATTGCTACCAACCTGCTTTCCATTGAGGACCTGTATACTACACAAACCAGAAAGAGGGCTGTGAAAATATCAATAGACCCTTCACATCCTGGACATACATTGTTTTAACTTCTATCCTCAATGCGACGCTATAGAGCACTGCACACCAGAACAACTAGACACAGTCGTCCCCCCCCCCCGATGCTATCACTCTATTAAACAACTAATTCCCACAACACTGTTAAACTATTTAGTAAGACTGTATTACCATTATTCTTCTCATCTTTCTTATTACCTATCTCTTTTTCTCCTTATAACTTTGTTACTTGTATCTTTGCGATTTATATTGTTTTATTTAGTTTCCTAGCATGGTTTATGTTGATTGCTTATTTAGTATCCTATGACTTTCACTACGTGTTGTATCTTATGATTTATGATGTATTTTTATGACGATCATGATTTATCACTTATAGCTATAATGTACATGAGTCTATTCTAGTTCTAGTCCTAGTCTTAGTCCTATTCTTCTATTCCTATGCTCTCCTGTTTGGTCCTGTCCTGTCCTATCCTATCCATTATTCTTACTCTGAAAGCTCCAAAAATTGTGTGAGTACAGAACTTTCATACTCAGGCCAAGGAAGAGCATTGTCCCAAATCAATTCAAAAATGAAGGCCTCATGCAGTGTGACTCAGAGCATCCTAGGGTATAGGTAATCCCAAGTTAAGACAGTTCACTTAGCAACCATTTGAAGTTAGGACCTACCCCCCCCCAAAGTACTTAACAGCCAGCCCCCAAATTATGAATTCTGTAGCACTATGGTTGTCATTCAGTTCTGAATGACAGTA
Source organism: Hydrophis major (assembly GCA_033807585.1). NCBI lineage: Eukaryota > Metazoa > Chordata > Lepidosauria > Squamata > Elapidae > Hydrophis > Hydrophis major. The sequence continues at coordinate 20,340,601 of CM066329.1, forward strand.
GAGGCACTGCAAAATTCACCCTCCCACCCTGAGACTAAATTTACGAAAATGTAGTAAGCCATTGGTTCCTTTGCCTGCCTTGATGCATTTGCAGAAACCAGAGGCCTAAAATAGTGAGAGATCATGCGAGATCAGTAGCGTGAAATCTTGTGCTACTGATCCTGCAAAATCTCGCACTATATACTTTAGTCCTCTATTCTCTGCTAACTGAGGCCTGCATGAGATCCAGGTCAAAAGGCTTTGCAAACAGAGGTCAGGGGTCTTTAGTTTTAAACACTTTTGCCCAGATCTCATGCAGTCTCATTTCGTAGAAAACATAGTCCTAAAGTACTATAGCGAGAGATCAGTAACATGAGATCTTGCACTACTGATCTTGTGTGATCACGCACTAAAGTAGTTTAGGGACTATTCTCTGTGAACTGAGAAGAGCGCTTGAAAGCCGATGAGGCTCTGGGACAGTGAAATAGCCTTAACCCCCACCCCAATAAATCTTAAGTTTTCTCCTAATTCCTCCTTGGATGTTTCCCCCGATTACTCCTGATTATTCCTTAACTCAAAACTGACTTTGAGTGAGATTTGCATATATATAAAGAATTGTGAAGAAAGAGATATTTTCTAAGTTTCATGACTCATGAATATAGAAATCATCATGTCTACATCACAGCACTGTAGGGATGCAAAATACAACATAATGGAATTTCAGAAAAGTTCAAAAGAAAATTTGTTGACTTTCTACAGTTTGATTTTTTTCCTCTAACATTGTTAATCATTTTCACTTCTCTTTCTACAGTTTGATTTTTTTCCTCTAACATTGTTAATCATTTTCACTTCTCTTTTCCTTTGAAGGTAATAATGGGCAGGACAATCAAAATTCCTGTGAACTGTCCCAAGGGATCAATGCTAATGATGGAGCAGAGAAATTTGGAATTCAAATGGAATTAGAAAGCCATGAGAGAAACCAGTCAAATAATTGGAATAAGAAAAGCTCATCTTCCACTGATGCTCCGATGCAAGACTTTAATGCCCAACAAGAAAAAATAAGGAAAAAATATATTGGAAAATGTATGAAGCTAATTAAAGCTAAATTACATGTCAACAAACACTATTTAATCCAAAACAAAGGAGAAGATGCTATAAAAAGGTTCAGAAGATGTAGTAATCTTATTTTCCATAAAAGGAACCACTCAAGAGAGAAGCCATATAAATGCCTGGAGTGTGGAAAGACCTTTGCACAAAATAGTACTCTTCTTTTCCATAAGATGATCCACAATGGGGAAAAGCCGTATAAATGCATGGAGTGTGGAAAGACCTTCGCTCGAAAAGGTAATCTTATTTCCCATAAGATGATCCACACAGGAGAAAAGCATTATAAATGCCTGGAATGTGGAAAGGCCTTTGTTCAGAGCAGTAATCTCAGAAACCACAAAAGGATCCACATAGGGGAAAAACCATATAAATGCATGGAGTGCGGAAGGACCTTTGCTCATAGTAATGGACTTACTATTCACAAAATGATCCACACAGGGGAGAGGCCATATAAATGCATGGAGTGTGGAAAGACCTTTATTCAAAAAGGTAATCTTATTTCCCATAAGAAGATCCACACAAGGGAGAAGCCATATAAATGCATGGAGTGTGGAAAGACTTTTCCTCAAAAAGGTAATCTAATTTCCCATAAGGTGATCCACACAGGGGAGAAGCCATATAAATGCATGGAATGTGGAAAGACCTTCGCTCGAAAAGTTAATCTTATTTCCCATAATGTGATCCACACAGGGGAGAGGCCATATAAATGCATGGAGTGTGGAAAGTCCTTTGCTAAGAGCAACATTCTTACTTCACATAGAGGGACCCACACTGGGGAAAAACCATATAAATGCATGGAGTGTGGAAAGACCTTTGCTCATAGTAATGGACTTATTACCCACAAAATGATCCACACACGGGAGAGGCCATATAAATGCATGGAGTGTGGAAAGACCTTTGCTCTCAGCAGTAAACTTGAAATTCACAAAAATATCCATACTGGGGGAAAGCCATTTAAATGCCTGGAGTGTGGAAAGACCTTTGCTCTCAGCAGTAGACTTAGTATTCACAAAAAGATTCACACAAGAAAAAAGCCATATAAATGCCTGGAATGTGGAAAGGCCTTTGCTCAGAGCAGTGACCTCAAAAACCACAAAAAGATCCACACTGGGGAAAAGCCATTTAAATGCCTGGAGTGTGGAAAGACCTTTACTCGAAATAGTACTCTTCTTTGCCATAAGATGATCCACACTGGGGAGAAGCCGTATAAATGCATGGAGTGTGGAAAGACCTTCGCTCAAAAAGGTCATCTTATTTCCCATAAGGTGATCCACACAGGGGAGAGGCCATATAAATGTATGGAGTGTGGAAAGACCTTCGCTCGCAAAGGTAATCTTATTTCCCATAAGGTGATCCACACAGGGGAGAAGCCGTATAAATGCATGGAGTGTGGAAAGACCTTCGCTCAAAAAGGTCATCTTATTTCCCATAAGGTGATCCACACAGGGGAGAGGCCATATAAATGCATGGAGTGTGGAAAGACCTTTGCTCATAGTAATGGACTTACTACCCACAAAATGATCCACACAGGGGAGAGGCCGTATAAATGCATGGAGTGTGGAAAGACCTTTACTAAGAGCAACATTCTTACTTCCCATAGAAGGACCCACACTGGGGAGAAACCATATAAATGCTTGGAGTGTGGAAAGACCTTTGCTCATAGTAATGGACTTACTACCCACAAAATGATCCACGCAGGGGAGAGGCCTTATAAATGCATGGAGTGTGGAAAGACCTTTACTCAAAAAGGTAATCTTATTTCCCATGAGAAGATCCACACAGAGGAGAAGCCATATAAATGCATGGAGTGTGGAAAGACCTTTGCTCTCAGCAGTAAACTTGAAATACACAAAACAATCCATACAGGAGAAAAACCATTTAAATGTCTGGAGTGTGGAAAGACCTTTGCTCTCAGCAGTAAACTTGAAATTCACAAAAAGATCCATACTGGGGAAAAGCCATTTAAATGCCTGGAATGTGGAAAGACCTTTGCTCTCAGCAGTAGACTTGGTATTCACAAAAAGATTCACACAGGAGAAAAGCCATATAAATGCCTGGAATGTGGAAAGGCCTTTGCTCAGAGCAGTGACCTCAAAAACCACAAAAGGATCCACACTGGGGAAAAGCCATTTAAATGCCTGGAGTGTGGAAAGACCTTTACTCGAAATAGTACTCTTCTTTGCCATAAGATGATCCACACTGGGGAGAAGCCGTATAAATGCATGGAGTGTGGAAAGACCTTCGCTCAAAAAGGTCATCTTATTTCCCATAAGGTGATCCACACAGGGGAGAGGCCATATAAATGTATGGAGTGTGGAAAGACCTTCGCTCGCAAAGGTCATCTTATTTCCCATAAGGTGATCCACACAGGGGAGAAGCCGTATAAATGCATGGAGTGTGGAAAGACCTTCACTCGCAAAGGTCATCTTATTTCCCATAAGGTGATCCACACAGGGGAGAAGCCATATAAATGCATGGAGTGTGGAAAGACCTTTACTAAGAGCAACATTCTTACTACCCATAGAAGGATCCACACTGGGGAGAAACCATATAAATGCATGGAGTGTGGAATGACCTTTGCTCATAGTAATGGACTTACCAGCCACAAAATGATCCACACAGGGGAGAGGCCATATAAATGTATGGAGTGTGGAAAGACCTTTGCTCTCAGCAGTAAACTTGAAATTCACAAAAAGATCCACACAGGAGAAAAGCCATATAAATGCATGGAGTGCGGAAAGACCTTTGCTCTCAGCAGTAAACTTGAAATTCACAAAAAGATCCATACTGGAGAAAAGCCATTTAAATGCCTGGAGTGTGGAAAGACCTTTGCTCTCAGCAGTAGACTTGGTATTCACAAAAAGATTCACACAGGTGAAAAGCCATATAAATGCATGGAGTGTGGAAAAACCTTTACTCAAAAAGGTAATCTTATTTCCCACAAAATGATCCACACAGGAGAGAGGCCATATAAATGCATGGCGTGTGAAAAGACCTTTACTCAAAAAGTTAATCTTATTTCCCATAAGAAGATCCATACAGGAGAAAAGCCATTTAAATGCCTGGAGTGTGGAAAGACATTTGCTGTCAGCAGTAGACTTGGTGTTCACAAAAAGATTCACACAGGAGAAAAGCCATATAAGTGCCTGGAATGTGGAAAGGCCTTTGTTCAAAACAGTCACCTCAGAAAGCACAAAAGGATCCACACTGGGGAAAAGCCATATAAATGCATGGTGTATGGAAAGACCTTTGCTCTGAACAGTAGACTTGGTACTCACAAAAATATTCACACAGGAGAAAAGCCATTTAAATGCATGGAGTGTGGGAAGACCTTTTCTCAAAGCTGTTACCTTGCTTCCCATAAAAAGATCCACTCAGGAGAGAAACCATTTAAATGCATAGAGTGTGGAAAGATGTTTACTCAGAGGAATGGACTTAGAAGCCACATAAAGATCCACAGTGGAAAAAACATAAATGCATGAATTTTGGAAAGACATTTGCTTGGAGCAGTACTCTTCTCATAACAAAATCCACACAGGAGAGATGCCGTATAAATGCATGGAATGTGGAAAGCGCTCGTGTGATAATCTCATAAAAGGATGCATGCTTGGGAGAAACTATATAGCAATAACAATTCTATTTAGATTTATATACCACTCCACAATGCTTCACTGTACTCTCTGAGCAGTTTATAAAGTCAGCATATGGTCTCCAACAATCTGGGCCCTCATTTTACTGACATCAGAAAGATGAAAGGCTGAATCAACCATGACCTAGTCGGGATCAAGCTCCTGGCTGTGGCCAATTGGTATGTACTGCATTCTATACAATGTAGTACTGCATTCTAACCACTGCTCCACCATGTCTCTCTTTTATTTTTATGTGTATGCACATTGTACCTTTCTGATCCAAATGAGACAAGGTTGAATCCAACAAAACAAAATTTAATGTGGAGAAAAGTAAGATTTTACACTTGTGCAGAAAAAACAGATTACATGAAACCTGGCTCAAAAACAGTAACTGTGAGACTTCTGGCTGTATTCTGGTGCCTTCGGGAGCAAGGACTGTGAGCTCCACCACCCTGTTCCAAGTTCACCCCATTGGAGGGATCCTATTGGAGCCATAGCCACCCTGGAGGGGTGGTGAAGTAAAGCAGGACCACCTGGTAGGTCGAGGAGAGCTGCATCTCCCCCCTGACCTGGAAAAACCCCTCATCCAAAGAAGAGATGCAGCGGCAACTAAAATGGCTGCCACAAAGCCAGAAGACAGTCTGAAAAACTAAGACAGTCAGGAGTGGAGAGATGGTGAATGGTGTGTTAACTGGGTGAGAGAATATTTTTAAACTTTTAAGCGTAATCCTGGCAGGAATATTCAGAAAAGTGGACCTAAAACTATTTTTAAAGTGGCAGCAGCCTAACAGTAGAATTTTAAGAAGTAAAGCAAAGTAAAGGAAGAAAATAGTAAATCTTTAAAAAATATAGGAAATTGAATTTTTTGATTGGATAGACCTCAGCTTTGGATAGAAATGTTTAAAATTCTATAATCTATTAAAAAAAACCCGAAATTAAAAAAAAACCAAAATAACATTTCTTTTTGGAAATATTAGTAAAGTTTGATGAGAAAGATGAAAAAGCAACAATAAAAAGTGAAAACTAATTTAAGAGTGCTACCTGCTGTGAAAAAAGGAGACACTACAGATTCCCAAAGTTTTGATAACATTTGGTTTAAGAAGAATTATAAGTGGAAAATAAGATAACTTTATTATTAGAGGACCCCTGAAAGCTATAATATAAGATTCAACTGATGGAGGAATTTTTTGAAGGTTTTACTCCTGGACTATTGAAAAGGACAGATTGATTAATTCTGGGATATAAAGATTCCTGGGTGTTGGATTTGCATCTGAAATGTGACTTTAGTTTGAATAGATTGTTGGACGATTGGACAAAAAGAAGTAAAATAATTAAAAGCAAATAAATAAAATAAGTAAACTACAACCTATTTCTTGGTAAGCTAGAAAAAAGTGGGATAGATAACACCACCAGCAGATGGATTCGCAACTGGTTGACAAACCATTCTGAACGAGTAGTCCTTAATGGGTTAAGTCTACATGGAGGGAAGTAAGCTCTGGGGTGCCACAAGGTTCCGTCTTAGGCCCAGTACTCTTCAGTATCTTCATTAACGACTTAGATGAAGGAATAGAAGGGGAACTTACCAAATTTGCACATGATGCTAAGCTGGCAGGAATAGCTAGCACCCAAGAAGATAGGCTCAAGATCCAGAGGAATCTTGACAGACTAGAACGCTGGTGCCTGTCTAACAAAATGAAATTCAGTGTAGAGAAAAGTGAAGTCCAACACTTAGGCAAGAAAAACCAAAAGTACACAAATAGATTGTGTGAAACCAGGCTCAATAGCAGTAACTGTGACAGGGATCTTGGAATCTTAGTGGATAACCAGCTAAATATGAGCCAGCAATGTGCAGCGGCAGCCAAAAAAGTGAATGCAATCCTAAATTGGATCAACAGAGGGATACAGTTAAGATCAAGGTACTAATATCACTCTATAAAGCCTTAGTAAAACCACACCTAGAGTATTGCATCCAGTTTTGGTCACCACACTATAAAAAAGATGTTGAGACTCTAGAAAAAGTACAGAGAAAAAGTACAGAGAAGAGGATGATTAGGTGACTGGAGACTAATACATGAAGAACAGTTACAGGAACTGGGCTTGGCTAGTCTAGTAAAGAGAAGGACCAGGGGAGAAATGATAGCGGTCTTCCAATATTTGAGGGGCTGCCATAGGGAGGAAGGGGTTAATCTATTTTCTAAAGGTCCTGTAGGCCAGACAAGGAATAATGGATGGAAACTGAACAAGGAGAGATTTAACCAGGAAATGAGGAGAAACTTTCTGACAGTGAGAACAATCAACCAATGGAACAGCTTTGCCCTCAGAAGTTGTGGGAGGGTCATCACTTGAGACTTTCAAGAAGAGATTGGACTGCCATTTGTCAGAAATTGTGTAGGGTCTCCTGCTTGGGCAAGGGGGTTCGACTAGATGACCTACAAAGTCCTTTCCAACTCTGATTATCTGATCTGATCTGATCTGAGATACATAGCATGAAAGTAGATCTGGAAATGGAGATGCAAAAGACAGAAAGAAAGCAGGAGTTCCAGGAAGACGACGAGCCAATTGGAAGAGTAGCCAGAAAGGCGGAAGAGATGAAACAACAAACAAAAAAGAAATGATAAAAAGGAGAAAAAATAAAAATGACAATGATTGATGTAATAAATCAAGGGGAGAGTACTTTAAGGGAAGTTAAACAGGAATTGGAATTGCAGGGAGAATTTTCTGGGAGAAAGGGATAAGAGTAGAGAACTTGAAAATGAGACAATGGAATATAGTAGAGAAGGAAGGAATATTCCAGAGGAATGGTCACAAAATGATAGAGATGAAAATTTAAGAGAGGAACATGGGAGACAAACTAAGAAACAATTAACTAAAACATTAATGCAAGTGAGAGATGATGGTTAAAAGGGGAGGAAGGATTATGATTCCACATAAATGTGTGTATTATTAAGATATACAAGTGTTAAATGTAATAAATATGAATATTAACATTCTACTGTAGGAAAAGGAATGGTGTGTGGAATCTGACATAAAGTACTCTAGAATAATATAGCACAAGATAATGAAAGATTGCAATTTAATAAAAGCAATCATTATTAGTAGAATTGTTTAAGAAATGATTAAATAAAGCACCAATGCAAGTGAGAGTTGATGTTTAAAAGGGGAAAAAAGGATTATGATTCCAGATAAATGTGTGTCAAGATATATAACTTTTAAATATAATAAATATGTAATAAATATAATATTAATATTCTATGGTAGGACTAGGAATAGTATGTGAGATCTGATTGACATTAAACTATTATAGCACAATATAGAATAAGATAATGAAAGATTACAATTTAACTAAAAGCAATTATATTATTAGTAGAATTGTACAATTTGTTGAATGTAAATATGATGAATACTATTTGATCTGTATTAAAATGTAACATAATAGTGGCACAATTAAAAAATAATAAGGGGCAAAACAATGCAAAAATATAAATCAATATGAATTTGTGAATTGTTATTAGAATTATATAATTTGTTAAACACTGCAAATATTATTATTAATATAGTATCTGTAGTATAAGGAACAATGCTAAGAATATAGAGATTGATACAAAAATAACATACTGTAATATAGAATAATTAAGATTGATAAATTAACATGCGTATTAATGTCAAATTTCATAAGAATGTCAACTGTATTAATACTGAAAACTATTGTCATATTTGTTTTAAAATGTAAGACACTCCAGAACAACACTATTCACACAAAGATATGTTTATTGAAACAAAAACAAAAAATGTATTGAAAAAAGAAACATCAACTGTGAGAGAGATCTTGGAGTCCAAATGGATGATCATTTAAACATGAGTCACTTGTGTGCGGCTGCAACCTAAAAAACCTAATACAATCCTTGGTTGTTTAAACTGAGGCATAGAATCAAAATCATGTGAAGTACTAGTACCCCTTTATAAAGCATCAGTAAGGCCTCACCTGGAATACTGCATCCAGTTTTGGTCATCACATTACAAAAAAGATGGTGTGACTTTGGAAAAAATTCAAAGAAGAGCAGCTAAAGACCTGAAGATTAAAACATGAAGACAGTTGCAGGATTTCAGTTTGCTAGTCTAGAGAATGGAAGGATTAGGAGTGACATGATAGCAGTATTCCAGTATTTGAGAGGCTGCCACAAAGAGGAAGGGGTCAAATTATTTTCCAAAACACCAGAGGGCAGGACAAGAAATAATGGATGTGAACTAATCAAGGAGAGAAACAACTGGAATTAACAAGAATCTTCCGTACAATGAGGACAATTAACTTATCAATATCTTTTTAGGTGAGGTCTCCAGAACTGGACACAGTATTCCAAATAGGATCTGACTAAAGTCCTATGTAGCGAGTTAAGATGACTTTTTTCCTGATGATGATACATCTGGTGATGCATCCCAGAATTTTGTTTGCCTTCACAGATGCCTGGTCACACTGTTTACTCATTTTGCAGTTATCATTTTCTCAGTGCTGTGGTAACTTTGTCCATACGGTTGTGTGAAAAAAGCGCTGCTAGAACTCATGTACTCAAAGGCCAAATAGTTCTAGCGTTGTGGAAATATGCATACCTTTGCGCAGGTGGGTCCAAGCCCAGCGACCGCCAGGCTGAAGCTCCAAGCAGCACGTGGAGACACGTGATCAGGCCTTCCAGATGCACTGAGCTGCTGTGCAGCCGCCTGCTCCATCCCAGCTGTGGTGGCGTTGCGTTGAGGCAGCCCTGACAGTTAACCACTACACTGCAGCAGCTACGCACTTGGCCCCTTCCCTCAAACCTCATCCTCCAGTTTCCATCCATTATTCCTTGTCTGGCCTACAGGCGCTTTAGAAAGTAGCTTGACCCCTTCCTCTCTGGCAGCCCCTCAAACACTGGAAGACTGCTATCATGTCTCCCCTGGTCCTTCTCTTCACTAGACTAGCCATGCCCAGTTCCTGTAACAGTTCTTCATATATTTTAATCTCCAGTCCCCTAATCATCCTGGTTGCTCTTCTCTGCACTTTTTCTAGAGTCTCAACATCTTTCTTATAATGTGGTGAGCAAAACTGGATGCAGTACTCTAGAAAACTCATTGGAGGATGACGTTTGAAGGAGGGGGCCGAGTGTGCAGGAGCTGCAGTCTGGCAGTGACCAGCTAGGCTGCCTCAACACAACCCCACAATCTATCTGCCTGCCGCCGCTCCGCAGTGAAGAGAAGGATCAGGAGAGACTGTTCCAATATTTGAGGGGCTGCCACAGAGAGGAGGGAGTCAACATAATGTGAAATTAAGAAGTACTTTAAAAACCTACTTCAGTCCTTCCTGATGAAACAGGCAGAAATATGAATAGGAACTTTGGGATGTGGAGATACCAAAACTAATCCAACCTGCCAATAAAGGAGAAAATGTGTAGCTCACTGTTGAAATTAGGGGTCCTTGGTGCTCTCTGAGCTTGATTGTTTTGTAGCAGACATTTCATTAGCCAAACTAGGGAACATCATCAGTGCACCAACCAACATCAGAGGCATCAAAGAGCCTTCAATCCAACTTGCGTCTGCTGTGCCAAATTAAGATCTGAGTCAACCAGTTTGAATGCAGAAGCAGGGTACCTTTTTCAGTCAAAGACTTCTTTCGATGTGATAAAATAATGACAGATGTCAGGGTAGAGTGTGTGCAAAAAGCTTCAGGCTGAAAACGATTCATCTTTCAAACAAGGGGCCAGAATGAACAGAAGCTGAAACAAATGCATGGGGAAAAATATTTTTCAAGCATTAGGGCAATATAGTTAGGATAAGCACTCCAGGGATGCATGGGAGACATCTGGTTTGCGAGGGTTGCAATCAATGTTTTGCAAGCCGATAGGCCAATTTTCTTCAGGAGGATCTGTGCCTCAGCTGTTCCTTTAGCAATGCCAATGGTGCACTTGCCACCATGGTACTTATCATGCCCCTCCAGCTTTCTGTCTAGCATCCCAGCCTTCGAGCCTTTTCCCTGTGCAAGCAGGTTTAGGAGGAGTAGAAATTTGCCTGGTTTTTACTTCAAAGCTATGACACCCTTCCAGTTTGAGGATCTGTTAGCTTATGAATAAATATTAGAGGATTTTGTGAGCTTTGAATTAACTTTCAACTGAAATTATTCCTCATGCCTTTGCCTGCCAAGCTAGAAGGGTTAACTGTAATGATAGAGCACAATGTCTAAGAAACTTCGCAAAGTAGCCCTTGCTGATGTAGAAAGTTAGCACCCACCCCTCTCCTAGAAGAATGAAATATTCTAGGAAATATTAAAAAGGCAGAATGTTATATTTACCTGGATGAAAAAAAGAGAAATGTGTTTTTAAAGCAGCTTTATGCAGCTCCCTGCCTCCCCTTCAGCACCAGGGTGATGGGATCAGGACAGCAGCGGGATTTAAATTTTTTTTACTACCGGTTCTGTGGGTGTGGCTTGGTGAGCGTGGTATGGCTTGGTGGGCGTGGCAAGGGAAGGTTACTGCAAAATCCCATTCCATCCCCACGCAACTAATCTGCTTTCCAGCTCCGCTCTCCACTCTCCTGGACAACAAAAGAAGACCCAGCCAATCAGCTGGGACTTGGGAGGCAGAGAATAGATGGGGGTGGGGCCAGTCAGAGTTGGGATTTGCTGGTTCTCTGAACTATTCAAAATTTCTGCTACCAGTTCTCCAGAACTGGTCAGAACCTGCTGAATACCACCTCTGGATCGGGACATGCTAGGATTAGCCCTCTACCCATCTCACCACATGGCACCTGGGAAGATTGCATCACCCAGCAAGATTCAACCAAGCTACCCTTGCATGGCCCCATGGGAGTCTGACAACCAAGCAGGATACATTTCTTGCCACAGGAACAGGAAGCTCAGAGAGGGCACAAAACCCGGGGACTCTCAGCATTTCCGCCCTTTTCACCCAGGCATGTTATCCTGTTCATCAATAAACCTTCTTTCTAAGCAACTTCCATGAATCCAGTGTCTCTTCCCTCACTTGGAACTGAACCCAGAAGGATATTTCTTCCAACACTGAAATCAAGGAAGGTGATCTGATAGCTTAAGCAGTGGTTAGGTGTCCAGAGAAGGCCTTCAGGTAAATGAAGTTTATCATTAGCATAGGAAAAACATACGCTGAGGTGGTAGTTATAAACCTACATGATAATGAGGTAGAATTAGTTAATGGCATATTACTAGGTAGCTACCAAGTAATTGGTTGGATTGTTCGGTGTGTGTGGCTCATATTGTTTTCTAACCAATCAGAAAATTCTTTTTAAAAAGTGTGGAAAGAGCTTCAGGATGAAAATTTCCTTTCTCACAAAAGGAGGCAAAATGACCCAAAGCCCCTGAAATGCAGATGCAAAAGATTTTTCATTATGGCCATATTTTGCTTTTTTTATGGTGTGCTAAGTATAAGTTGGGACTTCAATACATCCAAATAAATATGGCTTTCCAGGCATGTATTAAATCCTTTCTGCTTGCATTAAAATTACTAATATATACTGTTGAGGTAATTCACCATTAGGAGAATTAGCACAAACAGGGAGACGGATTGAGAGAAGTGTTTGAATAATACACACACAGCACACAGATACACTGTGTTAGGAATAACATTGGTTACCTAACTTAGTTTGGGTAAAAATAATATATAAACTATGTTAGTGAGTTTAAGTGTGTGTATCACTTTAACTGTTAAAACATGCATTTGGGTGTGGTTGTAAAATCACCATAAGAGGGAGCAAGAGAGCTCACTGTTTGCTGGCTTTTACTGGATAGCTGACAATGATGGATTGATAGTGATAACTGCATGTTTTTCCCTGCTGTTGCTGAAACAAAGAAAAGGGGTTTCATTTTTTTCATATCTCTAACTGCAAAAGAGATATATTACTGGACTGATTATTTGTATGTTTACTGACCTCTTTTTCGACACTGGACTTTGCAACTGATTAATCCCCAGATGGACTGAACTCGTGTATGACATATGGACTATTTGACTATGCTATAACTCTTGCTGGAATAAAAAACTATTTAATTGGCACAGTGTATCTGTTTTACTGAGTGTAAGCTACAACAACGTTTATCTCACATATTTGCCTGCCTGCTAGACTGCCGTTGCATGTTCTGCTAGGGTGTGTATCCCTAACACTGGTTATGGGCCCAGGTGCACAATCAGACTAACCAGGATATAACAGGCTTAGATTAAAGTGAGAGTTTGTGTAGTTACACAATACTGTAAGCTGTGTTTTATTAATTATAGTTTTATATCCAGATAAAGATAGCACAAGTCAATTTACAAAGTTTGTCTCTAATATCCAAACTGGATGGAATAAACTATGTTTCAACGTCTATGAAATGTAGCCTACTTCTACGCAGAGAAGGTTTGTGGAGTATACTTCAAAACCCACCAGAAGTAGATGCATGGGATCTGGAGGATGAGAATGATGCCCAGAAAATACAGGAATATAAACTGAAGAATGAGCAAGCTCTCTGTATAATAGGACTGACACTCTCTGACCAGCAACTTGTCCATATTCATGGAGAAGAAACAGCTGTGAAATGTTGGGAGATTTTAAAGATTTATGTTCGAGACAGTGTAGGAGCACATATAAATCTTACACAAAAGCTGTTCAGAACACATCTTCAAAAGAATGGAGACATGCTGAGTCATATAAACACAATGAAAAGAATTTTTCAAGAACTGCATGAAAAAGAACTTATCTTCACTGAACTACACCAAGTTTATATAATTTTGTCTTCTTTAGATGAAAGCTACGATGACTACGTAACTTCACTTGAAGTTCTGCCAAAAGATAACCTTACATTAACTGACATTACTGGCAGATTAATTGAAGAAGCCAGGAGAAGGCTTGAAAGGGATCAACTCAGAAGGGAATAACCACAATGTGAAGAAGAGAAAATATCTTGGTCAGCCAATACAATTAGAAAATGTTTTAATTGTGGAGGAAAAGGACATTTGGCAAGATTCTGCAAGAAAGGAAAATGCCACAATGCCAGCCAGAAAGATAAAAGGCATCAAAAGGATAAAAAATGCTGAGAGTTAGCCATGTATAGCAACAAAACTGTGAATAATAATTTATGGGTTGTAGATAGTGGAGCGTCGCACTGCATAACGAAAGATAAGAAAAGATTTATTAAGATGTCCACGAGTTCACAGCAGATATCGTTAGCTAATGGCTGGAAACTGAAAGCTAAAGGTGAAGGTCTTGCACATTGTTCTTGCATAAAAGAAAATGTAAAAATGTTATATGTACCACAACTTAAGTTTAATTTGCTTTCGGTTAGAGTTTTGGTTAAACTAGGTTATGTAATTACCTTTAGGGGAGACAATTGCATAATTGAAAAAGAAGGTAAAAAAGTGACTGCAACTTTAAGAGGTGAATTGTATGTGTTAAATGATAATCATTCAGAGGTGGCTAACACAGTTTATAATAATGTTAAACCTCATAATGTGTGCATACATTTGTTACACAGACGTTTAGGGCATATAAATTTTAAAATGCTTAAACAAACGGTAGAACTATCTAAGGGTATAAAACTGAAATCTTGCAGTAAGTATTTGCACTACAATACTTGTAGTAAAGAAAAAAGCAAGGAAATACCAGCAAATAGAATTAATGGATTTAAAACAAAAGAGCCTCTAGAGGCCGTATTTGCTGATATTATAGGTCATAAAAAACCAAGTGTAGGAGGTGCTCGTTATATACTAAGTTTGATGGACCATTATTCCAGATATGGTTTCTGTTATCTAATAAAGAGCAAAACGGAAACATATCAAAATTTCTTTAATTGGCTTAAATTCACAGAAAGAAAAACTAAAAGGAAGTTAGTAACTCTTATAACTGATAATGGTACGGAATTTATAAACAATAAATTCCAAAATAAACTGAAGATGGCAGGTGTTGAACATAAAAAGTCTGCACCAAATAGGCCACAACATAATGCCTTTATAGAAAGACGAGGCTAAACAGTTCAAGCAATGGCTCGTACTATGTTGTCGGATTCAGGATTACCTGAAAACTTGTGGGGAGATGCAATAATATGTGGTAATCATATATTAAATAATGTTGTTAACTCAACAACAGGTGAATTACCATTCACACAGTGGCATGGTAGAAAACCTGATCTAAGTTACATGCACACATTTGGAGCACCAGCATGGGTGCATATTCCTACACAACTGAGAAATAAGGGGCAGCATAGGGCTAAAAAGTTATTTTTTGCAGGTTATGAATCTAATCACAAACAATACAGATTCTGGGGAAAAGGAACATCTAGAGTTTATTGTAGTGCTAGTGCCCAATTCCTAGAACATGTAGGATGGGAAAAACTGGAACAAGACTCAAGTAAGAAAGTAATTATAGAAACCTACAAAAGACTAAAAAAACAAAAAACAAATCAGTAATAAGAAGAGTACAATTAAAGAGGAAGTACAGGAAGAGCATATAGGACCAGAACAGGAAGAAATACCAGAACAGGAAGAAATAGATAATCAGGAACAGGTAGAACATGAAAGTCCACCTGTAAGCCCTGTAATACCTAGACATACAACACATGTAACCAGACCATCTGACAGGTACCAAGCAAGTGTAGTTTGCCAAGTTAGTAAAGTTCCAACTACTGTTGAAGAACTTAGAATGTATCCTGCAAAGGAACAAGAAAATTGCCATAGAGCAATGGAGAAAGAATTGAATTCATTAAAAGAAATGAAAGTTTAGGAAAATGCCAAATTACCTCCAGGTGAAAAGTCCATTGGCTGCAAATGGATATTTAAGTAAAAAACAGGTAAAAATGGGACTGTTACCCATAAGGCTAGGTTGGTAGCTCAAGGATTTAATCAAACTGCATGTGATTATGATGAAGTATTTGCACCAAATTTAAAGGCAACAACCTTGAGAGCAGCTTTAGTGTGGGCAGCTAAGAAGAACTATATCATAAATCATTTAGATGCAGAAACTGCCTATCTGCATGCACCATTGCAGCACACTATATATTTAAGAAAACCAGTAGGTATAAAGGATGATAAAAATAATAATGACTGTTGGAAACTTAAAAAGAGTTTCTATGGATTAAAACAATCTGGTTATGAATGGAACCAATATATTGTAAAAGAGTAAAACAATATAGGGTTTAAAGCAGGTTTAGCTGATCCATGTTTATTTAAAAAAGAGACAAATGGAATGGTGTCATTATTATTGTTGTTTACAGATGATATTGCTTTAATTACAAAGACTAATAATGAAGCTACTGAAATAATATCATTATTAGGTAAGAGGATAAAATTAAAGCAATTAGGAGAAATAAGACAATATCTAGGATTGACAATAAACAAAACCAATAGTGGATATAAGATATCACAAGAAGATAAAATTTATCAATTGCTAAAAATGTATAAAATGGAACTTTGTAAGCCGGCAAAAACTCCAATGAGTCAGGAATTTTGCCTTACTGATGCTCAAAGTTCAAAATTTGATAAGACCATTTATCAATCATTAATAGGTAGTTTATCATATATTAGTAATTGGTCAAGGCCAGACATTGCTTATGGCATTAATCAATTGGCAAGATTCAATGCTGAACCCACTGTACAACACTGGCAAGCGCTAAAGCGTATATTAAGGTATCTTAAAAGGACAGTGCACTATGCATTGTATTTGGAGCCAAAAGATGATTTGATTTTAAGTGCATATGCTGATGCAAGTTTTGCAACAGATATAAAAACTAGAAAATCAACTTCAGGTATGGCTATTCTGTTAGGAAAAGCACTGATTGGTTGAGGGTCAATTAGACAGCAACACATAAGTATGTCCACAATGGAAGCAAAATTTTCATGTCTATCTTTATTATGTACTGATTGAATTCTGTACAAAGTTATTGTTAGATATGGGAGTAACTGTTAAAGATGCCATTGTAGTTTATGAGGACAATCAAGCAGCCATACGGTTGGCTACAAATATTGCTATAAAAATGAGATCTAAACATACTGATTTTAGATATTTGAATGTAAGACAATCTGTAAAAAATGGTTTAATGAGATTGGAATATTGCATGACTGAAGAAAACATTGCTGATGGATTTAAAAAAGCCCAAAGTTCAGTCAAGCACAAGGAAAATTGTGAAAACTATGGGTTGAAATTGTAAATAGATATATATTTATTATTATATTACCCAAAAGGGGAGAATGTTAGGAATAACATTGGTTACCTAACTTAGTTTGGGTAAAAATAATATATAAACTATGTTAGTGAGTTTAAGTGTGTGTATCACTTTAACTGTTAAAACATGTATTTTGGGTGCGGTTGTAAAATCACCATAAGAGGGAGCAAGAGAGCTCACTGTTTGCTGGCTTTTACTGGATAGCTGACAATGATGGATTGATGGTGATAACTGTGTGTTTTTCCCTGCTGTTGCTGAAACGAAGGAAAGGGGTTTGAATAACACACTGTACAGTAAATGTAGGTTTTTACTTCCAGAAAGGTTTAAACAAAGTTCAATAAGCAGTCCAAAGTCATTCACAGGTTAAATCAGTCAGTTTTCAATCCAGGGATAATCCAATAACAAAGGCCAGTGTCAAAAACAGTTCAGTATCAGACTTACATCAAATCCAGGAATAACAGTCAATTAGGAAGAAGGGCAATATTCTCCAACAGAAGGAAAAAAAGATTCACTCACTTCTTCTGAGACTAAGACTAAACAACCCAGGTTTCTGGCTCCATCTTATGGCCATTTGAGAAACCACACCCAATTACCATTTTAGGATTCTCTTAAAAATACAGTATTAAAATGTCTATCCTGGTTTATATATTTCCAACCTAAATAGCTGTTAGGTGACTCATATTCCTAACATATACAAATATTTGGAGGTCTTTGGGTGGAGGACAAATGTCAGGGTTTGAGAGGCTCCTGCTGGGTTGACCCTGGGGTTTTTTTTTTGGTTTCAAATATTGCTCATTAAAGTTTCTGGGTCAAACGAGAATAAAGAAATAGATAAATAAAGGAAAAAAAAAACAGGTTAACTCCATTCTTTTAAAATTGATTTTAACCACTTTTCCCTCTACTTAAATCACCCAGTGTAGCAAATATCTTTCTGTGTGTCATTTTTGACTCCAACTGTGGATGAATCTTTACATCTCAGTGGAGTCTTCACCTCTTCTTATTTTGCTCTTTCATTTTCTTTTTCTCTGTTTATTCGTGATATAATAATATCTCCCTTGCCTTCCATTCTCCAAAGGTCTTAAACTTCCCAGTCCCATTTCTTGAGATGATTTTTTACTCAATCCTATATAAACATGTTCTCTCTCTCTCTCTCTCTCTTGATATTTGAGATTCATATTCCTTTTTCACTAGTTTCCTTTCTTTGTTTTGCAATTTCACTTTTTCTCCAGTCACAGACAAGATGCTCTCTGTCCTCTCTTCCAACACAAGGCAGTAGCACAGCCGATCAGATGTTCCATTTTGAGGTCATTGTGAAGCTGATGCGTTTTGCAGAGGGGAAGAATTAGAGCAGCAAAAGCCCCCTGCCCACCTCATCAAGGGGCCATGCATTGTTGCCAGCTGTCTCCTCTGACAGTTTCCCCATTGGAAGAGGCACTGGGAGCTTCTCTTGACTGCTTGGAGCAGCTGCAGCTTCCTTTGCCAAGCATATAATAAAGGCCTGGAGCATGGAAAGTGTTGTGTCCGCGAAATGATGCCAGGAGTCAGTGACTTCAAATCATGCTCTTTTATTTAAAGTTGGAACCGAACTGGCGCAAAGGAAAAAGCCCGCGGCTTTTATTCCTTTAGCCGCGGCGGCCGCAGCCAATGGCACCGCTTTGAATCTCCCGCGATTCGAATGGACCAATCGCGGGAGATTCTCAGCGAGCCAATCGGCGCGGCTCGCCTGACCAATCAGAGAGCCCCGCGCTTTGGCCAATCAAAGCGCGGGGATCTCAAGAATGCTAATTAAGGACAGAACACCCCTCCCCTCTTGGTTCAGTCCTTACATCGCGTAGTCACGTAGGTAGGCGGGGCTCCGTCTGAGCCTACTGGACCTGCGCAGCTCAGTCGTAGGTTGGATCCCAGCCAGTTCAGTCGGGATCTCTGCTGCTCCTGATGCCGTCGTGGGAACCGGCTGGTCGGTCGGGCCGGTCCGCTCTCCGTAGCTCCCTCCTGGGCCTCCCAGGTTGGTTGAGCTGCGGGTTTCGCCGCTCCCGCTCGGTCTTTCCGGGTCGGTCGAGCTGGCCTGGCTGTCTCTTCCTGGCGAGGGGTCGTGATGGCTGCTTTCTGGTAAGTACGGCTGGTTTATTCTTCTTTGGTTTTGGTCCCCTGGGTATTCCCTCCCCCCTTGGTTTGTGTTGTGGGGGTTGGTTTCGCCTGTTTGTGCGTCGGTGGTCTCTTGGTTGGTAGTCCTCGACCTTAGTTGGTCGATGTGGCGTTTCCACGCTCGTCCGTCTGCTGTTTGTAGCCGGTACGAGTGTGGGCCTGTTATTTGTGTGATGACGGCTGGTATCCATAGTGGGTCTCCCGTTAGGTTTCTTGTGTATACGGGTGCGAAGTTTTGGTGTTTGCTGTTTGAGTCTGGGGGCTTCTCCGGGTTATACGTGGGGCGTAACCTGTCGAGTGGGGACCTTAATTTCCTCCCCATTAATAGTTCGGCTGGGCTCTTATTCGTTGTGGTATTTGGGGTGATGTGTTGGGTGAAGAGTAGTTTGTTTATTTTCTCCTGGATCTCCCCGTGGTCTATTTTCCGGATGGTCTTCTTAGTGAATTGGACCATCCGTTCCGCCCTACCGTTCGCCGCCGGGTGCGCCGGTGCTGTCAGCGCGTGGCGGATGCCCCTTTCCGCTAGGAAGTTTTCGAATTCCAGCGAGGTGAATTGGGGCCCGTTGTCGGAAACGACGATGTCTGGGAGGCCGTGTGTTGCAAAGAGTTTGCAGAGTTCCTTGATCACGGCCTCCGTGGTTGTCGTCTTCATGTTGCTTACCTCCAGCCAGTTGGAGTAAGCATCTACTGTTATAAGGAAGGTGTGACCTTTTGTGGGCCCTGCGAAGTCTATGTGAATCCTAGACCAAGGTCCCCTTGGGGTTTCCCACTCTAGGACGGGTGCTGTGGGTGGGCTTGGCCTAGTTTCCTGGCATCGTTGGCACCTTGATACCCAGGTCTCAATTTGTTTGTCCATCCCTGGCCACCAAGCGTAACTTCTGGCCAGGGCTTTAGTCCTCACGATGCCAGGGTGCCCCTCGTGTAGCAGTTCCAGAACCTTCCCTTGTAGCTTTTCTGGAATGACCACCCTATCCCCCCAAAGTATGCACCCTTTTAATAACGAGAGTTCCGTTTGGCGGTTTCGGAATGTTTTGATGGACTCGTCGTTGTCCCTTTCCGGCCACCCTTTCTCTACCCAATGCAACACCTGCGCCAGACGTTTGTCTTTATTAGTCTCTCGGGCAATGTCTGACGCGGTTATGGGCAGGTTGTGTAGAGTCTCTATGCTGAGGGTGGTCGTCGTGGGTGCTGGGTCGGTGTCAGGTTCCGGTAGCGGCGAGCGGCTTAAGGCGTCTGCATGGGAGATCGTCTTACCCGGTCTGTGTATGAGTCTGTAGTTGTAGGCCGCCAGGAACTCAGACCACCTTGTCATTCGGGGAGACAGAATGTTCGGGGTGGCCCGGTTTCCTGCAAGGATTCCCAGCAGCGGCTTGTGGTCGGTTATGATGGTGAAAGTCCGGCCGTAGAGGTACTCGTGGAATCGTTTTACGGCGGCAACGATAGCCAGAGCCTCTTTGTCCAGCTGGCTATAGTTCCGCTCCGGTTTGGTGAGGGTCCTTGAAAAGAACGCGATGGGCGCTTCTTTTCCGTCGGGGAGGGTATGGCTGAGGACAGCGCTGACGCCGAAGGGTGATGCGTCGCATGTGACGGCCAGAGGTAGGGTCTCGTTGTACTGTATAAGGACGGCATCCGAAATGAGGAGGTCCTTTGTTTTTTGGAAGGCGGCTTGCTCGCGTTTCCCCCACGTCCAGGTCACCGCCTTGTCCAGGAGTCTATGCAAGGGCTCCGCCACCGTGGCCTTTTGGGGCAGGAAAACATTGTAAAAGTTAAGTAGCCCCAGGAATGCCTGTAGTTCCGTCTTCGACTTGGGTGTGGGGGCTTCTTTGATGGCCTTGATTTTTTTGTTTGTGGGGTGAATGCCGTGACGATCTAGGAGGTATCCTAGGAATTCTACCCGTTCTGTGCATAGCTGGCATTTCTCCCTCTTGACTTTGAGCCCGGTCTCTTTAAATTTGGTTAGGACCTCCCTTAGGCGACCTTCTAGTTCGGCTTGGTTGGTTGCCGACACTAGGATATCGTCGAAGTAAGGTACCACCCCCTTGATGCCTTGCAGTAGTCTTTCCATTAAGCTTTGGAATATTCCCGGTGCCACGCTAACTCTGAATTGGAGTCGGTTGCATTTAAATGCCCCCCGGTGAGTGACTATGGTTTGCGCTTCTGCTGTTTGCTCGTCGACTGGCAACTGTTGGTATGCCTGGGCGAGGTCGAGCTTGGCGAAAACCTTGCCCCCTCCCAGTGAGTGCAGTAGGTGTTGCACTACTGGGACGGGGTAGGCGCTTTGTTGCAGCGCGCCATTTACGGTGGCCTTATAGTCCCCACAGATTCTCACCGACCCATCGGCTTGATCGGGGTGACTATAGGGGTCTCCCACCGGGCGTGGTCTATTGGCTGTAGGACCCCTTGCTTGACGAGCTTGTCAATTTGCTCGTCTATCTTGGGTTTAAGTGCGAATGGCACCCGCCTTGGTTTCAGGCGTTTTGGGGGGACGTTTGGGTCTAGGTTGAAAGATATAAGGGACCCTCGGTACTTGCCTAGGTTTCCGTCGAAGACCTCTTGGAATTCCTGGGCCAGTTGCTGCTCCCAGCTGTCGTCGGTGACAGGGTCGACTCCCGTGACTGCGATGCCGAGCGGGGCGAACCATTGCAGTCCCAGTAGGCTTGGGCGGTCGCGGTCGACGATTGTCAGGGGAAGTCTTTCGGTGTGCCCTTTATATGTGATGTTGAAGTGTTTGGTTCCGACTACCAGGATGCGGTTTCCCTGGTAGTCCTTTACAATGAGTCTCTGGCTGTCTAGGTTCCTCCTTTGGAGGGTAGGCACCAAGCGCTTTATTTCATGCCATGCTATCATGGAGAGGTAGGACCCGGAGTCCACCTCCATTTTGCATGGCTGGCCCTCGATGCCTACCTCCACGTGGACCTTCCGGGCGTCATTGGTTATGGCGTGGCCGATGGTGACCGTCTGGTGGGTCTCCTCTCTTCGCCGGTTATCGCCGCCTCGCAGGGGTCGTCCGTTCCGGTCCCATCTGTTGTCTGAGGGGCGATCTCTGGTCCGGGGTGGTGTGCTCTCTCTCCTCTGGTCGCTCTGGTCCCATCGTGCCGGGCTGCGGTTCTTCTTTAGGCGGCAGACATGGGCGATGTGTCTGTTCTTGTCGCAATGCCGGCAGATCGATTTGAAAAACTGGCATTCCGACCTGGGGTGGTCGCCGCCGCAACCGGCACAGTTGGTCCTCGACTTATGACCCCGCCGGTTCCGTGGGTCGTGGCCTGTCTGGAGGCAATGGATGTCCTCCTCGTCATCTGAAGTGCCCGATGCCGAGTGGAAATCGCCCTGGTGGGTGGTCGTCTCGGGTTGGGCCTCGGTCGACCTCGCCGGTTTGTTGTTTCCGCTGCGTTCCCCAGTGTTCGGTCTGCGCATGCGGTCGGCGGAAGTTCGGGTTGCTTCGGCGGCTGCGGCTGCGGTGAGGGTGTCTGCTAGGCTGATGTTGCCCTTGGCCATCAGCCGGCTCTGGAGGACAGGGTCCCACAAACCGAGCACGATTCGGTCTCGCAGGGCGTCGTTCAGGTTGTCCAATTCGCAGAGCCCCCCTAGGCGCCGTAGCTCGGCGACGAAGTCGCTGAAGCTCTCACCCGACCGTTGGTCCCGACGGTAGAATTCGTTGCGTCGGATCAGGATGGGTACCTCTGGAGCGTAGTGCCGCCGAAGTATTGGCTCGAGGACGTCCCAGTCCATCGCGGTCGCATCGGCGGGTTTGGCCAGCGCCTTGGCCATCTTGAAGACCTCGGTCCCGCAGTGGGTCAGGAAGAAGGCGCGCTTCATGGGACCGGTGGTGTCCTTCAGGTCGCTGCACTCGAGGAACATGCGGAATCGGTCGGAGTACGATTCCCAGTCCTTGGTGGCGGGGTTGAAGGGTGCGGGGTGTGTGATTTTTGCCATCGTGGTGTTTCGTCTGGCTTCCGTCGGACACGTGGTTCGGTTCAGGGTCTGGATCCCACCTTCGTCGCCAGTGTTGTGTCCACGAAATGATGCCAGGAGTCGGTGACTTCAAATCATGCTCTTTTATTTAAAGTTGGAACCGAACTGGCGCAAAGGAAAAAGCCCGCGGCTTTTATTCCTTTAGCCGCGGCGGCCGCGGCCAATGGCACCGCTTTGAATCTCCCGCTATTCGAATGGACCAATCGCGGGAGATTCTCAGCGAGCCAATCAGCGCGGTTCGCCTGACCAATCAGAGAGCCCCGCGCTTTGGCCAATCAAAGCACGGGGATCTCAAGAATGCTAATTAAGGACAGAACAGAAAGAGTTTCAGTCAGAGCATCCCTTACTTCCCATTAAAAGATTCACAGAGATGAGAAACCATATAATCCATAGAGGGGATTTATTTATTTATTTATTTTACTTTGCTGGGTAGTTTTATTTGGTTCTATTTCAAAAAAGGACTTTTCAACTTTTTTGTTTGTTTGTTTGTCCTGGCTATAAAGAAAGAGGTGAAAGTAGAGTATACTTATATAATTATATATATATAATTATATATGGATCTTTGGTTATTCAGGTTTTCTCCTGCGTAAAATTGGAAGTATTTTGGTGACGTTTCAATGAAATCTCATTCGTCATCTTCAGGCTTGTATCTTTGGCTTTGTGCTTCTTGGAGTAATGTGAGCTTGCAGCTGTTTTTTATTTTAATTGCCAGTGGGAGTGCAACTTGACTGGGTGGGGGCTTGGCTGTGTTCTCATAGGGTGGGGGTGTGTTCTTATTGGTTGGGGCCCTGTAAGTAAGTAAGTAAGTAAGTAAGTAAGCTCACATTATTCCAAGAAGCACAAAGCCGAAGACACAAGCCTGAAGATGACGAATGAGATTTTGTCGAAACGTCGCCAAGATACTTCCAATTTTACATGGGAGAAAACCTGAATAACCAAAGATCCACATACAAATACCCATGAAAACCTCAGAAAACAAATAATTATATATGCAAGCATATACATATATATATTCATACACATACACATACACATACACACACACACACACACACACATATATATAGAATAGAATAGAATACTTTATTGGCCAAGTGTGATTGGACACACAAGGAATTTGTCTTGGTGTAAATACTCTCAGTATACATAAGAAAAGATACATTCATTAAAAATCAAGAATCATGATGTACAGCACTTAATGATAGTCATAGGGTACAATCAGCAATCAAATCACATTAGGAAACAGTCAATATAAGTCATAAGGATACAAGCGACAAAGTTACAGTCCTACAATTACAAGTGGGAGGGGATGGGTGATAAGAAGTGATAAGAAGGTTAATAGTAATAGTAGTGCAGACTTTATAGTAGATGAACAGTGTTGAGGGAATTATTTGTTTAGCAGAGTGATGGCTTTCGGGAAAAAACTGTCCTTGTGTCTAGTTGTTCTGGTGTGCAATGCTCTATAGCATTGATTTGAGGGAAGGAGTTGAAACAGTTTATGTCTGGGATGTGAGGGGTCTGTAAATATTTTCACAGCCCTATTTTTGACTGCAGTATACCGTATATATTTACTGTATATTTATATAGAGTAACACTGCCACCCAGAGGCTTGAATACATTGTTTCTTTTTATTGTGTTTTTCATTTTTGAGAATAAAGGAATTTGGAACTTTATTTCAAGGATTTTCCAGCCTGTCTGTTTATGTGCTTTAACAAGATTTACAAGATACAGGTATAAGAAGAAATATAGTTTTGAATACATGAGATAGATACTTATAAGAAAAAAGAAAAAAGAAAAGGACAGGGACAGTCGGCAGGATTGGTGCGCTTATGCACACCCCCTACAGGCCTCTTAGGAAGGGGGTGAGGTCAATAGTAGACTGTCTAAGGTTAAAGTTTTTGGGGTTTGGGGAAGAAACCACAGAGTCAGGTAGAGTATTCCAGACATTGACCACTCTGTTGCTGAAGTCGTGTTTTCTACAGTCAAGTTTGGTGCTGTTAACTTTGCGTTTGTATCTATTGTGTGCTCTTGTGTTATTTTGGTTGAAGCTGAAGTATTCATTTGCAGGTAGTGCAAATAGATAAAATAGATAGATAGATAGATAGATAGATAGATAGATAGATAGATAGATAGATAGATAAAAAGATAGTGGGATGAGCATGGAAGAATGTTATTGCAGTGCTCTTTTGGTAAACTATCTGTGGCTGGAGTCTGGAGTTGAAAGAAAAGAGATTATAGTGACCTTGAAAAAGAGTCCTACAGAAATTTGTTTGGATTTTGACAAGAGAGCCTTGGATATTGTACTGTGGCAGTGTTTTACTTTGTGACAGAAAGCTTTTTTCCCTCTGCTTCCCCCCCCCCTTATTTTTTTCTTTTTTCTTTTAGCTGGCATCTGTGACTGCTTAGCTTTTCCGATGGAATTTTTTTTTTCATCCATACTTCATCTTGAAGAACTTTCTCTGAGTCTTGAACTCTGTAGACCCCACTTTGGCTCCCTGTGTATTGATTTTACTTTTTAGCTCAAATGTCTATTTTGTGTTGCTTGGGTCATGTATGTCAAGCTCAAAATTGACATATGTGTAGCCATTTTAGTGAGGCTTAATATATATTCTTTTTCTTACTTTCTCTTTGGCAGTCATGGGGGAAGGGTTTCGGCTTGGCACATTCCTAGGGGGGGGAGTGGAGATAGAGAGAGTTGTTTAGGCTAGGAGATTCTTCTTCCTGTGGGAACACAGCTGACCATGCTGAAGCCCCTTGAGATGGAGATTTATGTCATCAAGCAATGTTGAATTACTTCTCTTGGAGAATTTTGGGGGTTGTTTCTAACTTCTAATATTGTGGGGTAATTCCGGATTGTGTCAGATCCAGAATTACCACAGACTTTGCCAATTTGATGCTTTCCTAAATAAAAGAAATTGTCTTGGAAGGTGGATTTTGTTCTTTTCTTTTTAAATGGATTTCATCACTTGGAAACCTGACAATGTATCTGAGAGCACAAATGAAAATGTATGAAAGATACAATGTACAAGACACTCAAAGGAGGCCAAGGGACCTCAGAGGTCTTTTAGCCCAACCCCCTACTCAGTCCTTATACCAGTCTAGGTTGTGTGCTCCTGTGTGTATTAGGGGAAAGTAAGTATTGTAAATGAACTACAAGACCTAACATAAGTTTTAGTATTAAACTGTTCGATGAAGGTGATATATATTCGTGTCTCTTGTTAGATATATTGAGAACAGGATGCTGTGCACAATGGCTGCAGCTCAGAAGGAAGGTAAGGTGTAAATTTGAGAAGAAAAAGAAGGAAGGATGATGGGTGGATCTATGGAGATTCTCACTCATTCAGGTCATCGTTGTCCTGAAGGTGCATTATCCAAAAGGCTACTCAGAGAGCTAACAATCTGATGATGTCTGCAAAGAATGTAAATACTTCCATTCTCCACCAGTCAGTTAGAACTGAAGAAGCTTCTTGGATGAGAAGTGAAACCTTTTCAAAGAAGAAACTAAGTAATTCCAGTTGTCTTTTGATACAAAATACCTTTAATAAGTAAGTAAGTAAGTGTTGTAAGAATTATCCTTCTGGGTTCAGTTCCAAGTGGGGAAAAAGACACTGGAAACATGGAGGCTGTTTCGAAAGATGGTTTAATGGTAGACAGGACCACATGGCTTGGAGCTCTAAAGGAGAATGATCACATGCCTCAAGGTGAAGGAAAAGAGAAGGACTGAGATGCTGAGAGATCCTTAGTTGTATACTCTCTGTTGGGCCCCAGCTTAGTGTTTTCTGTTCTGGTGTAAGAAATGTATCCCATTGGCTGCCAGACTCCCAGGGGTGGGGGCCCTTAGCGAACTTTGTAGGCTTTCTCTGGACCACATGGCTTCACCTGAGTTCCAGGCTTAGTTGAGCCTTACTGGATGATGGTGTAATGAAAGGGCTTTAGGCAATTCCTATCTTTGTTATGTAAAATATTCTGGACCAGGCCTTAATGGCCCACCCATTAACAAAGGTGGGGGTGAGTTTCTGCTTCTCAAGTGAGTTTCTGCTTCTGAGTTTCTAATCTTTTTAGGGGAAATATTCTGCCTTTTTAATAATTCCTAGGATATTTCATTCTTCTAAGAGAGGGTTGGGTGCTAACTTCCTACAGAAAGAAGGGAGGAAGGAAGGAAGGAAGGAAGGATCCCCCAAAACAATCACCCTACATCTGATTTCTACTTTTCAGTGGTATTTTCCAGAGAGTTAATGTGTGCATCTTTCTTTGTATATTGGCTTCCTTTACAACAGAGGCACCAGCATATCAAGCAAAAGACTTTTTACACAAGAGATATTTTGAAGAAAATGCCCTCAAATTCCCATCTGTAGGCCCTGGCTGCCTTTTGCCTCAGGCTCAGCAACTGTCAGCTGAAAACCCACCTTCAAGGCCTTTAAGATTTCAAAATCTCTCTTTTGGCTTCTACCTTGTCTCACAGCCAGCTGAGATGAGCTTTAATGTTAAAAAGCAAGAAAATGAGGAGATAGGACAGCCTCCTTCTTCCTTTTCCACATTGAAAAAGCTCCCTTTCTACCCTTCCAGCTCTATTCTGATTCAAATGATTCAGATTGCACCAGGGGGCGCCCTAGGATATGAGAAGGGAACAGGCGCTTCTCTTTTTGGCCACTGGAGGGCGAAGGTTTCAGCTGGCTTTCCAGAGGAGGCTGAGAAGGGAGGGACATCCCTGAGCCTTGCCTCTCTATAACATTAGCATTTGCTCTCCTTAACCCTTGGAGCTCCTACGGTGGTGAAAAGGCTGCAGGAGAGACTTGCAGGGGAGGGATCCAGGCGTGGTAAGGGGTGGGGTGGGCTCTTCCCATGCAAAGAGAGGTTGAGAAGGGAGAGAGATACATGCCCAGCCCTCTTCTGAATTCAATCCTGGATCGAGTGCATGATGGAGGAAACCACCAGGTTCTCAAAAATTCAAGCCTGGAACTTCAGGAGCCTCCGATACCAGGAAGCTGAGGGTCCCCGAGGACTTTGCAGCCAACTCCACAACTTTTGTAGGTGATGGCTGAGTCCAGAAAAGCACACCAAAGCCCAGATGCTGGACGTGGTTGTTCTGGAGCAACTCCTGTTCCTTCTACCCCCAGAGATGGAGAGTTGGGTGCGGGAATGTGGAGCAGAGACCAGCTCCCAGGCGGTGGCCCTGGCGGAAGGCTTCCTCCTGAGCCAGGTGGCGGAGCAGAAGGAGCAGGTTGAGTTGGAGGTGAGGCACTTTAGGGAGCTCAAAAGGAAATAGAAAATGTGTTTGAATACTTCCCAAACTTCTCTGGCATTTATACGTGGAGATCGTCCACAAGTTCTCGTAGGACATTGTTCCATTGTTTTCTCACTCAACTTCACTGATGGATATTGGGGGCTTTGAGGTTGTGTTCCGGATATAACAATCCACTTTATTTTGTTTGATGTACATTAATTCTGCTTCTTTTTTTCTCCCTCTGATTTGAAGTGCTGCACTGTGGAGATGAGAGGTCCAGAGGGAAAGGAGAACCCATCAAATCCCCCTCAGGAGCTACTTTTCAAGAGGTTGCCTTGGGAAGATCCCAGTCAGGACACCTCAGGAGGTAATTGAAGATCCATCTGTCTTATCTTTGCTATCTCTTCTCTTCTACAGAATACCACCTCTATTTTGTTAATTATGCATTTTGAAATTATTTATTCCTTACAGAGAAACAAAGAATGAAGTTTTCTGGTTTTTCTGGTGGACCTCAAAGATCTGTTGAACCTCCAAATCAAGTAAGAAAGGGAAAACTTATTAGATTTGTGTTCCCCCTTCAGGAATTGAAGGAAATGTGCAGAGTGCTGTCTCCTTTTATTTTCCCTCCTTGTTTGGATTGGATTATTTTGGTGTTCCTGAGTAACATAGAAAGCACAATAGTAGGTTCAAGTTGGTCTCAATCAGCATAGCTTCCTGTGTAGAATATTACTGGGACATGATGGTTTGTCATTTTTGCCCTCAGATTCTGTTTAAGAAATGTTTTCAAAGACCACTGTTTAACTTGTTCTGCTACCTTAGGCACTCCCCACCCAACTGTCTGGAATGCCCTACCTGATTCATTTGTCTCAGAATTGACGTCCATGGACCTCACTTCATGGTTAAGTGGTCAGTATAGGGGACGTATAGAATTTGTAATTCTAATGTAATTCTTTGACTTGGAATTTTTCAAGGCTAATGAAAAGTAACTATATGTTCACATTGCCACGTTACCATTTTTAAAAAGCCTTGTTTATAACCAGTAGTTCAAAAAATAAGCAAATTTAAAAAAGAAAGCAGATTATTAAAATCCAAGAAGAGTGGGCATGTAGAGCATGTAATCAAGGTACTTTGGGATACAAAATAATTTCCAATCTTCTCATTTGTGCCTGAATTAGGAGATAAAACATTCCCGCTTTGCAAAGGCTGAGAAAACGACCTTCGCAGGGAATTTTCTCCTCTTTGTTTTCTCCTATTCAGCCAATGGCTGAGACCATGAGATCAATAGATGATAGACAGAGTGTGAGATCAGCTGATCCAGAAGTGGGATTACTTTACTGAATGGCACTAAAGGTTTTGCAGAATCAACTTGATAAAACTTGCCCCAAATATTACTTCAGTCAAAGAAATTTTCAGATTTGACCATTTTCTCACCTAAAATTAGGATTTATGTGATGCACAGACACATATCTGCGTATCTTGGCTTTGGGAATTTGGGATCAATGGAACAGAATGACAGTTGGTAGGGATCTTGGAGGTCTTCTAGTCCAACCCCCTGCTCAGACAGGAAGTCCTACATCATTTCAGATTCATGGCTGTCCATTTTTTTTCTGAAACACCTCCAGTGTTGGAGCACCCACAATTTCTGGAGGCAAGTCATTCCACTGATTAATTGCTTCCACTCTCAGGATATTTCTCTTCAGTTGTAGGTTGGTTCTCTCCTTGAATAGTTTCCATGCATTGCTTCATGGAACACTGCTATCATGTCACCCCACTAGACCTTCTGTTCATTAAACTAGACATACCCAATTCCAGCAACTGTTTTTTATAAGTTTTAGCCTCCTCTGCACTCTTTCTAGAGTCTCAAGATCTTAACATAGTAGTAATCAAAATCAGATGCAATATTGCTAGCGTGGTCTTACAAAGGCACTATAAAGTGGTATTAAAACTTCATGTGATCTTAATTCTATCCCTTTTTAATGCATCCTATGATTTTGTTGCTATTTTTGGCCACTGTAACACACTGCAGGCTCATGTTTAAGTGATTGTCCATTAGGACTCCAAAATCCCTGTTGCACCCACCTGTTCTATGCCTGTGCATTTGGTTTTTCTTTCCTAAATGTAGAACCTTACATTTCTCACTGCTGAATTTCATTTTGTTAGATGGCGCCCAATGTGTCGATCCTTCTATATCTCGAGCCTATTTTCTGGATTGTTGGTATTCCTATCAATTAGGACTTGTCTGCAAATTTCATGAGTTACTTTTCTATCTTCTAATCTAAATCATTGTTGAAAGATGAACAGTTCTTCTGAATCATCCTGTTCTGTTCTTTTTCCCGTGTTCAGGAGAGTCTTGTGTCCTTCAAGGAGGTGGCTGTGTATTTCTCTGAGGATGAATGGTCTCAGCTAGATTCTGACCAAAAAGCACTGCATTCGGAAGTCATGCTTGAAAACCATAGGAATGTGGTCTCTCTGGGTAAGAGTTTTCTAGTCCCGAATCAGAGAGTTCAAGAAGACAAATTACCCTGATGGTTTTTCATTTTAAAAAAATCTCACTAATCACAGATCATCTGGGAAGGAGAAGGATAGGATCTGGCCTTCTCATATTCCAGGGAAGGAAAGAATTAATGTCTCTTCACTTAGATGTGCCATTTCTTATCTGTATTTTTCCATTTTTATTTGAACTTATCTGTGGAGGCTGAAAAGAATGAGGTGTGCTTTTATGTGTCCTCTGGAGATCATGTGAGAGGATTGTGCTATCATTGTTGTCATTAACTCCTCAAGATGGCGCATGAACTCCTTAAGTTAAGCATTTCACCAAGTCTTAAATCTGCAACCTCTGCGAAATGCTAATGGGCAGGTTTTCTGTGACTGCACCCCAGAGGTGGGATCCGAAGATCAGCTGAGACCGAACTGGTTCGCTGCAACAATCTTCTGTTCTTCTGTTTGGCCCACCTGGCCGCCCGGGCTCTAGGATGTCCTTTATTCCCTGCTTTTTCAACCTCAGCTACTTTGTGCGGAACAGCTGATTGCTGTGCATCAGCAGGAGAAGGTGATTACTTGTAGGAGAAGGTGATTTTTAAACAATATGCACGCATGCTCAGTGCTCACCAGACCGGTTATTACACCAGTTGAATCCTACCCCTGTACACCCCCCATCCTCTTTACAAATGCAGAAGAGATTCTAATACAGGAAGAAGCAACTTTCTATGAACAATGGATAAACAAACAAAAGGAGGATGGATGCGTAGAAAGGGTAAGTGAGAAGGATTTTGAATAGACTAAGAAAAAGTGGAATAAAAACTCCTTCCTTCACTCTTTCTGCCTAATGTACATTCATTCGCTAATAAGTTGGATTTAGCAAAGCTGACGCTACAGGCTTGCCTTGACTGCATTGATTGGAATGTTTTCGAAGGTTACCTCTGCAGACTTGGATGAACTCACAGATACTGTAACATATGTTAGTTTTTGTGAAGACCTGTTTGTGCTGACCAGAAATTTGCAAATATACAGTAACAACAAACCTTGGTTCATTCTTCTAACTGAACTAAATCAGCTAGCTGTGCCTGACCACACTTGTAAGTGGATCATAAGCCTTCTAACAGACAGGAAGCAGCAAGTGAAGCTAGACAAAATCACATCAGATACCTGTACAATTAGCACAGCAGGGCTGTGTGCTCTCTTTACTTCTCTCTACACCAATGACTGCATCTCAAAATATCCCTCTGTTAAAGTACTGAAGTTTGCAGATGATACAACAGTGATTTGTCTCATCTGAGATAATGACTAATCCGCATACAAATGGGAGATTGAACAACTAGCCTTGTCGTGCGACCAGAACTTGAACTAAACACACTCAAAACTATAGAAATAATGGTAGATTTTAGGAGAAATCCTCCTATACTACCGCCTCTTACAATACTAGACCATACAGTATCAATATAGATACTTCTATGATAGATAAAACCTTCAAGTTTCTAGGTTCTATAATGTCTTAAGACTTAATATGGATACCTAAGATCAAAACATCATCAAAAAAGCACAACAAAGAATGTTCTTTCTGTGCCAACTCAGCTGAGACTGCCCAAGGAACTACTGATACAGTTCTACAGGGGAATTATTGAGTCTGTCATCTGCACCTCTAACTGTCTGGTTTGGCTCTGCAACCAAACAAGACAGACACAGACTTCAATAAACAATTAGAATTGCAGAAAAAAACAATTGCTACCAACCTGCTTTCCATTGAGGACCTGTATACTACACAAACCAGAAAGAGGGCTGTGAAAATATCAATAGACCCTTCACATCCTGGACATACATTGTTTTAACTTCTATCCTCAATGCGACGCTATAGAGCACTGCACACCAGAACAACTAGACACAGTCGTCCCCCCCCCCCCCGATGCTATCACTCTATTAAACAACTAATTCCCACAACACTGTTAAACTATTTAGTAAGACTGTATTACCATTATTCTTCTCATCTTTCTTATTACCTATCTCTTTTTCTCCTTATAACTTTGTTACTTGTATCTTTGCGATTTATATTGTTTTATTTAGTTTCCTAGCATGGTTTATATTGATTGCTTATTTAGTATCCTATGACTATCACTACGTGTTGTATCTTATGATTTATGATGTATTTTTATGACGATCATGATTTATCACTTATAGCTATAATGTACATGAGTCTATTCTAGTTCTAGTCCTAGTCTTAGTCCTATTCTTCTATTCCTATGCTATCCTGTTTGGTCCTGTCCTGTCCTATCCTATCCATTATTCTTACTCTGAAAGCTCCAAAAATTGTGTGAGTACAGAACTTTCATACTCAGGCCAAGGAAGAGCATTGTCCCAAATCAATTCAAAAATGAAGGCCTCATGCAGTGTGACTCAGAGCATCCTAGGGTATAGGTAATCCCAAGTTAAGACAGTTCACTTAGCAACCATTTGAAGTTAGGACCTACCACCCCCAAAGTACTTAACAGCCAGCCCCCAAATTATGAATTCTGTAGCACTATGGTTGTCATTCAGTTCTGAATGACAGTAGAGGCACTGCAAAATTCACCCTCCCACCCTGAGACTAAACTTACGAAAATGTAGTAAGCCATTGGTTCCTTTGCCTGCCTTGATGCATTTGCAGAAACCAGAGGCCTAAAATAGTGAGAGATCATGCGAGATCAGTAGCGTGAAATCTTGTGCTACTGATCCTGCAAAATCTCGCACTATATACTTTAGTCCTCTATTCTCTGCTAACTGAGGCCTGCATGAGATCCAGGTCAAAAGGCTTTGCAAACAGAGGTCAGGGGTCTTTAGTTTTAAACACTTTTGCCCAGATCTCATGCAGTCCTCATTTCGTAGAAAACATAGTCCTAAAGTACTATAGCGAGAGATCAGTAACATGAGATCTTGCACTACTGATCTTGTGTGATCACGCACTAAAGTAGTTTAGGGACTATTCTCTGTGAACTGAGAAGAGCGCTTGAAAGCCGATGAGGCTCTGGGACAGTGAAATAGCCTTAACCCCCACCCCAATAAATCTTAAGTTTTCTCCTAATTCCTCCTTGGATGTTTCCCCCGATTACTCCTGATTATTCCTTAACTCAAAACTGACTGAGTGAGATTTGCATATATATAAAGAATTGTGAAGAAAGAGATATTTTCTAAGTTTCATGACTCATGAATATAGAAATCATCATGTCTACATCACAGCACTGTAGGGATGCAAAATACAACATAATGGAATTTCAGAAAAGTTCAAAAGAAAATTTGTTGACTTTCTACAGTTTGATTTTTTTCCTCTAACATTGTTAATCATTTTCACTTCTCTTTTCCTTTGAAGGTAATAATGAGCAGGACAATCAAAATTCCTGTGAACTGTCCCAAGGGATCAATGCTAATGATGGAGCAGAGAAATTTGGAATTCAAATGGAATTAGAAAGCCATGAGAGAAACCAGTCAAATAATTGGAATAAGAAAAGCTCATCTTCCACTGATGCTCCGATGCAAGACTTTAATGCCCAACAAGAAAAAATAAGGAAAAAATATATTGGAAAATGTATGAAGCTAATTAAAGCTAAATTACATGTCAACAAACACTATTTAATCCAAAATAAAGGAGAAGATGCTATAAAAAGGTTCAGAAGATGTAGTAATCTTATTTTCCATAAAAGGAACCACTCAAGAGAGAAGCCATATAAATGCCTGGAGTGTGGAAAGACCTTTGCACAAAATAGTACTCTTCTTTTCCATAAGATGATCCACAATGGGGAGAAGCCGTATAAATGCATGGAGTGTGGAAAGACTTTTGCTCAAAAAGGTAATCTAATTTCCCATAAGGTGATCCACACAGGGGAGAAGCCATATAAATGCATGGAATGTGGAAAGACCTTCGCTCGAAAAGGTAATCTTATTTCCCCATAATGTGATCCACACAGGGGAGAGGCCATATAAATGCATGGAGCGTGGAAAGTCCTTTGCTAAGAGCAACATTCTTACTTCACATAGAGGGACCCACACTGGGGAAAAACCATATAAATGCATGGAGTGTGGAAAGACCTTTGCTCATAGTAATGGACTTACTACCCACAAAATGATCCACACACAGGAGAGGCCATATAAATGCATGGAGTGTGGAAAGACCTTTGCTCTCAGCAGTAAACTTGAAATTCACAAAAAGATCCATACTGGGGGAAAGCCATTTAAATGCCTGGAGTGTGGAAAGACCTTTGCTCTCAGCAGTAGACTTGGTATTCACAAAAAGATTCACACAAGAAAAAAGCCATATAAATGCCTGGAATGTGGAAAGGCCTTTGCTCAGAGCAGTGACCTCAAAAACCACAAAAGGATCCACACTGGGGAAAAGCCATTTAAATGCCTGGAGTGTGGAAAGACCTTTACTCGAAATAGTACTCTTCTTTGCCATAAGATGATCCACACTGGGGAGAAACCGTATAAATGCATGGAGTGTGGAAAGACCTTCGCTCAAAAAGGTCATCTTATTTCCCATAAGGTGATCCACACAGGGGAGAGGCCATATAAATGTATGGAGTGTGGAAAGACCTTCGCTCAAAAAGGTCATCTTATTTCCCATAAGGTGATCCACACAGGAGAGAAGCCATATAAATGCATGGAGTGTGGAAAGACCTTCGCTCAAAAAGGACATCTTATTTCCCATAAGGTGATCCACACAGGGGAGAGGCCATATAAATGCATGGAGTGTGGAAAGACCTTTGCTCATAGTAATGGACTTACTACCCACAAAATGATCCACACAGGGGAGAGGCCGTATAAATGCATGGAGTGTGGAAAGACCTTTACTCGAAATAGTACTCTTCTTTGCCATAAGATGATCCACACTGGGGAGAAGCCGTATAAATGCATGGAGTGTGGAAAGACCTTCGCTCGCAAAGGTCATCTTATTTCCCATAAGGTGATCCACACAGGGGAGAAGCCGTATAAATGCATGGAGTGTGGAAAGACCTTCACTCGCAAAGGTCATCTTATTTCCCATAAGGTGATCCACACAGGGGAGAGGCCATATAAATGTATGGAGTGTGGAAAGACCTTCGCTCGCAAAGATCATCTTATTTCCCATAAGGTGATCCACACAGGGGAGAAGCCGTATAAATGCATGGAGTGTGGAAAGACCTTCACTCGCAAAGGTCATCTTATTTCCCATAAGGTGATCCACACAGGGGAGAGGCCATATAAATGCATGGAGTGTGGAAAGACCTTTACTAAGAGCAACATTCTTACTACCCATAGAAGGATCCACACTGGGGAGAAACCATATAAATGTATGGAGTGTGGAAAGACCTTTGCTCTCAGCAGTAAACTTGAAATTCACAAAAAGATCCACACAGGAGAAAAGCCATATAAATGCATGGAGTGCGGAAAGACCTTTGCTCTCAGCAGTAAACTTGAAATTCACAAAAAGATCCATACTGGAGAAAAGCCATTTAAATGCCTGGAGTGTGGAAAGACCTTTGCTCTCAGCAGTAGACTTGGTATAACTTAAAATGGACATAATCAAACATAAAATGGATCAAGTAGAGAAAGAAGAATTGGCACAAAAAATTAGAAGTGCTAAACAGAACTATTTTGAAGATGCAAATAGGCCAGGTAGATGGTTAGCAT
This sequence comes from Hydrophis major, assembly GCA_033807585.1. Lineage (NCBI taxonomy): Eukaryota > Metazoa > Chordata > Lepidosauria > Squamata > Elapidae > Hydrophis > Hydrophis major. The sequence goes on from CM066329.1 coordinate 20,376,971, forward strand.
GTAAACTGAGAAAAGAGAAAGAATCAAGGAAAATATTACAGTTAATAGATGATCAAGGTCAAATCTGCTATGGTAATAAAGAGAAAAAGGCAATCATTCGAGACTTTTATGGACAATTATATAAACAGGAGGATCTTGATGAGGAAAAAATTAAACAGTATTTACAAAATGCTAACCTACCTAAGATACCTGATGAAACTGGAAAAATGTTAGAAAGCACTATAACAATGATGGAATTAACTGAAGCACTCAACAGACAGAACAATGGAAAAACACCAGGTCCAGATGGCCTCCCGGCAGAATTTCATAAAACATTACAAGAACCATTGAGCAATTCACTGCTAGAAGTCATGAATGAAGTTATGTTAAATAAGAAAATACCTAAAACATGGTCAGAAGCTTATATTACACTTATCCCAAAAGAAGGGGCCGATCCATTACAAATTAAGAACTATAGACCTATTTCTTTATTGAATGCAGACTATAAAATCTTTGCTTCAATTTTGGCAGAAAGGCTTAAAAAATACGTAAACAACTTTATTCACCCTGATCAGAATGGATTTTTACCAAAGAGACAAATTAAAGACAATATGAGGGTAATCCTGAAAAACAAATGGCTTTGATATTCTTAGATGCCCAAAAGGCATTTGATAATGTGAATTGGAGATTTATGCTATTATTATTGGAACAGATGGGCTTTGCTAGAAAATTCATCCAAGCAATAGAAGCCATATATTATAAGCAAACGGCAAAAGTAATGATAGAGGGAGAATTTACAGACTCTATTAATATAAGAAAAGGTACAAGACAAGGATGCCCATTATCTCCCTTGTTATTTGTATTGACCTTGGAAGTGTTAAATAGAAATATTAGAGGACAAAAATATAAAAGGAATGAAAATTAAAAAGGAGGAATTTAAATTGCAAGCTTTTGCGGATGACATGGTTTTTATTTTGGAAGACCCTCTAGAGACAGCTTTAAAACTATTGGAAAAGATAGAGATGTATGGTGAGATGGCTGGCTTGAAAATCAATAAAGACAAAACAAAGATTCTGACAAAGAACACACTATTAAGACAAAGAGAAGAGTTGGCAGACCTATTGAAAATTCAAGTTATGAACAAAGTTAAATATTTGGGGATATATTTGATGTCAAGATGTATTACATTGAAAGAGAATAATTATATTACACTTAAACAGCAGATAGCAACTGATCTGAAAAAATGGAAAAACTTACAATTGTCATTAATAGGTAAAATTTCAACAATCAAGATGAACATTTTACCCAGAATTTTATATTTGTTTCAAACAATACCAACTAGGCTAGGTAAAGAATACTTTGAAGAATTAAATAAAATTGTGTTGAAGTATATATGGCAAGGTAACAAAGTGAGAATAAAATTAAAATTCTTACAAGATGCTAGAATTAGAGGAGGATTTGGCCTTCCTAATTGGGAGTTGTATTACCAAGCTGCAAACTTAATGTGGTTAAAGAATGAATAATGTTAAGAAAGACTAGATTGTTGACATTAGAAGGACATGATTTATTATTGGGTTGGCATGCTTTTCTATGATATAAGGGAACTAAATCACAGGGCTATTTTAGAAGGCATTACATATGGGAATCGTTATGGTTGAATTGGGAGAAAATTAAGAAACAATGTTATTTGAAAATCCCAGTTTGGTTATCAACTATTGAGGCTTTTTCTTATCCTATAATATATAAGAAGGAACAAACAGTTAGATATGGGGAAATACTGGATGAAAAGGGTGAACTTAAAATGATACAAAATTTAGAAGAACAAGGTATAAAGATGAATTGGTTTTCATATGCGCAAATACATTCAAGGTATCTTAAGGATTCTAAAACAGAAGGATTTTATGATAAATTGACTGACTTAGATAGGATTTTGACAGGTACTGATGAAAAAGTGATCAAAAAATTATACAGTTATTTGATGGAAATTAAATTAGAAACCATGATTGCTTGGGGGAAGAATTTTGGATATGGGATTGATTTAGAGAAATGGCAAAAATTGTGGTCTCAAAATTATAAAATGACAATGTCAACAGCACATAAAGAAAATTTGTATAAGATGTTTTACAGGTGGCACTTTCCCCCGACAAGAATGGCAAGAATGTTCAAGAACAAATCTGAAAAGTGCTGGAAATGTCATCAGATACCTGGCTCATATTACCATATGTGGTGGATTTGTGAGGAAGCCAGGAAATACTGGACTAGAATTCGCATATGGTTGGAAAAAATGATAAAGAAACATATAGATTTGAAACCAGAGATTTTTTAATTGGGAATCTTACCTGATACGTATAATAAAAACTTAAAGTATTTGATTGTAAATGTATTGACAGCGGCTAGGACTGTGTTTGCTAAAAATTGGAAGAGTGAGAAAATACCATCAGAGGAAGGAATTATGAAGAAAATATTAGATTGTGCTGAAATGAGTAAATTGACATTTGAAATTAGAGAACAAGAAGATAAACAATTTTATGAAGTTTGGGACCTATTTTATCAATGGTTAGATAATACAATATAATAATAGAATATTTAGAAACTTAGGAAATAATGAATATACATTTTTTTATGTTTTGATAATATTTTTATAAAATTTTATTAAGATAGATTTGGTATGATTTTATGATTTGTTATAAAATAAATTAACTAAATTATAGTTATCTCGCTTAAGTATGAATTAATAAAATTATAGTCAAATGATTGTTTAATAATGATATTAGGATACATAATTGTTGATTGATAATATGAGTTATAATGTAACATAATTATTATGATGACTATGAAATAGATGCACAAAAAAGAGTGGCAAACCAACCGATGCACTGTTTGTAAATTTATGAAGGAGGGTGATGTTTTTATGTTATGTCTTATGTTTTATGTGTTTTTGTTTGTTGTTAAAATCAATAAAACTTTAATTCAAAATAAAAGAGTAACACTGCCACTCAGAGGCTTGAATACATTATTTCTTTTAACTGTGTTTTTCATTTTTGAGAATAAAGGAACTTGGAACTTTATTTTAAGGATTTTCCAGCCTGTCTGTTTATGTGCTTTAACAAGATAGTTGGATGAGCATGAAATAATGTTATTGCAGGTGCTTTTCCGGTAAACTATCTGTTGCTGGAGTCTGGAGTTGAAAGAAAAGAGTGACCTTGAAAAAGAGCTGTACAGAAATTTGTTTGGATTTTGACAAGAGAGCCTTGGATATTGTACTGTGGTAGGGTTTTTCTTTGTGACAGAAAGTTTTTTTCCCCCTCTGCTCCCTCCCCCCCGCTTTTTTTTGCTTTTAGCTGGCATCTTTGCCTGATTAGCTTTTCCGATGGAATTTTTTTTTTTTCATCCATACTTCATCTTGAAGAACTTTCTCTGAGTCTGTAGACTCCACTTTGGTTCCCTGTGTATTGATTTTACTTTTTGGCTCAAATGTCTATATTGTGTTGCTTGGGTCATGTATGTCAAGCTCGAAATTGACATATGTGTACCCATTTTAGTGAGGCTTAGTATATTTCTTTTTCTTACTTTCTCTTTGGCAGTCATGGGGGAAGGGTTCCGGGCTTGCCACATTCCTAAGAGGGGAGGAGTGGAGAGTTGTTTAGGCTAGGAGATTCTTCTTCCTGTGGGAACACAGCTGACCATGCTCAAGCCCCTTGAGATGGGGATATATGTCATCAAGCAATGTTGAATTACTTCTCTTGGAGAATGTGACTTTTGGGGGTTGTTTCTAACTTCTAATATTGTGGGGTAATTTCGGGTTGTGTCGGATCCAGAATTACCACAGACTTTGCCAATTTGATGCTTTCCTAAATAAAAGAATTTGTTTTGGAAGATGGCATTTGTTCTTTTCATTTTAAATGGATTTCATCTCTTGGAAACCTGACAATGTATTTGAGAGCACAAATGAAAATGTATGAAAGATACAATGTACAAGACATTCAAAGGAGGCCAAGGGACCTCAGAGGTCTTCTAGCCCAACCCCCTACTCAGTCCTTATACCAGTCTAGGTTGTGTGCTCCTGTGTGTATGAGGGGAAAGTAAGTATTGTAAATGAACTACAAGACCCAACATAAGTTTTACTATTAAAAGTGTTCAATGAAGGTGAACTATATTGTGCATTTGTATTCGTGTCTCTTGTTAGATATATTGAGAACAGGATGCTGTGCACAATGGCTGCAGGTCAGAAGGAAGGTAAAGTGTAAATTTGAGAAGAAAAAGAAGGAAGGATGATGGATGGATCTATGGAGATTCTCACTCATTCAGGTCATCGTTGTCCAAAAGGTGCATTATCCAAAAGGCTACTCAGAGAGCTAACAATCAGATGATGACTATAAAGAATGTAAATACTTCCATTCTCCACTAGTGAGTTAGAACTGAACAATCTTCTTGGATGAGAAGTGAAACCTTTTCAAAGAAGAAACTAGGTAATTCCAGTTGTCTTTTGATACAAAATACCTTTGGTAAGTAAGTAAGTAAGTAAGTGTTGTAAGAATTATCTTTCTGGGTTCAGTTCCAAGTGGGGAAAAAGACACTGGAAACATGGAGGCTGTTTGGAAATATGGTTTAATGGTGGACAGGAACATATGACTTGGAGCTCTAAAGGAGAATGATCACATGCTTCAAGGTGAAGGAAAAGAGAAGGACTGAGATGCTGAGAGACCCTTAGTTGTATACCCTCTGTTGGGCCCCACATCAGTGTTTCCTGTTCCTGTGTAAGAAATGTATCCCATTGGCTGCCAGACTCCCAGGGGTGGGGGCCCTTAGCTAACTTTGTAGGCTTTCTCTGGACCACATGGCTTCACCTGAGTTCCAGGCTTAGTTGAGCCTTGTTGGATGATGATGTAATGAAAGGGCTTTAGGCAATTCCTATAGCGCGAATTGGAGATCTTTATTATGTAAAATATTCTGGCCCAGGCCTTAATGGCCCACCCATTAACAAAGGTGGGGGTGAGTTTCTGCTTCTGAAGTGAGTTTCTGCTTTTGAGTTTCTATTCTTTTTAGGGGAAATATTCTGCCTTTTTAATAGTTCCTAGGATATTCCATTCTTCTAAGAGAGGGTTGGGTGCTAACTTCCTACAGAAAGAAGGGAGGGAGGGAGGGAGGGAGGAAGGAAGGAAGGATCCCCCAAAACAATCACCCTACATCTGATTTCTAATTTTCAGTGGTATTTTTCCAGAGAGTTAATGTGTGCATCTTTCTTTGTATATTGGCTTCCTTTACAACAGAGGCACCAGCATATCAAGCAAAAGACTTTTTACACAAGAGATATTTTGAAGAAAATGCCCTCAAATTCCCATCTGTAGGCCCTGGCTGCCTTTTGCCTCAGGCTCAGCAACTGTCAGCTGAAAACCCACCTTCAAGGCCTTTAAGCTTTCAAGATCTCACTTTTGGCTTCTACCTTGTCTCACAGCCAGCTGAGATGAGCTTTAATGTTAAAAAGCAAGAAAATGAGGGGATAAGACAGCCTCCTTCTTTCTTTTCCACATTGAAAAAGCTCCCTTTCTACCCTTCCAGCTCTATTCTGATTCAAATGATTCAGATTGCACCAGGGGGCGCCCTAGGATATGAGAAGGGAACAGGCGCTTCTCTTTTTGGCCACTGGAGGGCGAAGGTTTCAGCTGGCTTTCCAGAGGAGGCTGAGAAGGGAGGGACATCCCTGAGCCTTGCCTCTCTATAACATTAGCATTTGCTCTCCTTAACCCTTGGAGCTCCTACGGTGGTGAAAAGGCTGCAGGAGAGACTTGCAAGGGAGGGATCCAGGCATGGTAGGGGGTGGGGTGAGCTCTTCCCATGCAAAGAGAGGTTGAGAAGGGAGAGAGATACATGCCCAGCCCTCCTCTGAATTCAATCCTGGATCGAGTGCATGATGGAGGAAACTACCAGGTTCTCAAAAATTCAAGCCTGGAACTTCAGGAGCCTCCGATACCAGGAAGCTGAGGGTCCCCGAGGACTTTGCAGCCAACTCCACAACTTTTGTAGGCGATGGCTGAGTCCAGAAAAGCACACCAAAGCCCAGATGCTGGACCTGGTTGTTCTGGAGCAGCTCCTGTTCCTTCTACCCCCAGAGATGGAGAGCTGGGTGCGGGAATGTGGAGCAGAGACCACCTCCCAAGTGGTGGCCCTGGCGGAAGGCTTCCTCCTGAGCCAGGAGGAGCAGAAGGAGCAGGTTGAGTTGGAGGTGAGGTACTTTAGGGAGCTCAAATGGGAATAGAGAATGTGTTTGAATACTTCCCAAACTTCTCTGGCATTTATACATGGAGATCATCGACAAGTTCTTGTAGGACATTGCTCCATTGTTTTCTCACTCAACCTCACTGATGGATATTGGGGGCTTTGAGGTTGTGTTCTGGATATAAGAATCCACTTTATTTTGTTTGATGTACATTAATTCTGCTTATTTTTTTCTCCCTCTGATTTGAAGTGCTGCACTGTGGAGATGAGAGATCCAGAGGGAAAGAAGAACCCATCAAATCCCCCTCAGGAGCTACTTTTCAAGAGGTTGCCTTGGGAAGATCCAAGTCGGGACACCTCAGGAGGTAATTGAAGATCCATCTGTCTTATCTTTGCTATCTCTTCTCTTCTATAGAATACCTCTTCTATTTTGTTAATTATGCATTTTGAAATCATTTATTCCTTACAGAGAAACAAAGAATGAAGTTTTCTGGTTTTTCTGGTGGGCTTCAAAGAGCTGTTGAACCTCCAAATCAAGTAAGAAAGGGAAAACTTATTAGATTTGTGTTCCCCCTTCAGGAATTGAAAGAAATGTGCAGAGTGCTGTCTCCTTTTATTTTCCCTCCTTGTTTGGATTGAATTATTTTGGTGTTCCTGAGTAACATAGAAAGCACAATAGTAGGTTCAAGTTGGTCTCAATCAGCATAGCTTCCTGTGTAGAATATTACTGGGACATGATGGTTTGTCATTTTTGCCCTCAGATTCTTTTTAAGAAATGTTTTTAAAGACCACTGTTTAACTTGTTCTGCTACCTTAGGCACCCCCCACCCAACTGTCTGGAATGCCCTACCTGATTCAGTTGTCTCAGAATTGACTTCCATGGACCTCACTTCATAGTTAAGTGGTCAGTATAGGGGACGTATAGAATTTGTAATTCTAATGTAATTCTTTGACTTGGAATTTTTCAAGGCTAATGAAAAGTAACTATTTGTTCACATTGCCACATTACCATTTTTAAAAAGCCTTGTTTATAACCAGTAGTTCAAAAAATAAGCAAATTTAAAAAAGAAAGCAGATTATTAAAATCCAAAAAGAATGGCCACGTAGAGCATGTAATCAAGGTACTTTGGGATACAAAATAATTTCCAATCTTCTCATTTGTGCCTGAATTAGGAGATCAAACATTCCCGCTTTGCAAAGGCTGAGAAAACGACCTTCGCAGGGAATTTTCTCCTCTTTGCTTTCTCCTATTCAGCCAATGGCTGAGACCATGAGATCAATAGATGATAGACAGAGTGTGAGATCAGCTGATCCAGAAGTGGGATTACTTTACTGAATGGCACTAAAGGTTTTGCAGAATCAACTTGATAAAACTTGCCCCAAATATTACTTCAGTCAAAGAAATTTTCAGCTTTGACCATTTTCTCACCTAAAATTAGGATTTATGTGATGCACAGACATTTAATTGTGCATATCTTGGGCTTTGGGAATTTGGGATCAATGGAACGGAATGACAGAGTTGGTAGGGATCTTGGAGGTCTTCTAGTCCAACTCCCTACTCAGACAGGAAGCCCTTTATCATTTCAGATTCATGGATTTCCATTTTTTTCTGAAACACCTCCAGTGTTGGAGCACCCACAATTTCTGGAGGCAAGTCATTCCACTGATTAATTGCTTCCACTCTCAGGATATTTCTCTTTAGTTTTAGGTTCCTTCTCTCCTTGAATAGTTTCCATCCATTGCTTCATGGAACACTGCTATCATGTCACCCCCCTAGTCCTTCTGTTCATTAAACAGCAACTGTTCTTTATAAGTTTTAGCCTCCAGTCCACTAATAATTTGTGTTGCTCTCCTCTGCACTCTTTCTAGAGGCTCAAGATCTTTTTAACACAGTGGCGACCAAAACTGGATGCAAGATTGTTAGTGTGGTCTTACAAAGGCATTACAAAGTGGTACTAACACTTCATGTGATCTTAATTCTATCCCTTTTTAATGCATCATATGATAGTGTTTTGAGTGGCCTCTGTAACACAATGCTGGTTCATGTTTAAGTGATTGTCCACTAGGAGTTCACAATCCCTGTTGCATTTACTACTGTTGAACTATGTACCACCTGTTCTATGCCTGTGCATTTGGTTTTTCTCTCCTAAATGTAGAATCTTACATTTCTCACTCTGAATTTCATTTTGTTAGATGGTGCCCAATGTGTTGATCCTTCTATATCTCGAGCCTATTTTCTGGATTGTTGGTATTCCTATCAATTAGGTCTTGTCTGCAAATTTGATGAGTTCCTCTTCTATCTTCTTATCTAAATCATTGTTGAAGATCAACAGTTCTGAATCATCCTGTTCTGTTCTTTTTTCTGTGTTCAGGTGAGTCTTGTGTCCTTTGAGGAGGTGGCTGTGCATTTCTCTGAGGATGAATGGTCTCAGTTGGATTCTGACCAGAAAGCGCTGCATTCGGAAGTCATGCTTGAAAACCATAGGAACGTGTTCTCTCTGGGTAAGAGTTTTTTAGTCCCCAATAAGACAGTTCAAGAAGACAGATTATTCTGACAGTTTTTCATTTTTAAAAAAATTACTAATCACATATCGTCTCCTGTGAGGGAGAAGGATAGGATCTGGCCTTCTCATACTCCAAGGAAGGAAAGAGTTAATGTCTCTTCGCTTAGATGTGCCATTTCTTATCTGTATTTTTCCATTTTTATTTGAACTTATGCGTGGAGGCTGAAAAGAATGAGGTGTGCTTTTATGTGTCCTCTGGAGACCATGCGAGAGGATTGTGCTGTCATTGTTCTCATTAACTCCTAAATATGACGCAATAACTCCTGAAGGCTAATGGGCAGATTTTCTGTGACTACACCTACCCATCCCGCTTTACAAATGCAGAAGAGATTCTACTGTAATACAGGAAGAAGCAACTTCTGCACTCGGGAGTCATGCTTGAAAACCACAGGAATATGGTCTCTCTGGGAAGTTTTTTAGTCCCCAATCAGAGAGTTCAAGAAGAAAGATAAAAGTTATTTTTTTATTTAAAAACTAACTACCGTATATAGTAGAGTATAAGCCGAGTTTTTCAGCACACTTTTAGTGCTGAAAAAAACCCCGTCGGCTGATTCTCGAGTGACAGATTCCCCTCTAAAAAAAAATGGTGTGGAAATCCGGAGCTGGGCAGCTGCTTCCCTGCTTCCATGTTTCCTTTGCAACTTGTAAGCATGAGGGTAATCAGAAGCAGAAAAGTTCTTGCATGGTTTCCAAGGCGTCCCCTCTCCCACTAATTCCTACCTCCCCCCCACCTCCGACTCAATAAGCAGTGCTGTTAATTTGGACTACCGGTAGCAGGTTGCTGGCTGGCTGATCTTCTTTGCTCGCCCTGCTCTTTGGAAAAACAAAATCCCGGAGCCCTCCATGGTTTTTGCATTTGCAAGGTGCAAAGCGGTGGCGGCGGATCGCGCGTGCTGGAAAGGGCTTGATTATTCTGGAGAGAGAGAGAGAGATCATAAGAACGGCTCTTGCTTTTTTTGCCAGCCCCGGGCGCTGAGGGACTTGCAAGGGAGAGAGTGACTCCTGCCTCCCACTGTCATCATCTTCTTCTTCTTCTGGGTTAGTGAAGTTAGTGGAAGTCTAATATGCTAGATACTAAAGCCCATTGAAATGTGATTGTTTCTCAGGACTTCTGAGCCAAAATCCAAGCAGAGCAAGTTTGCCACGAGCACCATCCCTCAAATTAATTTCTTCTTTAGTTAACATGCTATTATAAAAAGGATTATCATGCACTTTAGCAAGAGTCAATGGGTAGAATCTCATGTTTGTGTTATGAGTTTCCTTCCCCTCCCCCAGGCTGGCTTCTCATTTTGGGCAGCTAAATGGCAGATAGGTATACAGCTCTCTGCATGTTCAAAATATTAGTATTTATTTTATTTGTCAATGCAGGTGGGTGAGAATTTTCTATGGATTATTATTTGAGAAACACTTTGACATGGAAAAAAATTGAGATGTTAAGGATGTGAACATGTTTGATTTTAAATGTAATGCCAATTAAGATCTAAAGTTTCCTAAGAGGATTTTCATCTGTCACGCACTTCATCTGTCATGCACTAAAAAATTAGTTTATGGAAAGCGAAACGATGTGCATGAGTGTGTGTGAAACTAACCTCATTTATATTTTAAAGCACTCTAGCCTGAATGAATATCCACTTTTGTCCACAAATAATATGAGAGAATCTTTCAGAGTCACAATCTTCTTCTTTTGGGTGGGTGGGAGAAGGAAGTTGTGTTTCTCAAGGCATGCAAAAAAAGAAAGAAAGAAAAAAATAAAAATAAAATGCATGGCCGAATTGTTGGGAGGGAGTCGAGCTGGAGAGGTAGCCAATTCCCACGGTGGCAAATCATCCCTGCAGCAGGCAAGCGGGCTGGCGGGCTGGCTGGCCGGACGAGCTGAACAGCGGCTTGGCTACCTACCTTGCGAGGCAGGGGAAGGCAGGAGAAGAGAAGAAGATGGGGGTGGCATGGGGCGGGGGGGGGAGTGGTTTCCAGGGATGCGGAGGTGTGGAAAGAGCCAGATGGCTTGTGAACAGAGACCAAATAGAAGAAGTACCGGTACTGTAGCAGGCTTTCAATGCAGCACAGCCTAGTGCATGCGTACTGTTCAAAAGTTTTCAAAGTCTGTTTTTTTTTATCCTGTTAGAAATGGATCCCAATACGTCTAATCCTGGACCAAAACAAAAACGCAGGTCATACGAAGCTGGTTTCAAACTTAAGGTTGTGTCAAGAGCAGAAGAGAGCAATAACAGTATTGCAAGTAGGGAATTTTGTGTTGACGAAAAACAAGTGAGGGAGTGGCGGAAAATGAAAGCTGACTTGGAAAAGATTCCAAAGGCAAAAAAAGCTCGACGTGGTTTAAAGCCTTCATATGAAGCTCTAGAGACTGAATTGCATAAATGGGTTATGGAGTGTCGTCAAAATGGTTACTGCGTGACACGTATGGGAATTCGCTTACGTGCCCTTCAAATGGCTAAAGATGACAAATTAAAAGCACCAGGCATTAAAAAATTTGTTGTGTCAGCAGGATGGTGTACCCGCTTTATGAATAGACATGCCTTATGTTTGCGGCAAAGAACAAAGATTTCACAGAAGTTGCCAAAAGACCTTGATGAGAAAGTGATGTCATTCCATTCATTCATCATAAAACAAAGAAGGATCCATAACTTTGATCTGGGAGATATTGGGAATATGGATGAAACACCTATGACCTTTGATCTTCCTAGCAACAGAACTGTGGCAAGTTTGGGAAAAAAAACTATTTTACTCAGAACCACAGGAAATGAAAAAAACCATTTCACAGTCGTTTTGTCATGTTTGGCTAATGGAACTAAGCTGCGGCCTGTCATTATTTTTAAAAGAAAGACCTTGCCTAAAAAGGTCAAATTCCCACCACGAATTACAGTGTGTGCACATATTAAAGGCTGGATGGATGAAGATGGAACAAAAAAATGGCTGGAAGAAATTTGGAATGGACGTCCAGGAACAGCCTTAAAGAAAAAACCATCATTGCTGGTTTGGGATATGTTCAGAGCCCACACATCTGATGACATAAAAAAATTGGCAAAGTCTTCTCAAGTTACTTTGGCCGTTATTCCAGGTGGGCTTACATCTGTATTGCAGCCCCTAGATGTGTGTTTAAATAAACCTTTCAAAGACCGTGTGCAAAAAATGTGGCACGAATGGATGTCATCTAGTCAAGTCCGATTGACAAAAGTTGGAAATCTGATGAAGCCCAACATAGAATTAATAGCAAAGTGGGTTCGTGATGCATGGGAAGAGATTCCAGAGGACATGGTGCAACGTGCCTTCAAGAAATGTGGCATTAGTAATGCTATGGATGGCAGCGAAGACAGCGCTTTGTATGAGAACGACAGCAGTGATGGTGATGACTGCGAACTAAATGATGACGACAATGTCTATGCTGATAGCCTCACACCAGATAAAGTTGAAGCTCTGTTTGGACATACAGATGATGATGAGGAATCCAGTTTTGAAGGATTTTAACTCTTGTGTTTTAGCTTGGTTGCTGATTGAGCTAAGGTTTTTGTACTTTTAAAGTTATTGTTGATACCATATTGGTTTTATTGACTCTCTTTTCCACTTACAGAGCTAGTATACTGTTTTTCTCTGAAATAAATATTCAAAAACATTTAACCTACTGATGCCTCAATTAATGTAATTTTATTGGAATCTATTTTTATTTTTGAAATTTACCAGTAGCTGCTGCATTTCCCACCCTAGGCTTATACTCGAGTCAATAAGTTTTCCCAGTTTTTTTGTGGTAAAATTAGGTGCCTCGGCTTATATTTGGGTTGACTTATACTCGAGTATATACGGTAATCAGACATTGTCTCCTTGGAGGGAGAAGGAAAGGATCTGGCCTTTTCCCACTCCAAGGAAGCAAAGAGTCAATGTCACTTCGCTTAAGTGTTTTCTGTGCCATTTCTTATCTGTATTTTTCAATTTCTATTTGAACTTATCTGTGGAGGCTGAAAAGAATGCGGTGTGCTTTTATGTGTCCTCTGGAGCAGGGGTCGTCAATCTTTTGGACCTCAGGGACCACCAAACTCATAATTTTAAATTCCAGGGACCACTAACCGGTTCTGTGGGTGTGGTCTAATTTGTGGGTGTGGTTATTGGTCATGTAACTGGCTGGACATGGCTTGTATGTAAATATTATAAATATTTATATAAATATTGAATTTTTTATTAAAAAAAGAGCAACTTTTACCCAAAATCAGGTAAAACAGGCAAACAGATTGAGTTGCTCACAGAATCACAGATTCATTCAGAAATCTATCTATCTGCCATCGGCTAGCTCAGTCTGTCACATAAAATTTGCTTGCTGTGAGTCTGCACTGAATTATAGAAACTTCAGTCCTAAAGGAAGTTCGACTATGCTTAAAAGTAGAGCCGAAGATTTAAAGACTAGCTAAAAAGTAAGAAATCCAACCATTTCCTGCTTTCTAGCTAATCTAAATCTTCCAGCACAGCAGAACAGCTGATGGTCAGAAAAAAAAGGAAAAATAGCAACTTAAGAGGCAAGTTTGCCAGGTAAGAAGTGAGTGGGTAGAGAGGGTTCCCACGGGCCATGTGAGTGGTACAGCCTTGTATTTCTTCATAGCCTGGATTAATTGCTTTGGGCGTTCTCTGGGGGTGACATTTCTCTGCGGCCCACCAAAATTTTCTCATGGCCCACCAGTTGGTAACTATTAACAGAGGGACACAATCAAGATCCAGGGAAGTACTAATGCCACTCTATATAAAGCCTTAATAAAACCACACCTTGAGTACTGCATCCAGTTTTGGTCACCACACTATAAAAAAGATGTTGAGACTCTAGAAAAAGTACAGAGAAGAGCAACCAGGATGATTAGGGGACTGGAGGCTAAAACATACAACGAACGGTTGCAGAAACTGGGCTTGGCTACTCTGGTGAAGAGAAGAGTAGACATGATAGCGGTCTCCCAATATTTGAGGGGTTGCCACAGGGAGGAACGGGTCAAGCTATTTTCTAAAGCGCCTGTAGGCCAGACAAGGAACAAGGGATGGAAACTGAACAAGGAGAGATTTAACCTGGAAATAAGGAGAAACTTTCTGACAGTGAGAACAATCAACCAATGGAACAGAAGTTGCCCTTGGAAGTTGTGGGAGCACCATCACTTGAGATTTTCAAGAAGAGATTGGACTGCCATTTGTCAGAAATGGTGTAGGGTCTCCCACTTGGGCGGGGGGTTGGACTAGATGACCTAGAAGGTCCCTTCCAACTCTGATTATTTGTTAAATCTGTTAAATCTGCTGCTCTGGAGGTCATGTGAGATGAATGTGTTATCATTGTTGCCATTAACTCCTCAAGATGGCGCCTTAACTCCTTAAGTTCAGCATTTTACCAAGTCTTAAATCTGCAACCTCTGCAAAATGCTAATGGGCAGGTTTTCTGCACCTCCAGAGGTGGGATTCTACCAGTTTGGCCTGGTTCTACTGAACCATTACCTCCGAAGATCAGCTGAGACCAAACTGGTTCGCTGCGACGATCTTCTGTTCTTCTGTTCGGCCCACCCGGCCGCCCGGGCTCTAGGATGTCCTTTATTCCCTGCTTTTTCAACCTCAGCTGCTTTGTGCGGCACAGCTGATTGCTGTGCGTCAGCAGGAGAAGGTGATTGCTTGTAGGAGAAGGTGATTTTTAACACTGTGCACACATGCTCAGTGCTCACCGGACCGGTTATTACACCAGTTGAATCCTACCCCTGTACACCCCCCATCTTCTTTGCAAATGCAGAAGAGATTCTAATACAGGAAGAAGCAACTTTCTATGAACAATGGATAAAGAAACAAAAGGAGGATGGATGGATGCATAGAAAGGGTAAGTGAGAAGGATTTTGAAGAGACTAAGAAAAAGTGGAATAAAAACTCCTTCCTTCACTCTTTCTGACTAATGTACGTTCATTCGCTAATAAGTTGGGTTTAGCAAAGCTGACGCTAGAGGCTTGCCTTGACTGCATTGATTGGAATGTTTTCGAAGATACCTCTGCAGATTTGGATGAACTCACAGATACTGTAATGTCATATGTGTGCTGACCAGAAACCTGCGAATATATAGTAACAACAAACCTTGGTTCATTCTCTGAACTAAACTAAATCAACTAGCTGTGCCTGACTATACTTGTAAGTGGATCATAAGCTTTCTAACAGGCAGGAAGCAGCAACTGAAGCTAGGCAAAATCACATCAGATACCTGTACAATTTGCACAGCAGGGCTGTGTGCTCTCTTTACTTCTCTCTACACCAATGACTGCATCTCAAAATATCCCTCTGTTAAAATACTGAAGTTTGCAGATGATACAACAATGATTGGTCTCATTCGAGATAATGACGAATCTGCTTACAAATGGGAGGTTGAACAACAAGCCTTGTCGTGCGACCAGACCTTGAACTAAACACACTCAAAACTATAAAAATAATGGTAGATTTTAGGAGAAATCCTCCTATACTACCGCCTCTTACAATACGAGACCATACAGTATCAATATAGATACTTCTATGATAGATAAAACCTTCAAGTTTCTAGGTTCTATAATATCTTAAGACTTAATATGGACACCTAAGATCAAAAACATCATCCAAAAAGCACAACAAACAATGTTCTTTCTGCGCCAACTCAGAAAGACTGCCCAAGGAGCTACTAATGCAGTTCTACAGAGGAATTATTGAGTCTGTCATCTGTGCTTCTATAACTGTCTGGTTTGGCTTTGCAACAAGAGAGACACAGACTTCAATGGACAATTAGAACTGCAGAAAAAAATACATTGTTTTAACTTCTATTGTCAATGTGATGCTATAGAGCACTGCACACCAGAACAACTAGACACAAAGACAGTTTCCCCCGATGTTATAACTCTATTAAACAACTAATTCCCACAACACTGTCAAACTATTTAGTAAGACTGCATTACTATTTTTCTTCTCATCTTTCTTATTACCTATCTCTTTTTCTCCTTATAACATTGTTGCTTGTATCTTTATGATTTATATTGTTTCATTTAGTTTCCTTGCATGGTTTATGTTGATTGCTTATTTAGTATCCTATGACTATCACTAAGTGTTGTATCTTATGATTTATGATGTATTTTTATGATGAACATGATTTATCACTTATCACTATTATGTACACTAAGAGCTTATGTACTGAAGTTCCTTTTGTGTCTAATAACACTTGGCCAATAAATAATTCTTGTTTATTCTAGTCTATTCTAGTCCTAGTCCTAGTCCTATTCTTCTATCCCTATCTTATCCTGTTCGGTCCTGTCTTATCCTATCCATTATTCTTACTCTGAAACCTCCAAAAATTGTGTGAGTACAGAATTTTCATGCTCAAGCCATGGAAGAGCATTCTCCCAAACCAATTCAAAAATGAAGGCCTCATGCAGTGTGACTCAGAGCATCTTAGGGTATAGGTAATCGCCGAGTTAGGACCTATCCCCCCCCCCCCAAGTACTTAAGACCCAGCCCCCAAATTATGAATTTTGTAGCACTACGGCTGTCATTCAGTTATGAATGACAGTAGAGGCACTGCAAAATTCATCCTCCCCCCTCCCACCCTGAGACTAAACTTACAAAAATGTAGTAAGCCATTGGTTCCTTTGCCTGCCTTGATGCATTTGTAGAAACCAGAGGCCTAAAATAGTGAGAGATCATGCGAGATCAGTAATGTGAAATCTTGTGCTACTGATCCTGAAAAATCTCGCACTAAATACTTTAGGCGTCTCTTCTCTTCTAACTGAGGCCTGCATGAGATCCAGGTCAAAAGGTTTTGCAAACAGAGGTCAGGGGTCTTTGGTTTTAAACACTTTTGCCCAGATCTCATGCAGTCCTCAGTTCGTGGAGAACATAGTCCTAAAGTACTATAGCAAGAGATCAGTAACATGAGATCTTGCACTGCTGATCTTGTGTGATCACGCACTAAATTAGTTTAGGGATTTTTCCTGTGAACTGAGAAGAGCCCTTGAAAGCCAATGAGGCTCTGGGACAGTGAAATAGTCTTAACCTCCCACCCAATAAATCTTTTCTTTTAAAGATTTTATTAATTTTCTACAAACAAACAAGACAAACAAAACATTAAAACATCAACTCTCATATGTACATCCAGTGTGTCAGTTGGTTCATCATTTTTGTGCATTCATTCTGTTGTCTCAATTACAAGTATGTTACATAACAACTCATATTGTCAATCCAAACTTATATATCCTAATATCACTAAAAAAAAAGTTTTTGACTATACTTTTAATCATTCATGCTTTATGAGCTAACAATACTTTAACCAGTTTATTCTATAACAAATCATATAATCATACCAAATCAATCCTAAAAAACCCTTTATAAATATAATGTCAAATAACAAAATAATATCAAAATATCAAAATAAAGATATTCCTTACTGTCAAGCATTCTAAATATTCTATTATCGTATTTTATCATCTAGCTATTGATAAAAAAGATCCCAAATTTCATAAAATTGTTTATCCTCTTGCTCTCTAATTTCAAATGTCAATCTACTCATCTCAGCACATTCCAATATTTTCTTAATAATTTCTTCCTGTAATGGTATTTTCTCATTCTTCCAATTTTTAGCAAATACAATCCTAGCCGCTGTTAATACATTTACAATCAGGTATTTCAAATCTTTACTAAATATATCAGGTAAAATTCCCAATAAGAAGATCTCTGGTTTCAAGTCTATGTGTTTCTTTGTCATTTTTTCCAACCACATGCGAATTATAGTCCAATATTTTCTAGCGTCCTCACAAGTCCACCACATATGGTAATACGAGCCGGGTATCTGATGACATTTCCAGCATTTTTCAGATTTGTTCTTAAACATTCTTGCTATTCTTGTTGGGGGAAAGTGCCACCTGTAAAACATCTTATACAAGTTTTCTTTATATGCTGTTGACATTGTCATTTTATAATTTTGAGACCACAATTTCTGCCATTTCTCTAGATCAATCCCATATCCAAAATTCTTCCCCCAAACAATCATGGTTTCTTTGACTTGTTCTTCCTCTAATTTAATTCCCAGTAAATAACCATATAATTTTTTAATCACCTTCTCATCAGTACCCATCAAGATCTTATCTAAATCAGTCTGCTTATCATAGAACGTTTTAGAATCTTCATCATACCTTGAATGTATTTGCACATATAAAAACCAATTCATCCTTATACCTTGTTCCTCTAAGTTTTGGATCGATTTAAGTTGACCCTTTTCATCCAAGAGTTCCCCATATCTAACTGTTTGTTCCTTCTTATAAATTATAGGATAGGAAAATGCTTCAATAGTCGATAACCAAACTGGAATTTTCAAATAACATTGTCTTTTTATCTTCTCCCAGTTTAACCACAAAGACTCCCGTATATAATGTCTTCTAAAATAACCCTGTGTTTTAGTTCCCTTATACCATAAAAAAGCATACCAGCCCAACAGCAAATCATGCCCTTCTAATGTCAACAACCTATGCTTTCTTAATGTTATCCATTCTTTGACCCACATCAAACTTGCAGCTTGATAATACAATTCCCAATTAGGCAGGCCAAAACCTCCTCTAATTTTAGCGTCTTGCAAAAGCTTTAGCTTTATTCTCGCTTTTTTACCTTGCCATATAAACTTCAACATGACTTTATTTAAATCTTCAAAATAGTCTTTTCCAAGCCTAATTGGTATTGTTTGGAACAAAAATAAAATTCTGGGTAAAATATTCATCTTGATTGTTGAAATTCTCCCTATTAATGACAATTGCGAGTTTTCCCACTTCTTCAAATCTGTAGCTATCTGTTGTTTGAGTTTAATATAATTATTCTCTTTTAATGTGCTACATCTTGCTGTCAAATATATCCCCAGATACTTAACCTTATTTGTAATTTAGATTTTCAAAAGATCTGCCAGTTCTTCTCTTTGTCTCAATAGCATGTTCTTTGTCAAAATCTTTGTTTTATCTTTATTTTCAAACCAGCCATCTCACCATATGTCTCTATCTTTTCCAATAACCTTGGAGCTGTTTCTAACGAGTCTTCCAGAATAAAAGCTAAATCATCAGCAAAAGCTTGTAATTTAAATTCTTCCTTCTTAATTTTCATTCCTTTTATGCTTTTATCATCCCTAATATTTCTATTCAACACTTCCAAGGTCAACACAAATAGCAAAGGAGATAGGGGACACCCTTGTCTTGTGCCTTTTCTTATATTAATAAAATCTGTAAGTTCCCCCTCCATCATTACCTTTGCTGTCTGTTTATTATATATGGCTTTGATTGCTTGAATAAATTTTTTAGCAAAACCCATCTGTTCCAATAGTAATAACATAAATCTCCAATTCACGTTGTCAAATGCCTTTTGAGCATCTAAAAATATCAAAGCCATTTGCTTTTCAGGATGAGCCTCATAGTATTCCAAAGTATCCAAGATTACTCTCATATTGTCTCTGATTTGTCTCTTTGGCAGAAATCCATTTTGATCTGGGTGAATAAAATTATTTAAATATTTTTTAAGTCTTTCTGCTAAAATTGAAGCAAAGATTTTATAGTCTGCATTCAATAAGGAGATAGGTCTATAGTTCTTAATTTGCAGTGGCTCAGCCTCTTCTTTTAGAATAAGTGTGATATAAGCCTCTGACCATGTTTTGGGTATCATCTTCTTTAACATAACTTCATTCATGACTTCTAACAATGGGATACTCTATGATTCTTGAAATGTTTTATAGAATTCTGCCGGAAGCCCATCTGGACCTGGTGCTTTCCCATTGTTTTGTCTCTTAAATGCTTCATTTAATTCCATCATTGTTATATTGCTTTCTAACATTTCTTCAGTCTCTTTAGGTATCTTCGGTAAATTAGCATTCTGTAAATACTGTTTGACTTTTTCCTCATCAATATTCTCTTGTTTATATAGTTGCCCATAAAAATCTCGAATAATTTCCTTTTTCTCCTTATTACCATAACAAACTTGGCCTTGATCATCTATTAACTTCAATATTTTTCTTGATTCCTTCTCCTTTCTCAATTTATATGCTAGCCATCTACCTGATTTATTTGCATCTTCAAAGTAATTCTGTTTAGAATTTCTGATTTTCTGTGCCAATTCTTCTTTCTCTATTAATTCCATTTTATGTTTAATTACATCCAGCTTCAATTTAATATCTTTTTTCTGTGGCATTTTCTGTAATTCTTTTTCAAGTCTTTTATACTTGTCTTCCAAGGCCTTAGAAGCTTGCCTTTTCCTAATATTCTTTTTTCTTGAATAATCTATTATCAGACCTCTAGCATATGCCTTCATTGTATCCCAAACATTCTGCGTTGAAGTATCTTCTTTTTTATTTTCTCTGAAAAAAAAAGCCAATTCCTTCTCCATCCATTGTATAAAATCTTTCTCCTTTAAAATAGTATTATTTAATGTCCATCTCGATCTTTTTTTTTGTCCCTTCCATTTAATTGTCATTGGGCTATGATCTGCCCAAGTACTTGTTTCAATATTTGTTTCTTGAATATTGGATATTAATTCTGTTGATATCCAAATCATATCTAATCTGGACCATGATAAATGTCTATTTGAATAAAAAGTATATTGTTTAGCTTTAACATTTCTTTCTCTCCAAATATCTTTTAAAGATAGTTCGTCTGTCATTTTAAAAAAAGATTTAGGGAGAGCCTTTCTATATTGCTTGGTGGTTGTTGCTATATAGTCCAATTTATTGTCCACAATTCCATTAAAGTCTCCCATCATAATTATATTAACATAGTCCAGTCCAGTTATTTTCATGTGTAGCTTTTTATAAAACTCTTCTTGTTTATCATTCGGAGAATAAATTGCAATCAAGAGTATTTTTATATTATTGTCCATTATTTCCATCATTAATAGTCTTCCATCTTCATCCGTGTAGATCAGTTTTGCTGGGATAGCCTCTTTAATGTATAGAACCACTCCTCTTTTCTTACATTGAGTCAAAGAAGTAAATATTTTCCCCAATTTTGGCTGCACTAACAATTGTTCATGTTGTTTTTTAATATGAACTTCTTGTAGACAAATTATATCAAATTTTAATTTCTCTAATTTATGAAAAGTTTTCCTTCTTTTAACAGCTGAATTAAGTCCATTTATATTCATTGTAATCAGTTTTCTTTCTTCCATGATTATACTTTATATTTAGGTCTAACCGCTCTCGTGGATCTCACTTCACGCTGTTCTTTACTGTCCACCTGTCCACCTACCGCTCCTTTCTCTTTTTCAGTCTCCAGTTGTTCCTCTTGAAACTCAATTAATGAGACCTCTTTCTCTGCCTCCTCTCTTCTTCTTCCAAAAAATTCTGCATGGAAAAGTTCTGCTTTCTCAATTGAATCAATTCTATGTCTCTGTGCTTGCCACGTAAACATTAATCCTTCTGGAATCAGCCATCTATAATTCACTTCGTTTTCCAGTAGCATTTTGGTCAGAAATCGATATTCTCTTCTCATCTCTCTCACTCTTCTGGGTATTTGTTTTGAAACCACAATCTCTTTACCTTTGTATTTCAATATTTTCTCTCTTACCACTTGTAATATTTGTGTTTTTGCTTGGCTTTGAAGCTGCTGGAGAAGAGAGTCATAATAAGAGCCTTGATAAATAAATAAAGTGCAGTGTGCTCTCTTATATATATATATATATATATACTCCATTCACCAGCCTTTTTGTAAATTTCAATTCTAGTAATATTCTTATTTTTGCCTTTTATTTTAAAGGGAAAGTCTCAGAGTTTTTTCTTTATTTTTCTTTTTTTCTCTTTATTTTTATTGGGATTTCTTTGCTTTTTCTATCCATGTTTTTGGACCACTTTGTTTTTCTTTTTTGATTATTGAGATTAAGGTGTGAAGAACCTGAAGGAATATCTTTTTTTCTTTTGCTTTTTTTTTTGCTCTTAATCAATAATATCATTTTTGGGTTTGTTTGTTTTTTTCCTTTCTATTTTTCCTTTTTTATGGTGGACTACTTTGTAATTGGATTAGGGTCTAGAAGAACCTGAAGATTTTTCTTCTTCCTTTTTTCCTTTTTCTTCTTCTTTTTTCCTTTTTCTTCTTTGGTTTTGGGTCTTTTACTATTGGATTTTTCCATTTTGGATTATAATTGGCTACTCTACCAGTTGGATTAAAAGTCAAAAAGAATTTGAAGCTTTGGAGGCATTAAAATGAGCAGGAAACCAATACCAGTTGGCATTTCTACTTCTACCTCTGCTTCCCTACCAGCTGGAGGACAACGTTTAATTCAGACAATGTTGAAGCAAAATAAAGAACAAGAAATAGTAACTTTACAGATGATTATGCAAGGAATCCAAATTCTCAAAATAAAATCAGACATCAATGAACAAAGAATAGAGAAGACTGATGAAAAAGTGGAAAATATTAAACAAATGATGGGGAAGTATGAGGAGAGATTCCAAAAAATTGAAGAAGAAGGAAAACAAAGAGAGGAGAAGATTGGAAATATTGACAGTAGATTAACAGTGGTTGAACAAGAAAAAAGTGGGATGTTGAGGTGGGAGATGGAAAGGTCAGAATTTTATCTCAGATTTCAAAATATAGAAGAGGAAAAAGGAGAAAATTTGGCTGCGATAATGATAGAAATTTTGGCAGATGCTTTGGAAATTACAGAGGAAAAGATGATGGATGGAGTAGATGAGGTATATCGAGTTTATACAAGATATGCGATGAGAAATAAATTACCAAAGGAAGGCCAATAAATCTTAAGTTTTCTCCTAATTCCTCCTTGGATGTTTCCCTGATTACTCCTGATTATTCCTTAACTCAAAACTGACTTTGAGTGAGATTTGCATATATATAAAGAATTGTAAAGAAAGAGATATTTTAAAAGTTTCATGACTCATGAATATAGAAATCATCATGTCTATATCACAGCACTGTAGGGATGCAAAATACAACATAATGCAATTTCAGAAAAGTTCAAAAGAAAATTTGTTGACTTTCTTCAGTTTGATAATTTTCCACTAACATTGTTAATCATTTTCATTTCTCTTTTCCTTTGAAGGTAATAACGGGCAGGACAATCAAAATTCCTGTGAACTGTCCCAAGGGATCAATGCTAATGATGGAGCAGAGAAATTTGGAATTCAAATGGAATTAGAAAGCCTTGAGAGAAACCAGTCAAATAACTGGAATCAGAAAAGCTCATCTTCCACTGATGCTCTGATGCAAGACTTTAATGCCCAACAAGAGAAAATAAGGAAAAAATATATTGGAAAATGTATGAAGCTAATTAAAGCTACATTACATGTAAACAAACACAATTTAACCCAAAACAAAGGAGAAGATGCTATAAGAAGGTTCAGAAGATATAGTAATCTTATTTTCCATAAAAGGATCCACTCAGGAAAAAAGCCATATAAATGCATGGAGTGTGGAAAGGCCTTTGCTCAGAGCAGTGACCTCAGAATCCACAAAAGGATCCACACTGGGGAAAAGCCTTTTAAATGTATGGAGTGTGGAAAGACCTTCGCTCAAAAAGGTAATCTTAGTTCCCATAAGAAGATCCACACAGGGGAGAGGCCGTATAAATGCATGGAGTGTGGAAAGGCCTTTGCTCAGAGCAGTGACCTCAGAATCCACAAAAGGATCCACACTGGGGAAAAGCCTTTTAAATGTATGGAGTGTGGAAAGACCTTCGCTCTAAAAGGTAATCTTATTTCCCATAAGAAAATCCATACAGGGGAGAGGCCGTATAAATGTATGGAGTGTGGAAAGACCTTTGCTTGGAGACACTGTCTTATTTACCATAAAGTGATACACACAGGGGAGAAGCTGTATAAATGCATGGAGTGTGGAAAGACCTTCGCTCGCAAAGATAATCTTATTTCCCATAAGGTGATCCACACAGGGGAGAGGCCATATAAATGCATGGAGTGTGGAAAGACCTTTAGTCAGAGCCACAGTCTTACTGCCCATAGAAGGACCCACACTGGGGAAAAACCATATAAATGTATGGAGTGTGGAAAGACCTTTGCTCAAAGAAGTAATCTTTTTTCCCATAAGAAGATCCACACAGGGGAGAAGCTGTATAAATGCATGGAGTGTGGAAAGACCTTCGCTCAAAAAGGTCATCTTATTTCCCATAAGGTGATCCACACAGGGGAGAGGCCATATAAATGCATGGAGTGTGGAAAGTCCTTTGCTAAGAGCAACATTCTTACTTCCCATAGAGGGACCCACACTGGGGAAAAACCATATAAATGCATGGAGTGTGGAAAGACCTTTGCTCATAGTAATGGACTTACTATCCACAAAATGATCCACACAGGGGAGAGGCCGTATAAATGCATGGAGTGTGGAAAGACCTTTGCTCATAGTAATGGACTTACTATCCACAAAATGATCCACACAGGGGAAAAGCCATTTAAATGCATGGTGTGCGGAAAGACATTTGCTTGGAGCAACAGTCTTACTGCCCATAGAAGGACGCACACTGGGGAAAAGCCATTTAAATGCATGGAGTGTGGAAAGACCTTTGCTCAGAGTGGTGGACTTTCTATCCACAAAATGATCCACACAGGGGAGAGCCCGTATAAATGCATGGAGTGTGGAAAGGCCTTTGCTCAGAGCAGTGACCTCAGAATCCACAAAAGGATCCACACAGGGGAGAGGCCGTATAAATGCATGGAGTGTGGGAAGACCTTTGCTCATAGTAATGGACTTACTATGCACAGAATGATCCACACAGGGGAGAGGCCATATAAATGCATGGAGTGTGGAAAGGCCTTTGTTCAGAGCAGTGACCTCAGAAACCACAAAAGGATCCACACTGGGGAAAAGCCATTTAAATGCATGGAGTGCGGAAAGATATTTGCTTGGAGCAACAGTCTTACTGCCCATAGAAGGACTCACACTGGGGAAAAGCCTTTTAAATGCATGGAGTGTGGAAAGACCTTTACTCAAAGTAGTACTCTTCTTTGCCATAAGATGATCCACACTGGGGAGAAGCCTTATAAATGCATGGAGTGTGGAAAGACCTTCACTCAAAAAGGTAATCTTATTTCCCATAAGGTGATCCACACAGGGGAAAAACCATATGAATGCATGGAGTGTGGAAAGACTTTTACTAAGAGCCACATTCTTACTTCCCATAGAAGGACCCACACTGGTGAGAATTTGAAAGCCACGAGAGAAACCAATTAAATAATTGGAATCTGGAAAGCTCATCTTCCACTGATGCTCTGATGCAAGACTTTCTTGCCCAACAAGAGAAAATAAGGAAAAAATATATTGTGAAAAGTATGAATCTAATCAAATCTAAATTACATGTAAATGAACACTATTTAACCTAAAATAAAGGAGAAGATGGTATAAGAAGATACAATGGACAAAATTACAATGGAGCATTATTGCTTTCTCTTGAAAATAATTTCCTTACATTTTACAAAGTGATTCACACAAAAGAGAAGCCATATAAATGTTTGCAATGTGGAAAATGTTTTAAAACAAATGGGCAACTTACTTCCCATGAAAGGATTCATACTGGGGAGAAGCTATACAAATGCAGAGAATGTGGTAACAGGTTCAGAACATATAGTAATTTAATTTCACATACAAGGCTCCCCATGAGAGAAACCATATAAATGCATGGATTGTGGAAAGACCTTTGCTCAGAGTGGTGGACTTGGAAACCACAAAATGATCCACACAGCAGAGAAACCATATAAATGCATGCAGTGGAAAGACCTTTGCTCGAAGAAGTCATCTTATTTCCCATAAGATGATCCACTTGGGAGAGAAACCATATAAATGCATGGAGTGGAAAGATCTTTGCTCGAAGAAGTCCTCTTATTTCCCATAAGATGATCCACACAGGAGAGAAACCATATAAATGCATGCAGTGGAAAAATCTTTGCTCAATGTGGTCATCTTATTTCCCATAAGATGATCTACTCGGGAGAGAAACCATATAAATGCATGGAGTGTGGAAAGACCTTTGCTCTGAGCAGTAGGCTTACTGTGCTGTCCAGACAGCATATAGTAATGGGAATTGAGATAGTTGTTAGAATTGGGAGCTGTCCCCTTAAGGGAATGCATCATGGTAAATGTAGTTAAGGCATCATGGGAAATGTAGTCCATGTCATGTGGTCACATCTGTAATCCTGATTGGTCACTGAATTGACCCTTGGTTGGGTCCCTTTCCTTGTTGTTCCCTTTCCTTCCTGGACCCAGCAGCATACTGGTTCCCTCCGTTCTATCATTATGGGATGAAGGGAACTTTCTTTTTACACTATGAATTCAGCTATGCAAAGAATTGGACATTTGGTGGATCTCGACAGAACCATGAGTTACCTTGAGGGTGCCTAATACTGTATAATCCAATAAAGAAACTTTGTATGGAAGAATCTGTAGAGTTTGCCTATCTGTCTATACATTCAGCCAGTAATTATAAAAGACAGAACACTAACTGTCCACAAAATGGTCCACATCGGGGAAAAGCCATTTAAATGCATGGAGTGAGGAAAGACTTTTGCTCAAAGATGTCATCTTATTTCCCATAAAAAGGTCCACACAGGAGAGAAACCGTATAAATGCATGGAATGTGGAAAAACCTTTACTCATAGCAGTGGACTTAGTATCCACAAAATGGTCCACACGGGGAAAGCCATTTAAATGCATGGAGTATGGAAAGGCTTTTGCTCAAAGAAGTTATATTATTTCCCATAAAAGGGTCCACACAGGGGAGAAACAATATAAATGCGCGGAGTGTGGAGAAACCTTTACTCATAGCAATGGACTCACTATCCACAAAAAGCTCTACACAGGAGAGAAACCATATAAATGCACGGAGTGTGCGTAAACCTTTGCTCAATGCAATTATCTTGCTTCCCATGAATTGATCCACACAGAGGAAAAACCATATAAATGCATGGAGTGTGGAAAGACTTTTGCTCAAAGAGGTCATGTTATTTCCCATAAGGTGATCCACACAGGGGAGAAGCCATACAAATGCATGCAGTGTGGAAAGAGCTTTGCTCAGAATCATAGTCTTAATTGCCATAAAAGCATCCACGCTCGGGAGAAACTATAGCAATAACAATTCCACCTCGACTTATATACCACTCCACAATACTTCACTGCACTCTGAGCAGTTTGCAAAGTCAGCATATTTTTCCCAGTAATCTGGATCCTATTTTACCAACCCCAGAAGGACGAAAGGATGAATCAACCATGAGCCTGTCAGAATCAATTAGCTTGTAGTATTGCATTCTAACCCCTGCCCCACCATGTCTATAGATTTGCATGTGTATGCATATTGTGCCTTTTTGATCCAAATGAGAAAAGGTTGAATCTGACAAAATGAAATTTAATGTGGAGAAAAGTAAGATAGATCAACCTGTCAACCTGAGCAAGAAAATTAGATTACATGAAACCTGGCTTGAAAACAGTAACTGTGAGTGGGACCTTGGATTTTGGTTTGGCTAGTCTAGAGAAAAGAAGGATTAGGAATGACATGATAGTAATGTTGTAGTGTTTGAGAGATTGCCACAAAGAAGAGTGGGTCAATTTATTTTCCAAAGCATTAGAGGGCAAGACAAGAAACTAATAATGGAGAGAAGCAACCTGGAATTTCCTTATAGTGAGGAAAATTAAGTGGTAGAGGCCAGTGGGTGAGTGTGCCTCCCTGTTCTGGGAGGGAAGGCAGGCGGTGCACCACCCGGCTTAGCCATCCAGGTGTAGGCGAGTGCCACAGCAGGTGGGATGGAGTCTGGAGGGTCGTGTGAGCCAAATTTTGGAGCTGAACTCAGTGGAGGCACTGAACAGGAAAGGAGACCCTAGCCCACTTGGTTCGCTTCAGCGTGCGGTGGAATGCAGAAGGCAGAGAAAACCATGCTTATCAACGTTCCACCCTCAAAGACTCTTTTGCATTCCACAATTTGATCCTGTGCTTTCTCTTACTCACTCTTCCCCTTTCTCTCCTCCCTCCCTCCTTCCTTTGTCTTTTTTCTTCCTTCCTTTCTTCTTTCTCTCTCTCTGATTCTGATTCTCTGGTGCTTCATCTCTTGTGAGGTCTTGCAGTTGCTTCTTCCGGCCCTTGTTGATGCACGCAGTACCAACAAGGACCAAAAGAAGCACCCGCGAGACCCAGCAAGAGATGAAGCAAATACAGGGGTGCTTTGCTCCCATTCTGGAATATGGAGTGAGTCTCCATCCCCTGCCATCACCCTTACGTTCTCAGGCCATTTGAGGAGTGACTGGGAGGGGAGGGCAAGGGGCGGGGCCACCCAGTGATGGGATCACCCAACAGGGAGGCGTAACAGGGATGAAATAGCCACCTGCAGCTCTGGAGTCATGGGTTGCTGACACCTGAGCTAGATGAATCTGGGAAATGGAGATATTGGACTGCTTTTCCCGGCCAGATGATTGAGAACCTGCCAGAGAGGTTGAGCCAGATGAGCATCAAGGGCATAAGACAACTATGCAGATCTGAAATGCCCAGAGTGATCCTGAACTGGCCTACTTTGATGTTCCCACCCTGCTGTGGTCCGGTTCCAACTGCAGCACCTCAGTTGGCTAGCCCTCCCCTAGTGCTGTCGGCAGTCTTGGCCAGGTCTACAGCAAAGCCTGCTGCTCTGTCATCAGTTGGTGAGCACATCTGGCCATCACACCACCTACTGGGGTGGCAAGGATCCTCACCATGGGCATATTACCCTGGGCTGGCTGGGTCCCAGGGAAATGGACTCTGTCCTGGGCATCGCCACACCAAGTCACCTGTCAAAGGGCAAAGTGGTCACAAAACTAGTCCTGAGAGAAGCATATTGCCTGATATGAATCAGGGAAGGGGATGAATGGAAGACCACCTTCAACTGCCTGTTAGGCAGCTTCCCATTCAAAGTTATGGGGTTTGAACTACAGGGAGCCCCTGCCATCTTCATGCACCTAATTAATGAGGTGCTGTATGAGCACCTGTATAAGCGGGTCCCAGTTTCCCTGAATGACATTCTCATATTCAGCAAGATGCTAGAAGAACACACGAAGCTGGTACAGCAAGTTCTGAAAAATATCTTGGCCGTAAAACTCTATGCAAAGCTGTCAAAATATGGGTTTCTTAAGACTGCCCTGTACTATTTGGGATACAGAGTGTCAAACCAAAGAATCAAGATGGATCCAGGAAAAGTAAAAGCAGTGCTGGTCTGGCAACCCCCCACACACCTGCAAGCACCTCCAGAGCTTTCTGGGGTTTTCCAAATTTTGCAGACAATTCATTCCATCTTTTGCGCAGGTAGCCTTGCCCCTGATGGAGCTGCTGAAAACAGGAGGGGCTACTCTGAAGCTGTGGCTGAGCCAACCACTGGTTTGGTTACTGGACTGCCAGAGAGCATTCAAAAAACTAAAAATGTTCTTTGCAGAAGATCCCATTCTTCAGCAGCCCAACCCTGAGTGGCCGTTCATCATACAAGCCAATACTGGCGACATAACCGTAGCAGCAGTGCTCTTGCAAAAGCATTCCCAGCACCAACTCTAGCCCTGCGCCTATGTGTCCAAGAAGCTCATGGACACCAAAAGGCGGTGGGCAGTATGGGAAAAGGAAATCTATGCAGTAAGATGGGCCTTCCTCCTGGCAGCACTTCCTGGAGGGAAGTAAAGTTTGAGTTTTGATGTTTGGATGGACCATAAGAACCTTTAGGTACTAAAGACCTCCTGAAAACTCCACTGGGTGCAGTATTTTAAGTGGTTCAACTTTGAGCTAAAATGTATCATGGGGGGAGAGAACCTGCTCGCAGATGCCTTGTCAAGAAAGTCACAGTTCAACAGTTTGTGAGAGGAGGTCGTGCACATGATCATTCCCCCTTCCCAGCAGGTAGTTCAAGTCACCACCAGGGTAAAACTAGATGCCGGGATGACCCCTGAGGGGATCAAATGACAGCAGCATTGAAGTCTGCACTTGTAGCTGTCCAGTGGTTTGGTGAGAACTGGGACCTAAGGGAGGAATTGGCCAGGAAAGGGTCCAAACTGTATGCCCCTGCCAGCTTGAGATTCCAGATCCTACAGCACAGCCACAACTCCCAGTTGGCCAGCCACTTCAGATTCCAAAAGAGCCTCCACTTAACTAGAAGGCAATTCTGGTGGCCCAAGATGAAGGCAGATGTAGAAAATTATGTTAAGAGTTGTACTATATGTGCAGCCATAAAGGTGAGACAGGGGAAGCCCCCTGAGCTTCTCCAACAAGTCCCTGACTCCTGCTGGCCCAAGGAGGAAATTTACACTTGATCTCCCAGGGAGTGGAGGGAATACAGTCATTTGGACTGTGATTGACTTATTCTCGAAGCAAGACTATTTCACTGCCTGCTTGTGGTTACCCTCTGTCAGGAAATTAGCCAGGATGTTTATAAAGTAAGTATACCGGTTGCAAGGCGTGCTCCTCAGGGTCATCTTGAGGGGTTCAGTTCACAGCAAAGTTCTGGGGGAGTTCCTAAAGTACATAGGATCGACCCAGGGGCTCAGCTTTTCATCCAAGTACTAATGGAGGTGCGGAATGTAAAAATGCCATGATAGAGCAGTACTCGAGATGGTATAGCAGCCAAACAACTGGGCGGACTTGCTGCCTGTTGCAGAGGTGGCTTACAATAACTCAAATCATAATAGCACTGGACTGCCCCCCTTCCAGGTCACTAACAGCATGGACTTTGTTCCCATGCCTGAGCTGCCTTGAGAGCCACCATCATCCATGACCCTGGCAGAGTGAATGGAATTGTTTAGACTGGGTTGGGAGAATACGACATGAGCCCTGGCTGAGGTGGCAAAGGCATACAAAAAACAGGCGGATAAGCACCAATCACTCCAGCCCCCGTTCCAGGTGGGAGATCATGTATACCTGTCAACAAAATACGTTAAGCTAAAATTGCCTAGCAAGAAACTGGGACCTAAGTTTCTAGGGCCATTCTTAATAGTGAAAGTAATTAACCCAGCGACAGTACAACTTAGTCTTCCATGCCTGCTAGGGAAAGTGCATCCAGTTTTCCATAGCAGCTTAAAGCCTGTAGTTAGCTCACAGACTGAGGAACAGGGCAGCCTCTAAACCACATGTGGTACAGGGTGAGACTCACTATGAGGTTAAGAAAATATTGGACTCCAGGTTACACCAGGGTTGCTTGCAATATTTAGTCTACTGGAATAGATACCCTTTGTCAGAGTCTACCTGGATGAAGAGCTGGGATGTGAAAGAATATAGTTTATTAAAACAGTTCCAGTTGCAAGCCAAAGGGGTGGGTGGGTAAGAAGTGGTTAGGAACATCATTACTAACCCCCTATCAATTATCTCATTTCAGGATATCCTCATCTGAGGGGGGGGGGGCAGCTTCATCACCTGGAGTTGTGGCTGGGCAAGCAATGGGAAGGGGGAAGTAGAGATAGTGTGGGGTATATAAACATAATGTTCCTTGGGAGTGAAGGACATCTTGCCAGCACCTGGGGAAGCATGCCTGGAAGTTAACTGAAGTTGGGACAGTGACTGGATTGGGCCATGTGACGCATGTGTGCTTGGAGGGGAAGAAATTTCGATTTAACTTTGGGATGGGGAAAACGCAGGGCTTTCAGATTTGGGGTTTCCCCTGATGTGCCAAGATGACATCTCTAATAAATGGAAGATGCCTGCCTTGGAGTGTTTGTTATGTTGGGGGTGTTATTTGGAACCCTGACAGAAGGCACTTTACGGATGCATGGGTGTGGGGGAGAATTGGTATTGGGGCTGATTCATTTAACAGGATCCACTTAACAAATCCTCATGATACAAATGTGATTGGCAGACTCCATTATATTTGTAATTTGAGGATTCCCTGTATATTGCAATTTCACAAAAATTGAGAAGGAAATTCAGTTGACTTTCTACATCTTGACCTTTTTCCCTAACCTTGTTACCATTTCCATTTCTCTTTTCTTTGGACACTGTAATGAAGATTCTGAAGAGCCATTCCATGTGATCCAGCATGAAGACAGGATAAAGAAACCTACAGTAAAAATGGAAAAAGAAAATTATGAGAGAAAGCAGTTGGATAATTGGAACTGGGAGAATGCATCCATTGATCCTTTAGTGCAAGTCCTTGTCCAGCAAGGGAAAACAAGGAAGAAATGTATTGGGAAAAGTATAAAGTTAATCAAAGCTAAATTGCTTATAAATGAATAGTTTCCAATCTGAAACAAAGAGGAGGATGCTATAAGCAGAGACAATGAAAAAAATTCAATGGGACAGGGCTGGAATTTTTATGGTCTCTTCTCATCCTGTTTCTCTTCTAGAAGTGACAAGTTTCTGGACATCTGGCTCCACTCCTCCAGATGTACATCATGTGCAAGTTATACAGAATCAATACAGGATTTAATATATTCAGGTTACATCAAAAAGGATTACTTGTACCAACTTCCCCCCTTCTTCTTCCATTGAAGAACGGGAGATACACGGATCTGACAGTCTACTCAGTATGTGCTATCATGTCAGGGTCAACGTTTTGTAATCAGATTTCCTTCAGGAGGATCTGTGCCTCATGTGTTCCTTTAGCAATGCCAATGTTGCACTTGTCACCATGGTAGTTACTATGTCCCTCCAGCTTGCTGCTGGTTGTCTAATATCCCAGCCTTAGAGCCTTTTCCATGTGCAAGTAGGTTTAGGATGAGGAGAAATTTAGCAAGTTTTTACTTCAGAGCTATGACATCCTTCCAGTTTGGCCATCTGTTAGCTTATTATGAAATATTAGAAAGGTTTTGTAAGCTTTCAATGAACTTTAGCCAACATTATTAGTTGTGCCTTTGCCTGCTTGAAGTAACATCTCTTTAAAAACTTTGTGCACAAGCTTGAAGGGTCAAAAAAAGCAATGGTTGAGCACAGGTGTCTAAGAAACCTGGCAAGTAACTCTTGCTGAAATCAATATATACAAATATTTGGAGGTCATTGGGTGAGGGACAAATATCTGGGTTTCAGAGGCTCCTGCTAGGTTGAGGCTATTTTTGAAATATTGCTCATTCAAATTTCTGGGTCAAACTGGAGAATAAAGGAAAAGATACATAAAGAAAAAACAAATTAACTCCATTCTTTTAAAATTGATTTTAACCACTTTTCTTTCCATTTAAATTCTTTGTTTCGCCCAGTGCAGCAAATCTCTTTTTGTGTGTCGACTCCATTATCGACTACAACCATGGACGTATCTTTACATCTCAGTGGAGTCTTCAGCTCTTCTTATTTTGCTTTTTCGTTTTCTCTGTTTATTCATTATGATCTCTCCCTCCCTCCCTCTCTCTCTGTCTTAATATTTGAGATTCATATTCCTTTTTCACTAGTTTCCTTTCTTTGTTTTGCAATTCCACTTTTTCTCCAGTCACAGACAAGATACTCTCTGTCCTCTCTTCCAACACAAGGCAGTAGCACAGCCGATCAGATGTTCCATTTTGAGGTCATTGTGAAGCCGATGCATTTTGCAGAGGGGAAGAAATGAGGCAGCAAAAGCCCCCTCCCTGCCCACCTCATCAAGGGGCCATGCATTGTTTCCAGCTGTCTCCTCTGACAGTTTCCCCATTGGAAGAGGCACCAGAGAGATCACCTGGGAGCTTCTCTTGACTGCTTGGAGCAGCTGCATGTGCCTTTGCCAAGCATATAATAAAGGCCTGGAGCATGGAAAGAGTTTCAGTCAGAGCATCCCTTACTTCCCATCAAAAGATTCACAGAGATGAGAAACCATATAATCCATAGAGGGGATTTATTTATTTATTTATTTTACTTTGCTGGGTAGTTTTATTTGGTTCTATATCAAAAAAGGACTTTTCAACTTTTTTGTTTGTTTGTCCTGGCTATAAAGAAAGAGGTGAGGGTATACTTATATAGATTATATATACTGTATATAATTATATATACATATACATATACATAAATGTTCTGTCTCACCTGTGGCCACGAGATGAGAGTCCAAATGTCCAAAGGAAAATATACAGACAGAAAAGACCAGGAACAACAGAGTTAACTTTTCATCCATGGGCTCTGGCACGTTTTCCCGATTATCTGCCGACACAGGTGTAACTAATGAGGAAGGTCCGGGAGAGGATGAGGATTTCGAAACTTCCAGCAAAGCAGGTTCAAACCCCAATACTCTATCCTCCTCTTCCTCCTGACTCCCATTTGTGTCACTCAACAAGGCAGGCTCAAACCTTAATGCCAGATCTTCCTCATCACTCGAGCCTATGTCTTCTGACAGAGCAGGTTCAAACCTCCTAGTCACAACACTATCCCTCACCGCAGGGCTCTTCCCCCAAGTTTGACCATCTGGATGCGGTTTTAATGGAAACCCTTCATGGAATCTCCGGATAAGGTCCAGGGCGTGAACCGTGGAAGCATCCTCCCAGGAAAGAGCCTCTGATCCATTCTCCAGTCTCCCGACGAAGTACTGAATCATCCTTTCAGCCAGCGAGAATCCCGAATGCTGACCTCCATATCATCAACAGCAGGATCATCGCTGGGTACAGATGGAGAAACCGTACCAGTTGGAGAACGGAGAGTACATGATGGAGTGTCAGGAAGGGAACGGTGGAAGACAGGATGAATGCGCATGGAATGCGATAGGGTGAGCTGATAAGCAACGGGATTGATGACCGCCTCGATAGGGAAGGGACCAATGAAGCGATGATCCAACTTCTTAATCAGACAATCAACCCGGAGATGCTTCATGGACAACCACACCCTGTCCCCCACAGCCAGCAGAGGCGTTGCCCGATGCGAACAATCCGCGAACCTTTTATAGTCCGCCTTGGCCCGTTCCAATTGTTGGGAAATCAATTGGTGCACGGAATGTAATTCAGATAAAAAGTCTCATGTTTCTGAAACTGGGGAATCCAAGCTCAACAGGGGAAAAACCTCGGATGGTAACCCACATTTGTGTAAAAAGGCGTGGAGGTGTGCCGAGAATTGTTAAAGGCAAACTCTGCCAAGGAGAGATAGGTCACCCAATCGTTCTGTCGATGGTTGACAAAACATCTGAGATATTGGGCGAGGATGCCAATTACTTTCCCAGTCCCACCATTGATCTCTGGATGGTGCACCGACGCCAAACATACTTACACCCGTAATGCAGTCATTAGGCTCTTCCAGAATTGAGCAATAAACTGGACACCGCGATCCGAAACCACTCTGTCCGGTAGGCCATGGAAACAGAATACATGTTGCAGAAATAGTTGGGCTGTAACACGAGCCGATGGTACTTCCGACAGAGGATAAAGTGGGCCATCTTGGTTAGCATATCAACCACCACAAGTACCGTCGTATAACCCGACAAAGAGGGCAAATGTGTTAAAAAGTCCATGGAGATTGGCCCCCAGGGTTGGTTCGGAGTCGGTAGTGGTTGAAGGAGACCAGGAGGTGCACCCGACGTGGCTTTTGCTTGCCAACACAGTACACAGGAGGCGACATAGGCGAAGACGTCATGCCAGATTCGAGGCCACCAAAAAGTCCTTGTGACCAGATGAAGGGTTTTAAAGAACCCAAAATGGCCCACAGCTGGGTTGTCATGACATTGGGTCATGATGAGGGCTCTAAGTGTTCTGGTGGGCACGTACAATCGGCCCCGATGTCATAGTAAACCCTCCTCCAGAGTCCATGGGGAGTCAGGTGCAATTTCCCCCATTCTTTGCTGCGACCAATAGTCTAAGTGCTGCACCTCTCGTACCCGAGCCCTTAAATCCACCGGTTCCTAGATAACGGCCAAAGATTCCAGTGGCAGTATCATATGTGGAGAAAGGGGGTTCTCAGGACAAAGATACTCCGGTTTACAGGATAGAGCATCTGCTCTCCGATTTTGACCACTGGGAATGAAAGTGACCGAAAAGTTGAACCTAGCAAAGAATAACGACCACCGTATCTGTTGTTGATTCAACTTTCTAGCAGTGGTCAAGTGCTCCAGATTACGGTGATCCATCCGAACCTCCACCTTATGCCGAGCCCCCTCAAGGTGATGTCGCCAGGTCTTAAACGCAGCCTTGATGGCCAGCAACTCTTTTTCCCAGATTGTATAATTGCACTCAGAAGTAGTAAGTTTCCATGAATAATATGCGCATGGAAAAAGAGGTGCGCCATCCGCTGGGGCTTGTAACAACACTGCCCCAATAGCCACGTTGGATGCATCCGTCTCTACCACAAATGGACGATGGGGATCAGGATGCCTCAAGATTGGTTGTGCAATGAAGGCTTTCTTGATAGCCTCAAAGGCCTGTTGCTGTGGGGGTCCCCACTGGAACGGGTGATGGGATCCATCAGCTTGGCAAAACCCGGGATGAATTATCTGTAATAATTAGCGAACCCCAAGAGACGTTGCACGTCTTTCGCTCGACGAGGGGGTTCCCAACTACACAAAGCCTCTACTTTCCGCGGGTCCATGGCAATGCCTTCGGGAGAGATGATATGCCCCAGGAACTCTTTGGAAGTCTGGAAAAAGAGGCATTTCTCCAGTTTCGCATAGAGTTTATGCTCCCAAAGACGTTGTAATACCTGGCGGACTTGGCAAAGGTGACTTTCCCTGGAATTAGAATAGATTAAAATGTTGTCCAGGTACACCACCATGAACCGATCAAGCATGTCCCGTAATATATCGTTCATCAAATGCTGGAAGACCGTGGGGGCGTTGGTTAACCCAAATGGCATCATGGTATATTCAAAGTGGCCGTATCGAGTACTAAACACCCTCTTCCATTGTCTCCTTTGCGCATACGCACCAGGTTGTAGGCCCTTTGAAGATCGAGCTTGGTGAAAATAGTGGCCTCCCTCAACCGCTCCATCAGCTCTGGAATGAGCAGCAAAGGATAACTATTCTTCACCGTAATGGCGTACAACCTGCGGTAGTCACAACACAAACGTAAATCTCTTGTCTTCATTTTTACAAAAAAGACAGGAGCGGAAAGAGGAGACAACGATGGCCCGATAAACCCCCGGGCCAAGTTCTTGTCCAAGAAATCACAAAGATCGGCCAATTTGGGCTCAGACATAGAATACAGACGACTGTTGGGTAGTGGAGCATTGGGCAGTAGGTCCACAGGACAGTCATAGGGTCGATGCGGGGGTAACCGATCCACCTCTTTCTCACTAAAAACATCGGAGAAGTCAGATAGTTCAGGAGGTATGGAGACAACGGGGGCGGCGATGTCCTGGCCAGCACAAGTATGTCGTAGATGGTCTACACACTGGAGACTCAGGAACAAAATGGCATTCTGTGCCCATGCCACCCGAGGATCGTGCAACCGTAGCCAAGCCATTCCGAGAACCAAGGGGAGATGGAGGTCCGATGTGATGTAAAAACTAATCGCCTCCTCATGATCCCCAATGACCAGGCATAACAGCTGAGTAGCAAAACGAATAGGCCCAGCCTGTAGTGCCCGCCCATCAATTGTTTCCACCTTAATGGGAGGCTCCACCACAACCAAGGGAATGTCAAAATGTGTTGCAAAAGCCCGGTCCATAAAATTGGTCGTAGCCCTTGAATCCACTAATGCAACTGCAGGAATCCCCTCCGACCGGGACTGCAAGCAAACCCGCATGTCCAAAAGCAAATGTCAGGGAGGACCAGAGTTCACCTCCGCTACTTCGGGTGGTTGTTTGATACATGTCTGGCTTAGAGTTTCCCCGAGACCAGACCGACCTTGTTTCCCCGACTGTACAAGATTAGATTCGGGCACTGGCTTTCATGGCCCCCATCGTTTACCAGGACAGGAACTTGCAAAATATCCAGACCCCCCACAATACAGACACAAGCCTCCCTGGAATCTCTGTGTGCGCTCTTGTGCTGTCAAATGAGGGCGGACCACACCCAACTCCATCGGTTCCTGGGTCCTTGCTACGGCACTATGGGAGACCTGGGGCGTTGGTTGCACAGGATGTTGCTGTGGCCTTGAAGGGGAGGGTTGCTCGGGAACTGAGTGCCTAATTTTGCACCGTTGAAGCCAGGCGTCAATGCGCAAACATTGCACCACCAGAGCATCCAGGGTTACAGCTGGCTCCACGTGCACCAACTCGTCTTGTATTTCCGCTGCCAGACCATCTTGGAAAGCGTCCATTTGGGCTGCCTCATTCCATGCAAAGTCCATGCAGAGCAGACGAAACTCTGAAATGAACTCCTGCAATGGGCGTTTCCCCTGGCGAAGTCCCTTTAAGCGTCTGGCAGCGGTCTGAGCTTTTATAGGGTCCTCATACATCGAGCATAGATGGTGCCAAAAACCCTGATAGTCTGTTAGTAAGGGACTATTTTGCACCATTAACAGAGTGGCCCACCTAGTAGCCGAACCTGACAAAAGATTGATAACAAACCCCACCTGAGCCTGGTCATCAGGGAAATCTTCTGGCCGAAGAGACATAAATAATTGACACTGCCCCATAAAAGCCAGGAACATTTCAGGCTGTCCAGAGAATTTATCCGGCACAGCTATCGGGCATTTCCTATGGGGAGGGGCAGGAGCAGCAGCAGGGGCTTGCTGGTTAACCAGCTGGGTGATTTGTTGCTGCAAAACCTGGTTATCTTGCAGCAGTTGAGATATCTGCTGCTGCTGCTGCTCTAGCTGTTTTTGCTCCATCTTAGTCAGAAAATGGAATTAAGGGTTCGGATCAAAAATGTTCTGTCTCACCTGCGGCCATGAGGTGAGAGTCCAAATGTCCAAAGGAAAATATACAGACAGAAAAGACCAGGAACAACAGAGTTAACTTTCCTTTGACTAAATTCGTCGTTGGCAGTTTTCCCAGAAGCTGTCAGCCAATTATGATAACGAGCAGCACTATAAATCAGAGATGAATTCCAAACAGGATAAATTGTCCAACTGCAAATGCAAATCAACAAGTTGATCTGAACAGGGCTTCAGAGCTAACACGCCTCCTTATATTTCCTGAAAGGGCATGTCAGTCTCTTACTCAGTCCCTGAATCGAGGTCTCCTTCCAGTTTGTGCTTGATGTTTCTGCTTACGTCTGTTCCTTGCATCAAACCAAGATTCTTCGGTTTGATCTTCATCCATGGGCTCTGGCACGTTCTCCCGATTATCTGCCGACACAGGTGTAACTAATGAGGAAGGTCCGGGAGAGGATGAGGATTCCGAAACTTCCAGCAAAGCAGGTTCAAACCCCAATACTCTATCCTCCTCTTCCTCCTGACTCCCATTGTGTCACTCAACAAGGCAGGCTCAAACCTTAATGCCAGATCTTCCTCATCACTCGAGCCTATGTCTTCTGACAGAGCAGGTTCAAACCTCCTAGTCACAACACATATACATATACATATACATATACATATACATATACATATACATATACATATACATATACATATACATATACATATACATATACATAGAATAGAATAGAATAGAATAGAATAGAATAGAATAGAATAGAATAGAATAGAATTCTTTATTGGCCAAGTATGACACACAAGAAATTTGTCTTGGTGTAAATAATCTCAGTATACATAAGAAAAGATACATTCGTTAAGAATCAAGAATTATAAGGTACAGCACTCAATGATAGTCATAGGGTACAATAAGCAATCAAATCATACTAGGAAACAGTCAATATAAGTTATAAGGATACAAGTGACAGAGTTACAGTCCTACAATCACAAGTGGGAGTGGATGGGTGATAAGAAGTGATGAGAAGGTTAATAGTAATAGTAGTGCAGACTTTGTAGTAAATGAACAGTGTTGAGGGAATTATTTGTTTAGCAGAGTGATGGCTTCCGGGAAAAAACTGTCCTTGTGTCTAGTTGTTCTGGGGTGCAATGCTCTATAGCGTCAATTTGAGGGAAGGAGTTGAAACAGTTTATGTCCGGGATGTGAGGGGTCTGTAAATATTTTCACGGCCGTCTTCTTGACTGCAGTATACAGTATATATTTACTGTATATTTTTATAGAGTAGCACTGCCACCCAGAGGCTTAAATACATTGTTTCTTTTTACTGTGTTTTTCATTTTTGAGAATAAAGGAACTTGGAACTTTATTTCAAGGATTTTCCAGCCTGTCTGTTTATGTGCTTTAACAAGATAGTGGGATGAGCATGAAAGAATGTTATTGCAGGTGCTTTTCCGGTAAACTATCTGTTGCTGGAGTCTGGAATTGAAAGAAAAGAGTGACCTTGAAAAAGAGCTCTTTTGAAATTTGTTTGGATTTTGACAAGAGAGCCTTGGATATTGTACTGTGGCAGTGTTTTTCTTTGTGAGAGAAAGTTTTTTTCCCCCTCTGCTCCCCCCCCCCCCCGCTTTTTTTTTGCTTTTAGCTGGCATCTTTGCCTGATTAGCTTTTCCGATGGAATTTTTTTTTTTTTCATCCATACTTCATCTTGAAGAACTTTCTCTGAGTCTGTAGACCCCACTTTGGCTCCCTGTGTATTGATTTTACTTTTTGGCTCAAATGTCTATATTGTGTCGCTTGTGTCATGTATATCAAGCTCGAAATTGACATATGTGCAGCCATTTTAGTTAGGCTTAGTATATATTCTTTTTCTTACTTTCTCTTTGGCAGTCATGGGGGAAGGGTTTCGGGCTTGGCACATTTCTAAGGGGGGAGGAGTGGAGATAGAGAGAGTTGTTTAGGCTAGGAGATTCTTCTTCCTGTGGGAACACAGCTGACCATGCTGAAGCCCCTTCAGATGGGGATATATGTCATCAAGCAATGTTGAATTACTTCTCTTGGAGAATGTGACTTTTGGTGGTTGTTTCTAACTTCTAATATTGTGGGGTAATTCCGGGTTGTGTCAGATCCAGAATTACCACAGACTTTGCCAATTTGATGCTTTCCTAAATAAAATAATTTGTTTTAGAAGATGGCATTTGTTCTTTTCATTTTGAATGGATTTCATCTCTTGGAAACCTGACAATGTATTTGAGAGCACAACTGAAAATGTATGAAAGATACAATGTACAAGACACTCAAAGGAGGCCAGGGAACCTCAGAGATCTTCTAGCCCAACCCCCTACTCAGTCCTTATACCAGTCCAGGTTGTGTGCTCCTGTGTGTATGAAGGGAAAGTAAGTATTGTAAATGAACTACAAGACCTAACATAAGTTTTATTATTAAAGTGTTCAATGAAGGTGATCTATATTGTGCATTTGTATTCGTGTCTCTTGTTAGATATATTGAGAACAGGATGCTGTGCACAATGGCTGCAGGTCAGAAGGAAGGTAAGGTGTAAATTTGAGAAGAAAAAGAAGGAAGGATGATGGATGGATCTATGGAGATTCTCACTCATTCAGATCATCGTTGTCCTAAAGGTGCATTATCCAAAAGGCTACTCAGAGAGCTAACAATCAAATGATGACTGTAAAGAACGTAAATACTTCCATTCTCCACCAGTCAGTCAGAACTGAAGAAGCTTCTTGGATGAGAAGTGAAACCTTTTCAAAGAAGAAACTAAGTAATTCCAGTTGTCTTTTGATACAAAATACCTTTGGTTGGTAAGCAAGTAAGTAAGTAAGTAAGTAAGTGTTGTAAGAATTATCTTTCTGGGTTCAGTTCCAAGTGGGGAAAAAGACACTGGAAACATGAAGGCTGTCTGGAAATATGGTTTAATGGTGGACAGGTCCACATGGATTGGAGCTCTAAAGGAGAATGATCACATGCTTCAAGGTGAAGGAAAAGAGAAGGACTGAGGTGCTGAGAGACCCTTAGTTGTATACCCTCTGTTGGGCCCCACATCAGTGTTTCCTGTTCCTGTGTAAGAAATGTATCCCATTGGCTGCCAGACTCCCAGGGGTGGAGCAGTGTTGCCAGACGTACGATAATTATCGTATTTGTACGATAATTTGGCCCTCTGTACGATGTACGATCAATAATTCCCAAAAAGGTCAAATGTACGATAATTTTACAGTTTGGCAATTTAAGAAGATAGTTGGCCTACTTTGACCCTTTCTTGTGCCTCGTGACTGTACTTTTCGTGGGTTCATGCAACTTCATGAGTCTAGATCACGTGTGTGTGCGTACGCGCGTGTAGTTTGTGCATACGTGATACACGCTCGCTCACGAGCTACGTACAAGTACGAGTACGAGTCGAGTCAGCTAGTCGTCGCGCGCGTCAGGCCCATTGAGGTAGTTTATTGCTGATCGTAAGTTTTGCGGGATCGTATCTTGTGGCTTCATGCCTTCAGTTCGGACATTTTCCACATGGATATATGCCTACAGTTGGTACTTCCTGTGAGATATAGCTATATGTACGATAATTTTCTCAAAAAAACGATAATTTTGTGTCGTGTCCGAAAGGAAGGCTCTGAGGCAGTGACTATCAGTAACAGCTCTTTTTATTGAAGACGTGAACCGAACCGCAAAAGAGAAAAAGCCTCCGGCTTTTATACTCTTTTGCCGCGGCGGCCGCGGCCAATGGCAGCGATTCAAGTCTCCCGCTCATGGTTTCAGCCAATCGCGGGAGACTCCAATCGGGCCAATCGGCGCGGCTCGCCTGGCCAATTAGAAATCCCTGCGCCTTAGCCAATCAAGGCGCAGGGATTTCGAGCAGTCCATTTTTAGTACACAACACCCCTCCCCTCTTGGTAGGGTCTTTCACGTGGCGTAATCACGCAGGTAGGCGGGGCTACGTCGGGTCCTAGTTGACCTGCGCAGCTCATTCTTCTGTTGTAGCTCGGCCGGAGCGGTCATCTTTTTGGCTGCTTCTGGCTCTGTGGGTACCGGCTGGATGGTCGGGCCGGTGCTCTCGCCGTGGCTCCCGCCTGGGCCTACCGGGTCGGTTGAGTCACGGATTTTGCCGCTCCCGCTTGGCTTTTCCGAGTCGGTAGAGTTGGCTGGACGGCTCCTCTCCTGATGGGATTCGCGGAGGCAGCGATCTGGTGAGTCTTTACTTTTTTTCTGCGTTTCTTTTGTCGGGTCTTCCCTCCCCCCTTGGTTCGTGTCT
Source organism: Hydrophis major (assembly GCA_033807585.1). Taxonomy (NCBI): domain Eukaryota; kingdom Metazoa; phylum Chordata; class Lepidosauria; order Squamata; family Elapidae; genus Hydrophis; species Hydrophis major. The sequence goes on from CM066329.1 coordinate 20,419,613, forward strand.
TGGGGGTTGAGGTTAGTTATTGCCCGTGACCGGAGTTGGTCGATGTGTCGCTTCCAGGCTCGCCCATCGACGGTTTGGAGCCGGTACGACCGTGGGCCTGTGGTTTGTGTTATGACGGCTGGGATCCATAGGGGTTCCCCTGTCATATTTTTAGCGTAAACCCAGTCGCCTGGTTGAAAAGTCCGGTACCTGGAGCTTGAGTCCGGGGGTCGCTCCGGGTTATATGTGGGGTGTAGACGATCGAGTGGTGACCGCAGCTTTCTGCCCATCAGGAGCTCTGCAGGGCTTTTGTTTGTTGTGGTGTTAGGTGTGATGTGTTGTATGAAAAGCAGTTTATTAATTTTTTCGTTGATCTCCCCGTGGTCCATTTTCCGGAGGGTCTTTTTTGTAAATTGGACCATCCGTTCCGCCCTACCGTTCGCCGCCGGATGCGCCGGTGCTGTCAATGCGTGGCGGATGCCTTTCTCAGCCAGGAAACGTTCAAATTCGAGTGAGGTGAATTGGGGCCCGTTGTCTGAGACAACTACGTCTGGGAGGCCATGTGTCGAGAATAGTTTACAAAGTTCTTTAATGACAGCCTCCGTGGTGGTGGATTTCATGTCAGCCACCTCTAACCAGTTCGAGTATGCATCTACTGTGATCAAAAAAGTGTGTCCATTTGTGGGGCCAGCAAAATCTAAATGGATTCTGGACCAGGGTCCCCGTGGTATTTCCCAGTCCCGGGTGGGTGCTGCGGGTGGGCTGGACCTGGTTTCTTGGCACCGGTGGCACCTTGCAACCCATGTTTCAATTTGTTTATCCATCCCTGGCCACCAAGCGTAACTCCTGGCCAGGGCTTTTGTCCTGACGATGCCAGGATGCCCCTCATGTAACATTTCCAAAACTCTGCTTTGTAATTTGCACGGAATTACCACCCGATCTCCCCACAGGATGCAACCCCTTAACAGAGACAGTTCAGTCTGGCGCTGCCGGAATTTCTTAAAAGTCTCGTCAATGTCCTTTTCCGGCCAACCTTTCTCTAACCAATGCAAGACTTTCGCCAATTGTCTGTCCCTACTGGTTTCCCTGGCAATATCGGATGCGGTTATGGGCAGGCTTTCTATGCTCAGGGTGTTAGTTGTAGGAGCGGGGTCAGGTTCCGAGTCCGGCAAGGGCGAGCGGCTCAAAGCGTCCGCGTGTGAAATTTTCTTTCCTGGCTTGTGGAACAGTTCGTAGTTGTAGGCTGCCAGGAATTCAGACCACCTAGTCATGCGTGGTGACAAGATGTTTGGTGTGGCCCGATCCCCAGCGAGGATGCCCAGCAGTGGCTTATGGTCGGTGACTATCTTGAATGGGCGGCCGTACAAGTACTCATGGAAACGCTTGACGGCGGCAACTATAGCCAAAGCTTCTTTGTCCAGCTGGCTATAGTTCCGTTCCGGTTTTGTTAGCGTTCTGGAAAAAAATGCAATAGGCGCTTCTCTCTGGTCTGGGAGGGTATGGCTGAGGACAGCGCCGACGCCGTAGGGCGATGCGTCGCAAGTGACAGCTAGGGGTAAAGTCTCACTGAACTGTATTAGAACGGCGTCGGAGGTGAGGAGGTCTTTGGTTCCCTGAAAGGCGGCCTGTTCTCGTTTCCCCCAAGTCCATGCTGCCCTCTTGTCTAGGAGTCTATGCAAAGGCTCCGCCACCGTTGCCTTCTGAGGTAGGAAGACATTATAAAAATTTAGTAAACCTAGGAATGCTTGTAGTTCTGTTTTGGACCTCGGGGTGGGGGCTTCCTTGATGGCTTTGACCTTTTTAGCTGTAGGGTGGATGCCCTGTCTGTCTAGGAGGTAACCCAGAAATTCTATTTGCTGCGTACACAGTTGGCATTTTTCGCGTTTGACCTTAAGTCCTGTCTCTTTAAATTTTGTCAAGACTTGTCTTAAACGGTTCTCTAACTCGGCTTCGTTTGGCGCCGCGATTAACACGTCATCGAAATAGGGCACCACCCCCTTGATGCCCTGTAGTAAACGTTCCATTAGACTTTGAAAAATGCCTGGTGCCACGCTGACTCCGAATTGGAGTCTGTTGCACTTGAAGGCCCCCCGGTGTGTCACGATTGTTTGGGCTTCTGCCGTTTCTTCGTCCACAGGCAGTTGCTGGTATGCCTGGGCGAGGTCAAGCTTGGCAAAAATTTTTCCCCCTCCCAATGAGTGCAGTAAGTGTTGCACTATGGGCACTGGGTAGGCGCTTTGCTGTAGCGCGCTATTTAGGGTGGCCTTATAGTCCCCGCAAATCCTCACGGACCCGTCTGGCTTTACTGGGGTCACTATAGGGGTCTCCCATCTGGCGTGATCTATAGGTGTTAATACCCCTTGCTTGACGAGTTTGTTGATTTGTTCGTCAATTTTTGGTTTTAACGCAAAGGGTACCCTCCTAGATTTAAGTCGCTTGGGGGAAACCCATGGGTCTAAGTCAAAGGAAATAGGGGGCCCCTTATACTTGCCCAATCCTCCATCGAAGACCTCCTGGAACTCCTGGACTAACCGCTGTTCCCAGGCTTCCATGGAGACTTGGTTGACACCTGTCAATGCGATGTTCAGTGGGGCGAACCATTGCAGGCCAAGCAAGCTCGGGCGGTCACGATCGACTATCGTGAGTGGAAGCTGTTCGGTCCGGCCTTTGTAGGTTACGCTAAAGTTTTTGGTGCCCACCACTGGCACGCGATTACCCTGATAGTCCCTTATGATGATTTTCTGGGCGGGTACATTTTCCTTCTGCAGGGTGGGCACTAGTTTTTTTATTTCGCGCCATGCAATCATGGAAAGGTAGGACCCGGAGTCCACTTCCATCTTGCAAGGCCGACCTTCGATGTAGACTTCAACGTATATCTTTCTGGCGCCGTCGGAGATGGCATGGCCGATTGTCACCGTCTGGTGGGTTTCTTCTTTCCGCCGACCGTCGCCGCTTCTCTGGGATCTTTGCTTCTGGTCCCATCTGCCTGCTGGCTGGTGCTCTCTGGTTCTTGGCGGGCTCTCTCTCCTTCTATCCAGCTGCTCCCATTTTGGCGGGCTGCGTGTCTTCTTTTGGCGGCAAACTCGGGCGATGTGGCCCCTTCGGTCACAATGCCTGCAGACCGCGTCAAAGAAACGGCATTCGGACCTGGGGTGGTCGCCGCCGCACCCTGCGCAGTTGGTCCTTGACCTACGACTGTTTTGGCTTCGCTGGTTTCCGCGACCCGCCTGCATGCGATGTGTGTCCTCCTCATCGTCTGAAATGCTGGAGGCTGACTGGTAACCGCCGTAGTGTGCGGCCACTTCGATTCTTGCATCGGCCGACCTTGCGGGGTTGTTGTTGTTTGCGCCTTTTGCCTCGGCTCTCCGCATGGTGTCTGCTGACGTGCGGGTTGCTTCTGCGGCCGCGGCTGCGGTGATGGCATCGGCGAGGCTGATGTCGCCTTTGGCCATAAGTCGGCTCTGGAGTGTCGGATCCCAAAGTCCTAGCACGAAACGGTCTCTTATGAGACTGTTCAATCCCTCAAACTCACAGAGCCCGCCTAGGCGCCTTAATTCAGCGACAAAGTCGCTCAGTTTCTCGTCCGGTTTTTGACATCTCCGGTAGAATTCGTTCCGCCGAATTAGGATGGGGACCTCGGGAGCATAGTGGCGCTTTAGTATGGGTTCGAGGACGTCCCAATCCATGGCAGTCGCGTCTGCCGGTTTGGCCAATGCCTTGGCCATCTGGAAAACCTCTGGTCCACAATGCGTCAGGAACACGGCGCGTTTTAGCGGGCCCGGGGCGTCCTTCATGCCGGCACACTCTAAATACATCCGGAATCTGTCTGAGTAGGACTCCCAGTCCTCGGCGGCGGGGTTGAAGGGGGCGGGCGGTGCTATTTTCGCCATTTCGTTGTCGCAAGTTTGTCTGTGGACACGGGGTTCGGTTCAGGGGCGAGATCCCACCCTCGTCGCCAGTGTCGTGTCCGAAAGGAAGGCTCTGAGGCAGTGACTATCAGTAACAGCTCTTTTTATTGAAGACGTGAACCGAACCGCAAAAGAGAAAAAGCCTCCGGCTTTTATACTCTTTTGCCGCGGCGGCCGCGGCCAATGGCAGCGATTCAAGTCTCCCGCTCATGGTTTCAGCCAATCGCGGGAGACTCCAATCGGGCCAATCGGCGCGGCTCGCCTGGCCAATTAGAAATCCCTGCGCCTTAGCCAATCAAGGCGCAGGGATTTCGAGCAGTCCATTTTTAGTACACAACATTTTGAGTCTCGGGTACGATAATTTTACATTTTGAATCTGGCAACGCTGGGGTGGAGGCCTTTAGCTAACTTTGTAGGCTTTGTCTGGACCACATGGCTTCACCTGAGTTCCAGGCTTAGTTGAGCCTTGTTGGATGATGATGTAATGAAAGGGCTTTAGGCAATTCCTATCTTTGTTATGTAAAATATTCTGGCCCAGGCCTTAATGGCCCACCCATTAACAAAGGTGGGGGTGAGTTTCTCCTTCTGAAGTGAGTTTCTGTTTCTGAGTTTCTATTCTTTTTAGGGGAAATATTCTGCCTTTTTAATAGTTCCTAGGATATTTCATTCTTCTAAGAGAGGTTTGGGTGCTAACTTCCTACAGAATGAAGGGAGGAAGGAAGGAAGGAAGGAAGGAAGGAAGGAAGGAAGGAAGGAAGGAAGGAAGGAAGGAAGGAAGGAAGGAAGGATCCCCCAAAACAATCACCCTACATCTGATTTCTAATTTTCAGTGGTATTTTTCCAGAGAGTTAATGTGTGCATCTTTCTTTGTATATTGGCTTCCTTTACAACAGAGGCACCAGCATATCAAGCAAAAGACTTTTTACACAAGAGATATTTTGAAGAAAATGCCCTCAAATCCCCATCTGTAGGCCCTGGCTGCCTTTTGCCTCAGGCTCAGCAACTGTCAGCTGAAAACCCACCTTCAAGGCCTTTAAGCTTTCAAGATCTCTCTTTTGGCTTCTACCTTGTCTCACAGCCAGCTGAGATGAGCTTTAACATTAAAAAGCAAGAAAATGAGGAGATAGGACAGCCTCCTTCTTCTTTTTCCACATTAAAAAAGCTCCCTTTCTTCCCTTCCAGCTCTATTCTGATTCAAATGATTCAGATTGCACCAGGGGGCGCCCTCGGATATGAGAAGGGAACAGGCGCTTCTCTTTTTGGCCACTGGAGGGCGAAGGTTTCAGCTGGCTTTCCAGAGGAGGCTGAGAAGGGAGGGACATCCCTGAGCCTTGCCTCTCTATAACATTAGCATTTGCTCTCCTTAACCCTTGGAGCTCCTACGGTGGTGAAAAGGCTGCAGGGGAGACTTACAGGGGAGGGATCCAGGCGTGGTAAGGGGTGGGGTGGGCTCTTCCCATGCAAAGAGAGGCTGAGAAGGGAGAGAGATACATGCCCAGCCCACTTCTGAGTTCAATCCTGGATCGAGTGCATGATGGAGGAAACTACCAGGTTCTCAAAAATTCAAGCCTGGAACTTCAGGAGCCTCCGATACCAGGAAGCTGAGGGTCCCCGAGGTCTTTGCAGCCAACTCCACAACTTTTGTAGGCGATGGCTGACTCCAGAAAAGCACACCAAAGCCCAGATGCTGGACCTGGTTGTTCTGCAGCAACTCCTGTTCCTTCTACCCCCAGAGATGGAGAGTTGGGTGCGGGAATGTGGAGCAGAGACCAGCTCCCAGGCGGTGGCCCTGGCGGAAGGCTTCCTCCTGAGCCAGGTGGAGGAGCAGAAGGAGCAGGTTGAGTTGGAGGTGAGCCACTTTAGGGAGCTCCAATGGGAATAGAGAATGTGTTTGAATACTTCCCAAACTTCTCTGGCATTTATACGTGGAGATTGTCCACAGATTCTTGTAGTACATTGTTCCATTGTTTTCTCACTCAACCTCACTGATGGATATTGGGGGCTTTGAGGTTGTGTTCTGGATATAAGAATCCACTTTATTTTGTTTGACGTACATTAATTCTGCTTCTTTTTTTCTCCCTCTGATTTGAAGTGCTGCACTGTGGAGATGAGAGATCCAGAGGGAAAGAAGAACCCATCAAATCCCCCTCAGGAGCTACTTTTCAAGAGGTTGCCTTGGGAAGATCCAAGTCGGGACACCTCAGGAGGTAATTGAAGATCCATCTGTCTTATCTTTGCTATCTCTTCTCTTCTATAGAATACCTCCTATATTTTGTTAATTGTGCATTTTGAAATCATTTATTCCTTACAGAGAAACAAAGAATGAAGTTTTCTGGTTTTTCTGGTGGACCTCAAAGAGCTGTTGAACCTCCAAATCAAGTAAGAAAGGGAAAACTTGTTAGATTTGTGTTCTCTCTTCAGGAATTGAAGGAAATGTGCAGAGTGCTGTCTCCTTTTATTTTCCCTCCTTGTTTGGATTGGATTATTTCTGTTTAGGAAATGTTTTAACTTGTTCTGCTGCCTTAGGCACCCCCCACCCAACTGTCTGGAATGCCCTACCTGATTCAGTTGTCTCAGAATTGACTTCCATGGACCTCACTTCATAGTTAAGTAGTCAGTTTAGGGAACATGCATAGGTATAGTGACATGCCTATCATCCCTGTCATTGTATTTTTATTCTCTCATTTTTGTTCTCATTTTTGTTTGACAAATTCCAATAAATAAATAAAACTATGAGTTTAAAAGAAGTAATTTTTAAAAAGTTCTTCAGGAAGTATGAATAAACATATCACAGTGGCAGTAACTGCGAGACACCCATTCTTCTTGTAATTCTTTGATTTGGAATTTTGCAAAGCTAATGAAAAGTAAGTATATGTTCACATTGCCACATTACCATTTTTAAAAAGCCTTGTTTATAACCTGTAGTTAAAAAATAAGCAAATTAAAAAAAGAAAGCAGATTATTAAAATCCAAAAAGAGTGGCCACGTAGAACATGTAATCAAGGTACTTTGGGATACAAAATAATTTCCAATCTTCTCATTTGTGCCTGAATTAGGAGATCAAACATTCCCGCTTTGCAAAGGCTGAGAAAACGACCTTCGCAGGGAATTTTCTCCTCTTTGTTTTCTCCTATTCAGCCAATGGCTGAGACCATGAGATCAATAGATGATAGACAGAGTGTGAGATCAGCTGATCCAGAAGTGGGATTACTTTACTGAATGGCACTAAAGGTTTTGCAGAATCAACTTGATAAAATTTGCCCCAAGTTATGTGATGCACAGACATTTAATTGTGCATATCTTGGGCGTTGGGAATTTGGGATCAATGGAACGGAATGACAGAGTTGGTAGGGATCTTGGAGGTCTTCTAGTCCAACCCCCTACTCAGACAGGAAGCCCTATATCATTTCAGATTCATGGCTGTCCATTTTTTTCTGAAACACCTCCAGTGTTGGAGCACCCACAATTTCTGGAGGCAAGTTATTCCACTGATTAATTGCTTCCACTCTCAGGATATTTCTCTTTAGTTTTGGGTTCCTTCTCTCCTTGAATAGTTTCCATCCATTGCTTCATGGAACACTGCTATCATGTCACCCCCCTAGTCCTTCTGTTCATTAAACTAGACATACCCAATTCCATCAACTGTGCTTTATATGTTTAAGCCTCCAGTCCAGTAATAATTTGTGTTGCTCTCCTCTGCACTCTTTCTAGAGGCTCAAGATCTTTTTAACACAGTGGTGACCAAAACTGGATGCAAGATTGTTAGTGTGGTCTTACAAAAGCATTACAAAGTGGTACTAACACTTCATGTGATCTTAATTCTATCCCTTTTTAATGCAGCCTATGATTGTGTTGTGTGGCCACTGTAATACAATGCTGGCTCATGTTTAAGTGATTGTCCACTAGGACTTCACAATCCCTGTTGCACTTACCACCTGTACTGCCTGTGCAGAACCTTATATTTCTCACTCCTGAATTTCATTTTGTTAGATGGCTCCCAATGTGTTGATCCTCCTATATCTCGAGCCTATTTTCTGGATTGTTGGTATTTCTATCAATTAGGTCTTTTCTGCAAATTTGATGAGTTCCTCTTCTATCTTCTTATCTAAACCATTGTTGAAGATAAACAGTTCTTCTGAATCATCCTGTTCTGTTCTTTTTTCTGTGTTCAGGTGAGTCTTGTGTCCTTTGAGGAGGTGGCTGTGCATTTCTCTGAGGATGAATGGTCTCAGTTGAATTCTGACCAGAAAGCGCTGCATTCAGATGTCATGCTTGAAAACCATAGGAACGTGTTCTCTCTGGGTAAGAGTTTTTTAGTCCCCAATCAGATAGTTCAAGAAGACAGATTATTCTGACAGTTTTTCATTTTTTTAAAAAATTACTAATCACATATCGTCTCCTGGGAGGGAGAAGGATAGGATCTGGCCTTCTCATACTCCAAGGAAGGAAAGAGTTAATGTCTCTTCGCTTAGATGTGCCATTTCTTATCTGTATTTTTCCATTTTTATTTGAACTTATGCGTGGAGGCTGAAAAGAATGAGGTACGCTTTTATGTGTCCTCTGGAGATCATGAGAGAGGATTGTGCTGTCATTGTTCTCATTAACTCCTAAATATGGCGCATTAACTCCTCAATGCTAATGCGCAGGCTTTCTGTGACTACACTCACCCATCCCCCTTTACAAATGCAGAAGAGATTCTACTCTAATACAGGAAGAAGCAACTTCTGCACTCGGAAGTCATGCTTGAAAACCATAGGAATGTGGTCTCTCTGAGTAAGTTTTTTAGTCCCCAATCAGAGAGTTGAAGAAGAGAGATAAAAGTTATTTCTTTATTTAAAAAATAACTACCGTATATAGTCGAGTATAAGCCGAGTTTTTCAGCACATTTTTTGTGCTGAAAAATACCCCCTCGGCTTATACTCGAGTGACAGATTCCCCTCTGAAAAGAAAATGGTGTGGAGCTCCGGAGCTGGGCAGCTGCTTCCATGCTTCCGTGTTTCCTTTGCAAATTGTAAGCATGAGGGTAATCGGAAGCAGAAAAGTTCTTGCATGGTTTCCAAGGCGTCCCCTCTCCCACTAATTCCTACCTCCCCCCCACCTCCGATTCAATAAGCAGCACTGTTAATTTGGACTACCGGTAGCAGGTTGCTGGCTGGCTGATCTTCTTTGCTCGCCCTGCTCTTTGGAAAAACAAAATCCCAGAGCCCTCCGTGGTTTTTGCATTTGGAAGGTGCAAAGTGGCGGCGGCGGATTGCGCGTGCTGGAAAAGGCTTGACTATTCCGGAGAGAGAGAGAGAGAGATCATAAGAACGGCTCTTGCTTTTTTCGCCAGCCCCGGGCGCTGGGGGGCTTGCAAGGGAGAGAGTGACTCCTGCCTCCCGCTGTCATCATCATCTTCTTCTTTTGGGTTAATGAATCAATTAAACCTTTCATGATAGTGAGATGGAAAAAAACAAAAATAAAATGCATGGCCAAATTGTTGGGAGGGAGTCGAGCTGGAGAGGTAGCCAATTCCCACGGTGGCAAATCATCCCTGCGGCGGGCGGACTGGCTGGCTGGCCGGATGAGCCGAACAGCGGCTTGGCTACCTGCCTTGCGAGGCAGGGGAAGGCAGGAGAAGGGAACAAGATGGGGGTAGCATGGGGCGGGGGGGAGAGGTTTCCAGGGATGCGGAGGTGTGGAAAGAGCCAGACGGCTTGCGAACAGAGAGCAAATAGAAGAAGTACCGGTACTCATACATGATATTCTTCCAATTAAAATCGGAATTCTGATTTTTCATCGCGCCCCTCCTTCCCCCCCTTCTTCTCCTCCTTCCCTTCCCCTCGGAGGCCCCCTGAGTCAGGAGCAGGGAAGCAGCTGTCCAGCTCTGGAGGTGATCCACATCACTGGCTGAAAAGGAAGGGTTTGTATATGTTGGTGTGTGGGTGCGATTTCTTGGCGCGTGGTGCTGGGTCCCTTTTTAGCCAACCCTGAAAGAGTGCGCGCGGGATGGGCGGTGGAGATGCGGGAGCGAATGCGAGAAGGAGGCGAACCTCGTTGCAAAGTGGGTTTGCACGCTCGTTGCAGTCCAAAGGCTTGGAATTAGTCCGGGTTTGGGGAGGGGGAGAACGGAGAAAGGCAAGGCTGGGCTGCTCCAGGAGGAGAAGGCGGAAGGTGCCCTGCAGCTGCGGTCGCCCTGGAATGCCCCAATAAGCGTGAATTGGGCTGTTTTAGTTTGGCTTCGCACCTGAGATGAACTCGGCCGTTGGGTTGCAACTCTGGTTTATGGTTTCATGAATTTGTGAGCCCAGCCAGTGATGTAATTGGTAAACTGTGGTCTGGAGGAGGGACCTAGTCGCATGGAAGGGGGAGACTGGGAAAGTAACAGCTGTCGTTGAGAAACGCCCTGGAAAGGGGGGTGTGAGGAGCAGAGACACAGGAGAGAGTGCCGTTGACACCCATGTCACTCCCCTGTCTGCGTGCCTTGTGCCTTTGATTTCATGGGCTTCCTATTTTGTCCACTAATGTGCGTTTCTCTTCAGTTCGGGGGGGGAGGGGTGCATAAGCGGCCTGTGTCCTCAGAGGTGAAGGACGGAAAGTGAGACTGTGAAGGACACATTAGTGTTTTGAGCCACTAGCAGCATCTTTCTGCTAGCAGAAGCTCTTGCGTGCATCGGAGCAACCCCACGGTCCTCCATGAATCAAGAAGGGGCTTTAAAGAAAAACCTCTGGAGGTCCAATTGCCCACGTAGAGCAGCCTCACTTCCTGAGAGGTGGGGGAGAGTTTTCCTGGGGATGCGGAGGTGTGGAAAGAGCCAGACGGCTGCAGCTCCCTCCGGAGAGCGAAAGCAATGTTCATTAATAAAAAATTCCCCTGTGGAAAGTCGCGCGGAGGGGAAAGAAAAAAGAAAAAGAGCTTGGAGCCACGACTGGAACCGGAGCTCCCTTGATTAATGATTCTGAATTTTTTTCCCTTTCTTTTTTTACTCCCTTCTCGCCGTTGATAGGGCGGTGTGGGGGGGGGGAATGATTAGATTTGGGGAGGAGGGTGAGGTTGGAAGGAAAAGGTTCCGGGTTCGGGCTTGATTTGAAATGGAAGACTTTCCAGCCCATAGGACGTAACAGCCAGTAGAGCGAGCTAGTGTAGGAGCGCTGAGGCGTGTGCTGGCAGCGTGCATATGTTGTACGCATGCCCAAAAGTCGTGGTGTGGAAATTTTCTTGCATTTCGCGCCAGACTGCTGGATTTGGCCTCCTGTACCTAAAGACAGCAAAAACAGCATGGCTTCTCGGTGGAAAATTTTGGAAAGAAAGGATGAAGCCCTTGTCAGGAAAATTGATGGAATTGTCTGTGACAAGTGGAATTGGGAATGGACCCAGAGAACTGTTGATGGCACCATGATATCTGAATGCATCAGAAAAGTCGCGGAACCAGGGAAAGCTTTTTGTGTCTGGTGTGAAAGTGTTATCACCTATGCAAAGGGTGGCCTCATTGTGATAAAGTGGCCTATGACCAAGAAGAAACACATGGATGTGAAAAAACTTAGGAAGACAAATTACAGCCTTAGTGGTAAGTTTCATCTGTGATCTCATTTATTTCATGTTTTATGAATGGGGTTTTTATGCTGGTTTGATTTATTTGATGAAATTTAATTAGAGAGTAAGTGATTGAAGGAGTGTTTAGTGAATGCATTTTTCAATTTATTTATTTATTCTATTTATTTAGTCTTTTTTTTAACCCAGGGTAGCTTTATCAGTGGTTATTATAAACTGGTTTACTGTATGTGATGGCCCTGCATATTAATTAATATAGCATCACAAACAAGCAAAAATTGAATAAACATATAATTAGACTTGATCACAAACAATTTTGCATAAACAACATGTAAATAACCAATTGTGAACTCAGCAAGTTTAGATCAGGAGAAAAATCATGCTTCCAATTCAATATCTGCCTCAGAGGAAATCTATGAACGTTTATGACTTTAGGGAAGATAAATGTGTAAATTATTTCAAGGTATTGAAACATGAAGTAAATGCATCATAAATTGTACTTCTAAAAATGTTTTAAAGCGTGACAAATCTCACAATATCTTCAAAAATTATTTCTTTCCTATAATATTAATTATATAGGAAATGTCAGTACATAGTATCATAAATTTTATAGTAGTATATTGTTATTAATAATAATATAATAAGAATTATAATTGTAGTTATTATTATCACTATCATCATCATCATTATTATGATGTCATATTATTTTGCTTTACCTCTCCCTCTCTCTTTTTACAGCTGTATTTGCTCCCTCAACATCAACCTCCAGCTCAATGTATGGCTTGCACCCTTCCCTCAAGTCAAACGTAGCACCATCTTGTCCACCTCTCCAAGCCTCGGTTCCTCTCGTGGACAGAGTTACTAACCACGAGGCCATGCTGTTGGCGTTTCTTGCAGAGAAGTCGCTTCCATTCAGCTTGGTACCAGATTTGATCAGCTTGTCACAGGCTCTTGCTGGAGATCCCAAGGTCCTAAGTCAACTCTCCATGGACAGAACACTGCATCATATAAAATGCAATATGGCCTTGCGAAGATTATCAAAGATAGTGAAGGACCTGCAAAGCAGCAAGTTCTCAATGAACATTGATGAGGCAACCTCTGACAGCAACAAGAAAATTTTGACTGTCCTGGTGAGCTACTACTCTGATTCTCAGAAGAAGGTTATAATTCAGCACTTTGCCTCACTTAGTTTGATAGTGATGAACAGTGAGAATCTTGAAAAAGAAATCGATGCATTGTTAAAACAACACAACATACCATGGGAAAATGTCATGTCTATTCTCATGGATTCCTGCAATGTTATGAGGGGCTCAAAGGCTGGATTGGAGACATGGATAAGGACAAAGCATGCTCCTCATCTCCTGGACATTGATGGAGATGTGTGTCATCATATACAGAATTCTTGCAAGAAGTTTTCAAGTGCTTTTGAACATTATTTAGAAAAGCTATTCACCTCCATCTACAATGATTTCAAATGGTCTACGGATCTTCGCCAGTACCTGGAGGAGCTGAGCAGCATTCTTGGAGTAAAGTTCACCATGCCAGAGAGATACGTTCCAACCAGGTGGCTTAGTGTGTATGATGTAGCAGTTGACACTCTAAGGTTGTTTGAAGTGTATACTATCTTCTACTTCTCCTTACCTTAATTTGACCGTCAGCATTTTTTCTTCTTGTGCAAGGGTATCTTCAAAACAAAGGATATTGGAGACAAAGCTGTCAGGGCTATCAGAGCAATTCAAGTCAAGCTCAGAGAGAAGAAGATGACAGGAGAGAGGAAAGAATGAAAAGAAAGAATCACACAGAAGCTGTTTGTGAATCGCAGCTACACAAGATTGCTCCTTCATTTCTACTGTGCTTCCTTGCTTCTATTGAAGAAGTTTGTTCTGGTGTTTCAGAAGAAGGAAACAAAAATCCACAAACTGCATGATGAAGTTGTAGACTTGACAAAGAACTTCTTTGCATGCTTTGTGAAGCCAGAAGTACTTCGTGACTGTAAAGTGTGTGCAGCAGATGTCCAAGCTGAGACTTCTTTGTTACCATGTATAGACATGTTTGTTGGGCCTGAAGCGAAAGAGATTCTCAAGAAAGAGAAGAAGGAGGTGAAGAACAGTTTCCTTACTAGGGCAAGGTCTGCTTATGTTTCAGCTGGAAAATGCTTGCAGGAAAAACTGCCTATCAAGAACAAATTACTTGCTCATTTCTCAGCAACAGACCCCATTGTGAGAGGACACTCCCAAGCACTGAAGTGCATGAAGGCACTTCCACAGCTTCTACCAAATGTCTTGGAAGCTTCAGAGGTAGAGCCCTAGATACTAGAGGTTCACCAGTATCACAGTGATGCCAGGATACCTAGTGCAGCAGACCAAGCAATAATAGACAACTGGTGGACTGGGATTGCTTCAACAGGAAAGTATCCTTGCCTCTTCAAGATGATGAAAGCAATCATGAGCTGCTTCCATGGACCCCAAGTTGAGAGTTCTTTCAGCCTAATGGGTAACATTATAATTTCCAAGACATCTCGCCTTGGCATAAGGACATTTGATGCTCTTCAAAGTGTTAACTACTCATTGAAGGCTTCAGGGAAGTCTGCTGTACAGCAGTATCAAAGGAAGGACATTGAACATGACCCAGTGAATCCAAGTCTTGTAAGAAATATGAGAAGGGCACATAAATTGTACATGGAAGAACTGAAGACAATAAAACAGAAGCTTGCAGCAAAGAGGGCCAAACTGGAACTGAAGACGAAGACAACTGTAGCCAAAAGACAGGCCAGACTCAAAGTTATGCTATCAGCTCAACTAGCTAGAAAGAAGCATAGAGAAGCAATGCTGATCAAAGGAAAGGGAACAAAGAAAAAGTCCAATTAGAGATGAAGCATTGTGGCTGTTTTTCTGTCTGTTAAGCAAGGTTTGTTTGTTGTTTTTGTTTGGTTGTTTTATTTTTTAAATGTGAAATCCTTTGCCCAAGAGCATTCTCATGGTGCTTTTTATTATTATTTTTTTGTCAAATAATAAAACTATCATGCAGACTCACCTTGAAAAATCACTTTTGATTACTTTACTCTGCTAAAGCTTAAAGGGGGTGTTGGCAATTTAATTCCCACCGGGCCGCTGTGCGGACCATGGCGGGTGCTTAGGTAACCCCTGCATCACTGGCTACTTTTCAGATTTTTTTTTCAGAGGGGAATATCATGCCTGGGAACTGTAGCAGGTGAGTCTTGTGTCCTTTGAGGAGATGGCTGTGCATTTTTCTGAGGATGAATGGTCTCAGTTGGATTCTGACCAGAAAGCGCTGCATTCGGAAGTCATGCTTGAAAACCATAGGAACGTGTTCTCTCTGGGTAAGAGTTTTTTAGTCCCCAATCAGACAGTTCAAGAAGACGGATTATTCTGACGGTTTTTCATTTTTAAAAAAATTACTAATCACATATCATCTCCTGGGAGGGAGAAGGATAGAATCTGGCCTTCTCATACTCCAAGGAAGGAAAGAGTTAATGTCTCTTCACTTAGATGTGCCATTTCTTATCTGTATTTTTCCATTTTTATTTGAACTTATGCGTGGAGGCTGAAAAGAATGAGGTACGCTTTTATGTGTCCTCTGGAGATCATGGGAGAGGATTGTGCTGTCATTGTTCTCATTAACTCCTAAATATGGCGCAATAACTCCTCAATGCTAATGGGCAGGCTTTCTGTGACTACACCTACCCATCCCCCTTTACAAATACAGAAGAGATTCTACTGTAAAACAGGAAGAAGCAACTTCTGCATTCGGAAGTCATGCTTGAAAACCATAGGAATGTGGTCTCTCTGGGAAGTTTTTTAGTCCCCAATCAGAGAATTCAAGAAGAGAGATAAAAGTTATTTTTTTATTTAAAAAATAACTACCGTATATAGTCGAGTATAAGCTGAGTTTTTCAGCACATTTTTTGTGCTGAAACCACCCCCCCTCCTCGGCTTATACTCGAGTGACAGATTCCTCTCTGAAAAAAAAATGGTGTGGAGCTCCGGAGCTGGGCAGCCGCTTCCATGCTTCCGTGTTTCCTTTGCAACTTGTAAGCATGAGGGTAATCAGAAGCAGAAAAGTTCTTGCATGGTTTCCAAGGCGTCCCCTCTCCCACTAATTCCTACCTCCCCCCCCACCTCCGACTCAATAAGCAGCACTGTTAATTTGGACTATCGGTAGCAGGTTGCTGGCTGGCTGATCTTCTTTGCTCACCCTGCTCTTTAGAAAAACAAAATCCCGGAGCCCTCCGTGGTTTTTGCATTTGCAAGGTGCAAAGCGGCGGTGGCGGATCGCGCGTGCTGGAAAGGGCTTGATTATTCCGGAGAGAGAGAGAGAGATCATAAGAACGGCTCTTGCTTTTTTTGCCAGCCCCAGGCGCTGAGGGGCTTGCAAGGGAGAGAGTGACTCCTGCCTCCCGCTGTCATCATCATCTTCTTCTTTTGGGTTAGTGAAGTTAGTGGAAGTCTAATATCCTAGATACTAAAGCCCATTGAAATGTGATTGTTTCTCAGGACTTCTGAGCCAAAATCCAAGCAGAGCAAGTTTGCCACGAGCACCATCCCTCAAATTCATTTCTTCTTTAGTTAACATGCTATTACAAAAAGGATTATCATGCATTTTAGCAATTATCATGCAGTTTAGCAAAAGTCAATGGGTAGAATCTCATGTTTGTGGTATGAGTTTCCTTCCCCTCCCCCAGGCTGGCTTCTCATTTTGGGCAGCTAAATGACAGATAGGTATACAGCTCTCTCCATGTTCAAAATATTAGTATTTATTTTATTTGTCAATGCAGGTGGGTGAGAATTTTCTATGGATTATTATTTGAAAAACACTTTGCCATGGAAAAAAATTGAGATGTTAAGGATGTGAACATGTTTGATTTTAAATGTAATGCCAGTTAAGATCTAAAGTTTCCTAAGAGGATTTTCATCTGTCACGCACTTCATCTGTCATGCACTAAAAAATTAGTTTATGGAAAGCGAAACGATGTGCATGAGTGTGTGTGAAACTAACCTCATTTATATTTTAAAGCACTCTAGCCTGAATGAATATCCACTTTTGTCCACAAATAATATGAGAGAATCTTTTAGAGTCACAATCTTCTTCTTTTGGGTGGGTGGGAGAAGGAAGTTGTGTTTCTCAAGGAATGCAAAAAAAGAAAGAAAAAAATAAAAATAAAATGCTTGGCCGAATTGTTGGGAGGGAGTCGAGCTGGAGAGGTAGCCAATTCCCACGGTGGCAAATCATCCCTGTGGCGGGCAGGCAGGCTGGCTGGCCGGACGAGCCGAACAGCGGCTTGGCTACCTACCTTGTGAGGCAGGGGAAGGCAGGAGAAGGGAAGAAGACGGGGGTGGCATGGGGTGGGGGGGGAGAGGTTTCCAGGGTTGTGGAGGTGTGGAAAGAGCCAGACAGCTTGCGAACAGAGAGCAAATAGAAGAAGTACTGGTACTGTAGCAGGCTTTCAATGTAGCACAGCCTAGTGCATGCGTACTGTTCAAAAGTTTTCAAAGTCTGTTTTTTTTTTATCCTGTTAGAAATGGATCCCAATACGTCTAATCCTGGACCAAAACAAAAACGCAGGTCATATGAAGCTGGTTTCAAACTTAAGGTTGTGTCAAGAGCAGAAGAGAGCAATAACAGTATTGCAAGTAGGGAATTTTGTGTTGATGAAAAACAAGTGAGGGAGTGGCGGAAAATAAAGGCTGACTTGGAAAAGATTCCAAAGGCAAAAAAAGCTCGACGTGGTTTAAAGCCTTCATTTGAAGCTCTAGAGACTGATTTGCATAAATGGATTATGGAGTGTCGTCAAAATGGTTACTGCGTGACACGTATGGGAATTCGCTTACGTGCCCTTCAAATGGCTAAAGATGACAAATTAAAAGCACCAGGCATTAAAAATTTTGTTGTGTCAGCAGGATGGTGTACCCGCTTTATGAATAGACATGCGTTATGTTTGTGGCAAAGAACAAAGATTTCACAGAAGTTGCCAAAAGACCTTGATGAGAAAGTGATGTCATTCCATTCATTCATCATAAAACAAAGAAGGATCCATAACTTTGGGAATATGGATGAAACACCTATGACCTTTGATCTTCCTAGCAACAGAACTGTGGCAAGTTTGGGAAAAAAAACTATTTTACTCAGAACCACAGGAAATGAAAAAAACCATTTCACAGTCGTTTTGTCATGTTTGGCTAATGGAACTAAGCTGCAGCCTGTCATTATTTTTAAAAGAAAGACCTTGCCTAAAAAGGTCAAATTCCCACCACGAATTACAGTGCGTGCACATATTAAAGGCTGGATGGATGAAGATGGAACAAAAAAATGGCTGGAAGAAATTTGGAATGGACGTCCAGGAACAGCCTTAAAGAAAAAACCATCATTGCTGGTTTGGGATATGTTCAGAGCCCACACATCTGATGACATAAAAAAATTGGCAAAGTCTTCTCAAGTTACTTTGGCCGTTATTCCAGGTGGGCTTACATCTGTACTGCAGCCCCTAGATGTGTGTTTAAACAAACCTTTCAAAGACCGTGTGCTAATAATGTGGCATGAATGGATGTCATCTAGTCAAGTCCGATTGACAAAAGTTGGAAATCTGATGAAGCCTGACATAGAATTAATAGCAAAGTGGGTTCATGATGCATGGGAAGAAATTCCAGAGGACATGGTACAACGTGCCTTCAAGAAATGTGGCATTAGTAATGCTATGGATGGCAGTGAAGACAGCGCTTTGTATGAGAACGACAGCAGTGATGGTGATGACTGCGAACTAAATGATGACGACAATGTTTATGCTGATAGCCTCACACCAGATAAAGTTGAAGCTCTGTTTGGATATACAGATGAAGAGGAATTCAGTTTTGAAGGATTTTAACTCTTGTGTTTTAGCATGGTTGCTGATTGAGCTAAGGTTTTTGTACTTTTAAAGTTATTGTTGATACCATATTGGTTTTTTTGACTCTGTTTTCCACTTACACAGCTAGTTTACTGTTTTTCTTTGAAATAAATATTCAAAAACAGTTAACCTACTGATGCCTCAATTAATCTAATTTTATGGGGATTAATTTTTATTTTTGAAATTTACCAGTAGTGCTGCATTTCCCACCCTAGGCTTATACTCAAGTCAATAAGTTTTCCCAGGTTTTTGTGGTAAAATTAGGTGCCTCGGCTTATATTTGGGTTGACTTATACTCGAGTATATACGGCAATCAGACATTGTCTCCTTGGAGGGAGAAGGAAAGGATCTGGCCTTTTCCCACTCCAAGGAAGCAAAGAGTCAATGTCTCTTCGCTTAAGTGTTTTCTGTGCCATTTCTTATCTGTATTTTTCAATTTCTATTTGAACTTATCTGTGGAGGCTGAAAAGAATGCGGTGTGCTTTTATGTGTCCTCTGGAGCAGGGGTCGTCAACCTTTTGGACCTCAGGGACCACCAAACTCATAATTTTAAATTCCAGGGACCACTAACCAGTTCTGTGGGAGTGGTCTAATTTGTGGGTGTGGTTATTGGTCATGTAACTGGCTGGACATGGCTTGTATGTAAATAATATAAATATTTATATAAATATTGAATTTTTTATTAAAAAAAGAGCAACTTTTACCCAAAATCAGGTAAAGCAGGCAGGCAGATTGAGTTGCTCACAGAATCACAGATTCATTCAGAAATCCATCTATCTGCCATCGGCTAGCTCAGTCTGTCACATAAAATTTGCTTGCTGTGAGTCTGCACTGAATAATAGAAACTTCAGTCCTAAAGGAGGTTCGACTATGCTTAAAAACAGAGCCGAAGATCTAAAGACTAGCTAGAAAGCAAGAAATCCAACCATTTCCTGCTTTTTAGCTAATCTAAATCTCCCAGCACAGCAGAACAGCTGATGGTCAGGAAAAAAAGGAAAAATAGCAACTTAAGAGGCAAGTTGGCCAGGTAAGAAGTGAGTGGGTAGAGAGGGTTCCCACGGGCCATGTGAGCGATGCAGCCTTCTGTTTCTGCGCAGCCTGGATTAATTGCTTTGGGCGTTCTCTGGGGGTGACATTTCTCTGCGGCCCACCAAAATTTTCTCGCGGCCCACCAGTTGGTAACTATTAACAGAGGGACACAATCAAGATCCAGGGAAGTACTAATACCACTCTATAAATCCTTAATAAAACCACACCTAATGTACTGCATCCAATTTTGTTCACCACATTATAAAAAAGATGTTGAGACTCTGGAAAAAGTACAGAGAAGAGCAACCAGTATGATTAGGGGACTGGAGGCTAAAACATACAATGAACGGTTGCAGGAACTGGGCTTGGCTAGTCTAGTAAAGAGAAGGGTAGACATGATAGCGGTCTCCCAATATTTGAGGGGCTGCCACAGGGAGGAACGGGTCAAGCTATTTTCTAAAGCGCTTGTAGGCCAGACAAGGAACAATGTATGGAAACTGAACAAGGAGAGATTTAACCTGGAAATAAGGAGAAACTTTCTGACAGTGAGAACGATCAACCAATGGAACAGAAGTTGCCCTTGGAAGTTGTGGGAGCACCATCACTTGAGATTTTCAAGAAGAGATTGGACTGCCATTTGTCAGAAATGGTGTAGGGTCTCCCTCTTGGGCAGGGGGTTGGAGTAGATGACCTACAAGGTCCCTTCCAACTCTGATTATTTGTTAAATCTGCTGCTCTGGAGGTCATGTGAGATGAATGTGTTGTCATTGTTGTCATTAACTCCTCAAGATGGCGCCTGTTAAGTTCTGCGCATGGGCGCTAAGAAGGAGACGAGCCGGTGAACAGTGAACTTCAAAACTCTTTATTAACATGGTGTAACAGCTCAGCTCCATGGCCGCACCGGCCCCCTTTATATAGGCAAGCTCTTGAGTATTTAACCAATGAAAACACAGGGAGCGCTAGCTCCGTTAACCAATGGGAGAGGCTCGTTAATAGCCAATCAGATTCTCCTGAATGGACCAATCTGATGTCGCTATTATCGGCCAATCAGAAGTGCAGGGCCAGAACCCTGCACTTTACTCAAGCTCTTAATAATCTTTATTCAAGCACTTTTATTAATTCACAACACCCCTTCCCCCCCGGGTTCTGTTTAAGGGGTGCGGTCACGTAGTCTTTGACATAGGCAGGTTGTTTTGATTGTCTATTTGATTTACGTTGTTCTCCCGGTATTTGGCTACAGTCTTGTTGGGGTAGGACGTTATCTGGTGAAGAGGGTGCCTCCAGTTCTGTATTGAAATTTTTGTTGCTGCTAACATTCTCGACATCTCTTTGAGGCGAGCTCACCCCCATCCCCGATCCTTCTTCGCGTGTTGCCTCTGAGCGGTCATTACTTCTGCTTAAGCTTTCTGCTGTTTCAAATTCATCTTCCTCGGTATCTCCTCCCCCCTCAGTTTGGAAGTCAGGGAACTCGGAGATCCCCGACTGTAGCCTTGAACGCAGCTGATCAATATGGTGCTTCCATATTTTATCGTCGCGACATCTCACGCGGTACGATCTGGGGCCGGTTGCTTGGATTACAGTTGCCTCGACCCACAACGGATCGCCTGAAAAGTTCCTAGCGAAAACCAAGTCGCCTACCTGGAAGTTACGGCATTTCCCGCTGGATCCATGTGGTTTTTCAGGTTCATATGATGGGTGCAGACGGTCGAGGCGGGAGCGGAGCTTCCACCCCATCAATAACTCAGCAGGAGTTTTGTTGGTGACGCTGTGCGGAGTGATATGCTGCAAAAGGAGTATCCAGTTAATCTTGTCTTCAATATCGCCATAGTCCATTTTATGCAGTTTTCTTGACGAATTGTACCATGCACTTGGTCCTTCCGTTGGCCGCAGGATGCGCCAGCGAAGTCAGTGCATGGCGAATACCGCGGTCCGCCAGGTACTGTTCAAAGGACAGTGCCATAAATTGGGGCCCGTTGTCGGATAACGTCTGGTAATCCGTGTGTTGCAAATAGTCTGTCTAGTTTCCTGATGACTGATTCGGTTGTTGTATTTCTCATCTCATGGATTTCAAGCCAGTTCAAGTAGGCATCCACCGTTAATAAAAATGTGTGTCCTTTGGAGGTCCCGCAAAGTCCAGATGAATACGGGACCATGGTCTTCTCGGTGTTTCCCATTCAGTCGGGGTTGCTTTCGGAGGGGCGTTGCTTACTTCCTGGCATTTGTGACAAGCTTTTACCCATGTCTCGATCTGCTTGTCGATACCTGGCCACCACGCGTAGTTTCGTGTGAGGGCTTTCATGCGCACGATGCCGGGGTGGCCATCGTGCAAGGTTCTTAGTATTGCTCGTCGTAACCGCTCTGGGACAACGACTCTATCACCCCAGGTAATGCAGCCCTTCTGGGAAAACAGTTCTGTTTGTCGATTCTTGAAAGGGACATAGTCATCAGGTATCTGGTCCAATCGTCATCCGTGCTCAACCCAACTGAGGA
Organism: Hydrophis major; assembly: GCA_033807585.1. Classification (NCBI taxonomy): domain Eukaryota; kingdom Metazoa; phylum Chordata; class Lepidosauria; order Squamata; family Elapidae; genus Hydrophis; species Hydrophis major. The sequence goes on from CM066329.1 coordinate 20,441,451, forward strand.
CTTGTGCTAAAATGGGGTCACGTTTTGTTTCAATCGCAATATCTCGGGCTGTTAGTGGCGGTGTTCGGAGTGTCTCGATCTGCAGTGTTGTAACTGTTGGAGCGGGGTCATCAATGGTCTCCGGAAGTGGTGTACGGCTCAATGCGTCGTTGTGGGGAATGCCCTTCCCCAGGTGGTGTTGCAACTTGTAATTATATGCAGCCAAGAATTCTGACCAGCGAGTCATTCTGGGAGATAATATATAAGGGGTTGGCCTATCTCCCGCTATTATTCCCAGCAAAGGTTTGTGGTCAGTCACTATTGTAAAGGCTTGGCCATACACATATTCATGAAATCTCTTAACAGCAGACACAATAGCAAGGGCCTCTTTATCAATTTGACTGTAATTGCGCTCTGCTTTTGATAACGTCTTTGAGAAATAGGCAACAGGGGCTTCACTACCGTTTGGCAAAACGTGGCTCAAAATGGCGCCCACTCCGAATGGTGATGCATCACACGTGATCGTTAAAGGCAAAGTCTCGTTATACTGCATCAAAACAGCATCAGAAGTCAATAAATTTTTCACACGTCGAAACGCCTGCTCCTCTCTGTGTCCCCATACCCAGGTTGCTTTTTTGTCCAACAAACGATGTAGAGGTTCTGCTACGGTTGCTTTGTGAGGCAGGAAAACGTTATAAAAATTGATAAGGCCTAGAAAAGCCTGGAGGTTGGCCTTATTTCGGGGTTTGGGGGCATTTTTGATTGCTCTAAGTTTGCTATTGGTGGGGCTAATGCCTTGACTGTCAATTAAATACCCTAAAAATTCTACACGATCCGTACATAGTTGACACTTGTTTTTTTTAACTTTGAGACCTGAGTCTTTAAATCTCTGGAGAACCAACCCCAGGCGATCCTTTAGTACTTTTCGAGTCGGGGCAGTGATTAACACATCATCAAAATATGGGACAACGCCTTTTATCCCTTGTAATAGTCTTTCCATCAAACTTTGAAAGATTCCCGGGGCTACGCTTACTCTGAACTGGAGTCGGTTACATTTAAATGCACCTCGGTGTGTAACGATTGTTTGGGCCTCTGCCGTTTTTTTGTCTACAGGCAGTTGTTGGTATGCCTGGGCTAAGTCTAGTTTAGCGAAGACTTTTCCGCCCCCCCCAGGGAATGGAGGAGGTGTTGCACCACCGGTACCGGGTAAGCATTTTGTTGAAGGGCGTGGTTCAGGGTGGCTCGGTAGTCCCCACAAACTCTTATCGATCCATCCGGCTTGATGGGTGTCACGATTGGGGTTTCCCAGGGAGAGTTCTAACACACCCTGGGCAATTAATTTATCAAGCTGCTCGTCAATCTTTGGTTTAAGGGCAAATGGAACTCAACGAGGCTTAAGGTGGATGGGAGCTATTTCGGGATTGAGGTTAAATGATATCGGGGTCCCCTTGTACTCACCTAGTTTTTCTGCAAAGACGTCCTGGAATTCCTCTTCCCAGTCGCTGCTGCAGGTTCGGTGAATGCCGGCTACTTCAATTCCAAGTGGAGTGAACCATTGCAGGCCTAACAAACTAGGCCGATCCCTGTCGATTACAGTCAGGGGTAGGAATGCTGTACGGTTCTTAAACAATACCCGGACTCGGCTGGATTCAATGACCGGAATTCGATTTCCTTGATAGTCTTTGAGTATGAGTCTTTGGAATCTGAGGTCTTGCCTCTGGACAGTAGGGATGAGCTGCTTGAGGGTCTTCTAGGAAACCATTGAGAGAGATGATCCTGAGTCGACTTCCATCAGGCAGGGCTGGTTTTCGATAGCCACTTTCACTCGGATCTTCTTGGCATCAAGAGATGAGGCGTGACCGATCGTGATAGTTTGGTGAGCCTCTTCTCACTTCGTTGAGTGGTTTAGGGTTTTGTTTCTGTAGGAGTGGTTGTTCCATTGGTGGTGTTAAGCCTGGGTTCCCCAACCAGGGTTAGGGAGACAAGCTAAACAGAATGTGCAGCGTTAGTCAGATAGGCACACAGATAAATGAGTGTTATAAGTTTGTATGTTTGTTAACATACAGTAAAAATAGCAGGTATGCTTGTGCTATCAAAAATATAGTTTATTCCATTTATAGCATAGTCAAAATAACAGTCCATTAGTCATGTATCATTTAGTCAGTCTATTCAAGGATATTCAGTTAGCAAAGTCCGTGTAGAATATCCTATGTCTGTTCACTTACAAATCAGTCCTTTGTTTCTCTCCCGTTCGAGTAATGCAGTGTTGAGTCCATGCAGTAATTATGGATCATCAAAGCCAGAGAGAGAGCAAGCTGTCGTCTTGCTTCTTTTAAAGTGCTTTCACAACCACTCCCCTAATTACATTCCCATATTTAAAGTTGCAGACACTTTAACTTATAAACTATGATAACATATTTATTATTTTACCTAAACCAGTTAGGGTAAACAATGTTATCCCTAACATTCTCCCCTTTTAGGAAATAATAATAAATGTAACTATTTATATCTTTAAATCATATTTGTTACAACTCTCTTTAAACTTAATTACTCCTTGAGCTTTTGTAAATTGGTCTGCAATGTTTTCTTCTGTCATGCAGTATTCCAATTTAATTAGCCCATTCTTTACAGATTCTCTAACATTTAAGTATCTTAAGTCAGTATGCTTTGATCTAGTTTTTACAGCAATACTAGTAGCTAACTTTATGGCTGCCTGATTATCCTCGTACACAATAATAGAATCTTTAACAGTTATACCCATGTCTAATAATAATTGTTTGTACAGAATTAAGTCAGTGCATAGTAATGACAGACATGAAAATTCCGCTTCCATCATGGACAAGCTGATATGCTGTTGTCTGATTGACCTCCATCCTATTAGTGTCTTACCAAATAATATAGCCATCCCAGATGTTGATTTTCTAGTGTTTATGTCAGTTGCAAAACTTACATCTGCATAGGCACTAAGACTCAAATCACCCTTTGGTTCTATATACAATGCATGGTTCATTGTTCCTTTAAGATATCTTAAAATTCTCTTTAATGATTGCCAATGACATTGATGTGGATCCAAATTAAAACGTGCCAGCTGATTAACACTATAAGCTATATCAGGCCTTGACCAATTGCTTATATATGATAAGCTACCAATCAAAGATTGATATATTGACTTATCAAATTTGGGACTTTGAGCAACAGTTTGGCAAACTTCCTGACTCATTGGAGTCTTTGCCGGTTTACAAAGTTCCATTTTATACGTTTTAATTAATTGGCAAATTTTATCTTCTTGAGATATCTTAAATCCATTTTTTGTTTTGTTAATTGTCAATCCTAGATACTTTTTAATTTCACCTAAATGCTTTAATTTTATCTTTTTGGCTAATAATGATATAATCTCATCAGCTTCATTATTAGTCTTAGTTATCAAAGCAATATCATCTGTAAATAATAACAATAATGACACCGTTCCATTATTTTCTCTTTTAAACACACATAGATCTGCTAAACCAGATTTAAAACCTATATTGTTTAACTCTTTCACAATATATTGGTTCCACTCAAAGCCAGATTGTTTCAATCCGTAAAGACTCTTTTTGAGTTTCCAACAATCATTACTATTTACTTTATTATCTTTTATAATAATTGGCTTTTTCAAATATATAGTGTGCTGCAATGGTGCATGTAGATAAGCAGTTTCTACATCTAAATGGTTAATGACATAGTTTTTCTTAGCTGCCCACACTAATGCTGCTCTTAAAGATGTTGCTTTAAGACTTGGTGCAAAAACTTCATCGTAATCAGATGCAGTTTGATTAAATCCTTGAGCTACTAACCTAGCTTTATGGGTAACAGTCCCATCATTTCCTGTTTTTACTTTAAATATCCATTTGCACCAATGGATTTTTCTCTTGGAGGTAATTTGGCATCTTCATATACTTTCATTACCTTTAATGAATTTAGTTCTTTTTCCATTGCCTTTTGCCAATTCTCCTGATCCTTAGCAGGATACATCCTAAGTTCATCTACACTAGTTGAAACTTTAGTTACTTGGCAAACTATACTTGCTTGATACCTATCAGGTGGTCTAGTTACACGTGTAGTACGTCTAGGTATTACAGGACTTACAGGTGGACTTTCATTTATTAACTGTTCTTGATTATCTAACACTTCCTGATCAACTGTTTCCTCTTGTTCTGGTCCTATTTGCTCTTCGTGGACTTCTTCTTTAATTGGACTCTTCTTATAACTAGTCTGTTCTTTCTGCCTTTTGTAGGGTTCAATAATTACTTCATTATTTAAATCTTGCTCTAATCTATTCCATCCTACATGTTCTAGGAATTTAGCACTAGCACTGGTGTAAACTCTAGATGTACCTGGTTCCCAGAATCTATAAGACCTATGATTAGATTTATATCCTATAAAAAATAATCTTTTAGTTCTATGCTGTTCTTTTTGTCTAAGTTGTGTAGGGATATGCACCCATGCTGGTGCTCCAAATGTGTGCATGTAACTTAAATCAGGTTTTGTACCATGCCACAGTGTGAATGGTAATTCACCTGTTGTTGAATTAACAACATTATTTAATATATGATTACCACACATTATTGCTTCTCCCCATAAATTGTCAGGTAATCCTGAATCAGACATCATAGTACGTGTCATTGATTGTAGTGTTTGGCCTCATCTCTCTATAAAGGCATTATGTTGTGGCCTATATGGTGCAGACTTTTATGTTGAATACCTAACATTCTAAGTCTATTCTGGAATTTATTATTTGTAAATTTCATACCATTATCTGTTATAAGAGTTACTAATTTCTTTTTAGTTTTCCTTTCAGCAAATTTTATCCAATTAAAGAGATTTAGATACGTTTCAGTTTTGCTCTTCATTAAATAGCAAAACCCATATCTAGAATAATGGTCCATTATACTTAGTATGTAACGAGTTCCTTCTACACTTGGTTTTTTTGGACCTATTAAATCAGTAAATACTACTTCTAAAGGCTCTTTGGTAGTAAATCCATCAACTCTATTAGCCGGTTTGACCTTGCTCTTGCTTTGATTGCAAGCATTACATTGCAAATACTTATTACAAGGTTTTAAACATATTCCCTTAGATAATTCAACAGTTTTCTTAAGCATTTTAAAATTTAAATGCCCTAGTCTTCGGTGTAACAAGTGAATACATTCATCATGAGGTTTCTTATTATCATAAACTGTGTTAGCCACCTCTAAATCATTGTCATTTAACACATATAATTCACCTCTTAAAGATGCAGTAATTCTCTTATTTTCTTTTTCAATTATGCAGTTATCTCCTTTAAAGGTAACTACATATCCTAGTTTAACTAAAATTCTAAGTGAAATTAAATTAAACTTAAGTTGTGGTACATATAACATTTTTACATTCTCTTTTATGAAAGAACAATATGCTATACCTTGACCTTTAGCTTTCAGTTTCCAGCCATTGGCTAACGATATCTGCTGTGTACTCTGGGACATTTTAATAAAATTTTTGTTGTCATTTGTTATACAGTGGGATGCTCCACTGTCAACCACCCATAAATTATATTTTACAGCTCCGTTAATATACATGGCTAACTCTAAATTTTTCTTTTTCTTTTGATGACTTTTAGTATTCTGGCCAGCGTTCTGGCACTTTGCTTTTTTACAAAATCTTGCCAAATGTCCTCTTCCTCCACAATTAAAACACTTTTTAATTGCGTATGCAGTAGGAGATTCATTATCTTCTTTTTGAGGTTGCTGCCTCCTTAACTCATCTCTTTCAAGTCTTCTTCTTGCCTCTTCAATCAATCTGCCAGTTATATCAGTTAAAGTTAAACTTTCCTTTGGCAATATTTCAAGGGAAGTGACGTAGTTGTCATAACTTTCTTCTAGTGAAGATAGAATAATGTAGACTTGGTGTAGTTCAGAGAAAATAAGCTCTTTCTCGTGCAGTTCTTGAAAAATGCTTTGCATAGTTTTCAAATGACTAAGCATATCACCATTTGTCTGGAGATGCATCCTGAAAAGCTTTCGTGTTAGATTTATGTGAGCACCAACGTTATCTCGAACATAAATCCTCTTCAGCTTCTGCCAACACCCAACAGCTGTTTGCTCTCCGTGGATATGAACAAGTTGTTTGTCAGTTAATGTTAATCCAATTATGCAAATAGCTTGTTCATTTTTATGCATAAATTCTTCTATTTTTAGTCTATCTTCATCATCCTCTGGATCCCATTGTTCTACGTTTGGTGGGTTTTCAATTATGTTCCACAGACCTTCTCTTCATAGAAGCAGACTACATTTCATAGACCATGATACATAGTTTGTTCCATCCAACTTGGATATAAGGGACAAACTTTGTAGATTGACTTGTGCCATGTTTTCTTTGTATGGATATAAAACTATAATTAATAAAACACAGCTGTCTGTTTACTGTAACGTATAACAACACAAACTCACTTTTTAACATAAATCTGTTTTATCCTAGTTAAACTGACTTTGCAGCCTCTGGGCCCATAACCAGTGTTAAGCCTGGGTTCCTCAACCAGGGTTAGGGAGACAAGCTAAACAGAATGTGCAGCGTTAGTCAGATAGGCACACAGATAAATGAGTGATATAAGTTTGTATGTTTGTTAACATACAGTAAAAATAACAGATACGCTTGTGCTATCAAAAATATAGTTTATTCCATTTATAGCATAGTCAAAATAACAGTCCATTAGTCATGTATCATTTGGTCAGTCCATTCAAGGATATTCAGTTAGCAAAGTCCGTGTAGAATATCCTATGTCAGTTCACTTACAAATCAGTCCTTTGTTTCTCTCCCGTTCAAGTAACACAGTGTTGAGTCCATGCAGTAATTACGGATCATCAAAGCCAGAGAGAGAGCAAGCTGTCGTCTTGCTTCTTTTAAAGTGCTTTCACAACCACTCTCCTAATTACATTCCCATATTTAAAGTTGCAGACACTTTAACTTATAAACTATGATAACATATTTATTATTTTACCTAAACCAGTTAGGGTAAACAATGTTATCCCTAACAGGTGGTTCACGGGTTCTCACTTTACAGGACGGCTTCCTGTCTGTTGGCGATAGTTAGCCCCCCTCGAGGGCTGGCTGGGTCCTAGCTTGCTTCTACAGACCCGTCCAATATGGCCTCTTTTCCTGCACACATGGCAGAGCACGTCGAGGAATTTGCATTGTGACCGGGGGTGGCTTGCTCCAGAACCAGCGCATTGATACTGCGATCTCTGGCGTTGGTCTCATTCCGACTTCGGTCGGTGGACCTCTTCCTCATCGCTTTCTGATGACGATTCAAGGTCCTCGTGGTGGGCTGTCATAGGCTGTCCTTCTGCCTGGGGTGAAATTTCACGGGCAAGTTGGCGAAGCGGGGCGTGGGTGCGGCGCATTCGGGCAGCCGACTTCCTGGTTGCTTCTGCCGCAGTAGCTTCAGTAATGGCGTCGGCAAGGCTGATGTCACCTTTCGCCATCAGCTTGCTTTGACTGTGTGGTGATTCTAATCCCAGAATTATTCGGTCTCTCAGGGCTTCTTCGAGGTCGGCAAACCCGCATAGGCCTCCCAGATTCCAGAGATCCGCTATGAAATCAGCAACACTTTCGCCCTTCCGCTGACCTCTCTGGTAAAATTCATGCCTTCTAACGAGTGCTGGCACAGTCGGTGCATAGTGGGACCTCAGCAGGGGTTCGAGGACGTCCCAGTCCATAGACCTTACTTCTGCCGGTTTCGCTAGTGCCTTGGCCATCTTGAATACGGTCGGCCTGCAATGAGTTAGGAATATCGCCCGTTTCTTTCCGGTAGTGGCATCCTTCAAATTGTTGGTCTCCAGAAACATCTGGAAACGATCCATATATGAGTCCCAGTCTTCTTGCGCTGGGTCGAATGGAGCGGGTGGTATGACGCCGCCGGACATGGTTCCGCCATTGGTGCATTTCAGCCACGTGCTCTGTTATCGTTCTTCGTCATTCAGTCAGTTCTGACGTCTCCACATCCCACCTTCATCGCCAGTGTTAAGTTCTGCGCATAGGCGCTAAGAAGGAGACGAGCCGGTGAACAGTGAACTTCAAAACTCTTTATTAACATGGTGTAACAGCTCAGCTCCATGGCCGCAACGGCCCCCTTTATATAGGCAAGCTCTTGAGTATTTAACCAATGAAAACACAGGAGCGCTAGCTCCGTTAACCAATGGGAGAGGCTTGTTAATAGCCAATCAGATTCTCCTGAATGGACCAATCTGATGTCGCTATTATCGGCCAATCAGAAGTGCAGGGCCAGAACCCTGCACTTTACTTCAAGCTCTTAATAATCTTTATTCAAGCACTTTTATTAATTCACAACAGCGCTTTAACTCCTTAAGTTAAGCATTTCACCAAGTCTTAAATCTGCAACCTCTGCAAAATGCTAATGGGCAGGTTTTCTGTGACTGCACTTTCAGAGGTGGGATTCTACCTGTTTGGCCCGGTTCTACCGAACCGTTACTCAAAAGATCAGCTGAGACAAACTGGTTCGTTGCAACGATCTTCTGTTCTTCTGTTTGGCCCACCCGGCCGCCTGGGCTCTAGGATGTCCTTTATTCCCTGCTTTTTCAACCTCAGCTGCTTTGTGCAGCACAGCTGACTGCTGCGCGTCAGCAGGAGAAGGTGATTGCTTGTAGGAGAAGGTGATTTTTAAACACTGTGCACATATGCTCAGTGCTCACCAAACCGGTTATTACACCAGTTGAATCCCATCCCTGTACACCCCCCCATCCTCTTTACAAATGCAGAAGAGATTCTAATACAGGAAGAAGCAACTTTCTATGAACAATGGTAAACAAACAAAAGGAGGATGGATGCGTAGAAAGGGTAAGTGAGAAGGATTTTGAATAGACTAAGAAAAAGTGGAATAAAAACTCCTTCCTTCACTCTTTCTGACTAATGTACGTTCATTCGCTAATTCGCTAAGTTGGGTTTAGCAAAGCTGACGCTACAGGCTTGCCTTGACTGCATTGATTGGAATGTTTTCAAAGATACCTCTGCAGATTTGGATGAACTCACAGATACCGTAACGTCATATGTGTGCTGACCAGAAACCTGCAAATATACAGTAACAACAAACCTTGGTTCATTCTTTGAACTAAACTAAATCAACTAGCTGTGCCTGACCATACTTGTAAGTGGATCATAAGCTTTTTAACAGGCAGGAAGCAGCAAGTGAACCTAGGTAAAATCACATCAAATACCTGTAGAATTTGCATAGCAGGGCTGTGTGCTCTCTTTACTTCTCTCTACACCAATGACTGCATCTCAAATTATCCCTCTATTAAAGTACTGAAGTTTGCAGATGATACAGCAGTGATTGGTTTCATTCGAGATAATTACGAATCTACTTACAAATGGGAGGTTGAACAACTAGCCTTGTCGTGAGACCAGAACTTGAACTAAACACACTCAAAACTATAGAAATAATGGTAGATTTTAGGAGAAATCCTCCTATACTACTGCCTCTTACAATACTAGACCATACAGTATCAATATAGATACTTCTATGATAGATAAAACCTTCAAGTTTCTATAATATCTTGACTTAATAAGAACACCTAAGATCAAAAACATCATCAAAAAAGTACAACAAAGAATGTTCTTTCTGCGCCAACTCAGAAAGACTGCCCAAGGAGCTACTGATACAGTTCTACAGAGGAATTATTGAGTCTGTCATCTGCACCTCTATAACTGTCTGGTTTGGCTTTGCAACAAGAGAGACACAGACCTCAATGGACAATTAGAACTGCAGAAAAAACAATTGCTACCAATTTCTCTTTCCTTAGGCGGTTCTGCTCAACCTCCAGACGGCTAACTGGAGCCATTGGGGATCCAGATGCAGAAGGGGCCCCTGGGAGAGGGAGATCCTGTCCGGGGGAATTCTCCAGGGGGGCGCTACAGATAGATTGCGGAGGTCCACAAACCACGGGTGCCTGGGCCAGTAAGGGGCCACCAGAAGCAGTTCTGTCTTCTCGTGGATTAATTTATGGATCACTCTGGGAACTAGGGCTAGTGGGGGGAATGCGTATAGGAGCCCTGGTGGCCAGGGGCACTGTAGCGCGTTGTGGCTCTCTGACCCGTGGGATGGGTATCTCGAGAAAAATCTTGGAAGTTGTGCATTGATCGGGGATGCGAAAAGGTCCACTACCGGCTGGCCGAAGATTCTGGATGCCTCCTTGAACAGGGATGGGTGGAGCCACCATTCTGACTGGTCCACCGTGGCCCTGCTCAGCCAGTTGGAAACTTGATCTTTGAAATGGGAGCAGGAACCATTGTAGGGATCTGCTGTGTAAACGGGCCCAGGGAACAATGGAAATGCATGAGACCATCTTACCTAGTAACTTGGAGAGGTCTAATAGAGTTACCTTTTTTGATCGTCTAATCCATTTAACAGATTTCTGGATACTGAGGAACCTCTCTGAGGAGAGAAAGACCTTTTCTGTGACCGAATCGATTACAGACCCCAAGTGAGTAATTCGAGTGGATGGAGCCAGCTGGCTCTTTTGCCAGTTTATAAGGAACCTGTGGGCTTGGAGGGCAGAGAGAGTAGCCCTGGTGTCCCTCTCTGCCTGGCGTCTGGAGGGGGATAGGATGAGGATATCATCCAGGTAACAGTGGAGGCGTACGGGAAGGTTCCTAAGGTGAGCTGCTAGCGCCGCGAGATCCTTGGTAAAGGTCCTTGGAGCCGATGCCAAACCAAAGGGGAGGGCTACATATTGGAAGTGGTGGTTCCTGAGAAATTTGTGGTGGGAGGGCTGGATTGGGATATGTAAGTATGCTTCCAAAAGGTCTATAGAGGAGAGCCAGTCCCCTGACTGATACCCAGGAGGATAGACTGCAAGGTGTGCATTTTAAACTTGCGATGGATCAGATGACGATTAAGTCGTTTTAGGTCTAAGATTGCTCTCCATCCACCAGAATGCTTGGGAACCATGAAGAGGTAGGAGTAAAAACCCCGTCCTCGTTGAGTGTTTGGGACGGGTTGGATGGCCTGAATGTCGAGGAGATGCTGAATAGTGGAATCCATCAATTTGCATTTGGTGGGGTCCCTTGAGGGGGGGGATGCCATGAAAAAGTCAGAGGGGGCGGACTAGAACTCAAGGGCGCGACCGAACCTGATGGTGTCTCTAACCCAGGCATCGGAGGTAGAGGAATCCCATTGGTCGGCAAAATGTCTGAGACGTCCTCCAATGGGGGGTGAGGGATGGGGTCTATCTGGGATGATGGAAGGATCTTCCCCCTGATCCCCTAAAGGGTCTCTTGTAGCTGCCGCCCCTTCTATTCCTGTCGCCCGAGTGGGCTCGATCCTGGGGTTGGGATGGTCAGAAAGAGGGGGGTCTCGGGTACCTGGGCGGGAAGGGAGGCTAATAGAAGGGTCGGAAGGATCCTCTCTGAAAGGGCTGAGGGACTCTTGGCTCTGACCTCTAAAAAAGAGAGGGGAGAAATATTTTCTTGCTTCGGCCCTTGACTAGCAGGGGTTCCAGAGCTGGGCCAAATAATTTGTCTCCCTTAATGGGAGCGGTTTGACTTTATTTTTAACGTCCGCCTGCCAGTGTTTGAGCCAGAGCAGGCAGCGGGCTGTGACGTGTGAAGTTATGGCTTCAGTGGAAAACTTCACTGATTGGTAGGTGGCGTCGGCTGAGAATTCTGCTGCAGCCACCAGCTTAGCTATGTCCTGGTGTGCTCTTACGTTAGAGGTGGGGACTTTTAATTGATGAAGCCACCGGATTGAAGACCTGGTGAAAAAGGAAGTGGCCGTGGCCGATCTCATGGCCCAAGTGTCGGATTGGTGGGCCCGGCGCAATGGCAGTTCTGCCCGCTTGTCTTCGGGTTTCAGAGCCTCCAGAGCCTCACTGGGGGTGGAGGAGGATGCTAGGCCAACAATGGGCTCATCAACCTCGGGGATATTCAGAAGTCTAGCAAAGTCTGAGTCAAGGTTGAAGAATCGCTTATCCTGGCTGGATGGGGCGGGAGGTGCCCCTGTGGAAGCCAGCTGCTTTGCCACCAGGTCGGAAAAAATAGGCGGGGCCGGAATGACTTCGGCCTCTACCACGGGCTGTTTAAAGATGGAATCCTCTGGGCCTTCCAATGAGGAGGGGGGGGCAGAGGGAGACTGGGTGTATAGGCCAGAGATGTTTTTTGCCTTAAAAAGAAGGGATTTGTACAGGTGTGGCTTAAACAGGCCCACAAATGCGGGTTGGTCGGGGGTGAGACCCTCATCCTCAGACACCACCCCCTCCATCAGCTCCGCTTCCGATAGGGCTCACTGTAATGGGATGATCCCAATTCGAATTCCTCCTCCTCCCTGAAATGACCAAAGCCCCCTTCCTCCTCCTCCTGCTCCCTTTCTGGAAGAGGGTTGTCCCTCTGTGAGAGTACCTGACCGAGAGGAGGCTCTGATCTTGGAAGGGATCTGACGGAGAGAGACTCGTATTCGGGGGCCCTTGGGGAGAAGCTGGGTCTGGACATTTGTTGGAGACCCTGCACAATTCCCTGGCGGATGGCCAGTTCCATCCATGCTCTCATTTGTGCTGGAACTTGTACTGTAATAGGTTCCTCTTGGCGCAGACCAGCGGCCGTAGGAGTAAAGGTGGCTTCAGGTGTCTGTCTGGTCGTTGATCCCGGGGCATGATGACCCTGGGGTGAGTTGCGCTGGATCGGGAAGAGTGTTCTGGAGGAGGGGGAGTTGATTAGAGGTGGAGGGAGTGGAAGATGGGAGGGCTGGAGGCACCGAACGTGACTCCCTGGATCGCCTATCAAATTCCTTCTCCAACGCCTTATGGCACCTTAGGGCACCCCTCTGGGAGGCCTTGGAAGGTTCCTTAGCCTGCCTGCGCAAATGGTGAGACTTCGATTCAGCCTTCAGAGAAGGGCGTTTAGAAGAATTGTCATCTGCCATTTTAAGAAGTAATAAGCATATATAAATTACTAGAGGTGGTTGGCTGGCCTAGGGTTCAGCCTGCAACAAAAGCCGGGTGTCCTTTGAGCTGGTCCACGCCCCCTTTTGGAATTTTTAATACGTACTATGATAACATATATATGGAGATATATATTGATATTAGTCATAAAGTGTGTGTGTGTATATATATATATATATATATATATATATGTATATATATATATATATCTTTGGATATATATATATATATATATATATATATATATATATATATATATATATATATATATATATATATATATATATATATATATCTTTGGTTATTCGGGTTTTCTCCCGCGTAAGATTGGAAGTATCTGGGCAACGTTTCGATGAAGTCTCATTCATCATCTTCAGGCTTGGTCTTCAGCTCTGTGCTTCTCAGAGTGATGTGAGCTTGCAGCTGCTTCTTCCTTTTAACTGCTCCTGGGGGTGTGACTTGATTGGCTGGGGGCTTGGCTGTGTTCTGATTGGATGGGGGGGGTGTTCTCAATGGTTGGGGGTTTGGCTGTGTTCTGATTGGTTGGGGGTTTGGCTGTGTTCTGATTGGCTGGAGGCGTGTTCTGTTCAGGTGGGGGCTTGATTGTGCTCAGGTTAGTCTTAGTTGCTGGAAGGTTTGAGCTGGTGAGCTGTGATCTTGCTGTTTGGCTTCGAGTTCGTGGTCGTGCTGCATCTTCATGGTGGGGGTCAGTTCGCTTCATGTATGGCTCAGAGGGGTTTGAGGTGGGTAGTGATGCAGCTGCAGTGCAGCTTCTGGTCCGTGGTCGTGTTTCATCTTCTGTGTGGGTGTGAGTCTGCTTTCTACGTGGAAGTGTGGTGGTGGCATCTTGTGTGGCTATCAGGGGTGTGGGTCTGGTGTCACTCTTCATGTTAGGTACGCGTCTGTTCATGAGGGCGGGTTTCCAAATGGCTGGTAGGCGGGAGGCATCATCTCATTTATTCATGCTGTGTGGGCGTTTTTCTATCTCTATGGCTTCTCTGATGATTCTGCTGCTGAAGTGTTCGGTTTTGGCGATAGTTCTGGTATTTTTAAAGTCAATCTCATGTCCTGTGGCTTTGAGGTGTTGGACCAGGGAAGAGGTCGGTTCTTCCTTTTTGATTGAGTTCTTATGTTCTTCAATGCGTGCACCTATTCTTCTGTTAGTCTGTCCAATGTATGTGGTGGGGCAGGCAGTGCAAGGGATTTCGTATACTCCTTGATTTTCTAACTTGATTCTGTCCTTAGGGTTTCTTAGGATGGTGGATATCTTTCTGTTTGTGCAGAATGCTGTCTTAATGTTGTGTTTTTGGAGGATCTTGCTGATTTTGTCCGTAGTGCCTTTTATATATGGGAGGAGGGCTTTGCCATTCTCTTGTTCTTTGTCTTGGATTTTGGCTGGGGTTTCTTTTTGGATTAGGTGGGTGATCTTCTTTCTTTGGAATCCATTGGCTGTCAGCACGCCGGTGAGAGTGTGTAGTTCGGTCTCTAGGTGTTGTTCATCGGCTAAGCATTTTGTTCTGGAGATGAGTGTCTCAGCTACGGAATTGATCTGTGCTGGGTGTTGGTGTGAGAGTGCGTGTAGAAAGCGGTTTGTATGTGTTTTCTTCTGGAAGATGGTGTGTCCTAGGGAGCCATTGGATTTTTTGTATACCAAGACATCTAGGAAGGGAAGTTGGTTGTTAGCTTCTGTTTCCATGGTGAATTGTATTTTGGGGTGTTGGCTGTTGAGGTGTGTGAGGAAGTTGTTCAGTTTTTCTTTCCCGTGTGGCCAGATTATGAAGGTGTCATCTACGTATCTGAGCCAGAGTTTGGGTTTGTGATCATATTTTTCTAGAGCTTGTGTTTCAAAGTGTTCCATGTAGAGGTTAGCGATGACGGGTGAGAGGGGTGATCCCATGGATGCTCCTTCTATTTGTTTGTATTTTTGTCCGTTGTAGGTGAAGTATGTATTGGATAGGCAGTGGTTGGTCAGATCTAGGATGTGCTTGGGGGGGTTGTATTTGTTTTGGATGGCTGTCAAGGCTTCTTTTATTGGCATTGGGTGAAGAGGGATATGACATCGAAGCTCACTACTAGGTCACTGGGTTGTAAGTTTTGTTTCTTTATGATCTCGATGAACTGGAATGAGTTTCTTACGTGTGAGTTGATGGATTCTGCATAGGGCTGTAGTTGTTTGGCGAGAAATTTGGCTAGGTTTTGTAGAGGTGAGCCTATGGAGCTAACTATTGGTCTAAGTGGGGTTCCTTCTTTGTGTATCTTGGGGAGACCACAAAGTTTAGGGCATCTGGATGATTTCTCTCTGGGTATGATTCTTTGCTGGATTTATTCACTGATGGGGGAGGCTTTTATTTTGGATCTGGTGGTTTTTTCTAGGTAGGTGGTGGGGTCTGTCTTTAGGGGTTTGTATGTGGGGTCTTGGAGTAGGTTGGTTAACTTGGATTGGTAGTCAGATGTGTTCATAACCACTGTCGGGTTTCCCTTGTCTGCTGGTAGGATTATTATGCTGGTGTCTTCTTTCAGGTTAAGTAGTGCAGTTTGTTCTTCTTTGGATAAGTTGCTTTTGGGTGGTTTGCTAGTGCAGAGGATGTTGGTGATTTTGAGTCTGATTCTATTAGCATCATTCAGGGTTGGTTTTGGTCAGGCTGGTTTCAACTTCGCATATGATGGTTTCTGTGGCGATGTGTTTGGGAGCGACAGCAAAGTTGAATCCTTTAGAAAGGACCTTGGTTTCGGCTTCGGTGAGGATCTTGTCTGAGATGTTGTGCACTGTTTGTTTCATGTGTGGCTGTGAGGGGGGGGGGTGATGCTAATAGAATCAGACTCGAAATCACCAACATCCTCTGCACTAGCAAACCACCCAAAAGCAACTTATCCAAAGAAGAACAAACTGCACTACTTAACCTGAAAGAAGACACCAGCATAATAATCCTACCAGCAGACAAGGGAAACGCGACAGTGGTTATGAACACATCTGACTACCAATCCAAGTTAACCAACCTACTCCAAGACCCCACATACAAACCCCTAAAGACAGACCCCACCACCTACCTAGAAAAAACCACCAGATCCAAAATAAAAGCCTCCCCCATCAGTGAAGGAAATCCAGCAAAGAATCATACCCAGAGAGAGAAATCATCCAGATGCCCTAAACTTTATGGTCTCCCCAAGATACACAAAGAAGGAACCCCACTTAGACCAATAGTCAGCTCCATAGGCTCACCTCTACAAAACCTAGCCAAATTTCTCGCCGAACAACTACAGCCCTATGCAGAATCCATCAACTCACACGTAAGAAACTCATTCCAGTTCATCGAGATCATAAAGAAACAAAACTTACAACCCAGTGACCTACTAGTGAGCTTCGATGTCATATCCCTCTTCACCCAAGTGCCAATAAAAGAAGCCTTGACAGCCATCCAAAACAAATACAACCCCCCCAAGCACATCCTAGATCTGACCAACCACTGCCTATCCAATACATACTTCACCTACAACGGACAAAAATACAAACAAATAGAAGGAGCATCCATGGGATCACCCCTCTCACCTGTCATCGCTAACTTCTACATGGAACACTTTGAAACACAAGCTCTAGAAAAATATGATCACAAACCCAAACTCTGGCTCAGATACGTAGATGACACCTTCATAATCTGGCCACACGGGAAAGAAAAACTGAACAACTTCCTCACACACCTCAACAGCCAACACCCCAAAATACAATTCACCATGGAAACAGAAGCTAACAACCAACTTCCCTTCCTAGATGTCTTGGTATACAAAAAATCCAATGGCTCCCTAGGACACACCATCTTCCAGAAGAAAACACATACAAACCGCTTTCTACACGCACTCTCACACCAACACCCAGCACAGATCAATTCCGTAGCTGAGACACTCATCTCCAGAACAAAATGCTTAGCCGATGAACAACACCTAGAGACCGAACTACACACTCTCACCGGCGTGCTGACAGCCAATGGATTCCAAAGAAAGAAGATCACCCACCTAATCCAAAAAGAAACCCCAGCCAAAATCCAAGACAAAGAACAAGAGAATGGCAAAGCCCTCCTCCCATATATAAAAGGCACTACGGACAAAATCAGCAAGATCCTCCAAAAACACAACATTAAGACAGCATTCTGCACAAACAGAAAGATATCCACCATCCTAAGAAACCCTAAGGACAGAATCGAGTTAGAAAATCAAGGAGTATACGAAATCCCTTGCACTGCCTGCCCCACCACATACATTGGACAGACTAACAGAAGAATAGGTGCACGCATTGAAGAACATAAGAACTCAATCAAAAAGGAAGAACCGACCTCTTCCCTGGTCCAACACCTCAAAGCCACAGGACATGAGATTGACTTTAAAAATACCAGAACTATCGCCAAAACTGAACACTTCAGCAGCAGAATCATCAGAGAAGCCATAGAGATAGAAAAACGCCCACACAGCATGAATAAACGAGATGATGCCTCCCGCCTACCAGCCATTTGGAAACCCGCCCTCATGAACAGACGCGTACCTAACATGAAGAGTGACACCAGACCCACACCCCTGATAGCCACACAAGATGCCACCACCACACTTCCACGTAGAAAGCAGACTCACACCCACACAGAAGATGAAACACGATCACGGACCAAAAGCTGCACTGCAGCTGCATCACTACCCACCTCAAACCCCTCTGAGCCATACATGAAGCGAACTGACCCCCACCATGAAGATGCAGCACGACCACGAACTCGAAGCCAAACAGCAAGATCACAGCTCACCAGCTCAAACCTTCCAGCAACTAAGACTAACCTGAGCACAATCAAGCCCCCACCTGAACAGAACACGCCTCCAGCCAATCAGAACACAGCCAACCCCCCAACCAATCAGAACACAGCCAAACCCCCAACCAATGAGAACACCCCCCCATCCAATCAGAACACAGCCAAGCCCCCAGCCAATCAAGTCACACCCCCAGGAGCAGTTAAAAGGAAGATGCAGCTGCAAGCTCACATCACTCTGAGAAGCACAGAGCTGAAGACCAAGCCTGAAGATGATGAATGAGACTTCATCGAAACGTTGCCCAGATACTTCCAATCTTACGCGGGAGAAAACCCGAACCAAAGGCAAAGGGCAACCGTTAGAAGGTGGATAGCAAAAAGAGAAAACGAAAGCTGATCAAAGATTAATGAGTATCCAAATTAGTCAAATGAACGCCTGAGGCCAGAAATGGAGAGGCCTCCAGCAGTTGTCCTCCAGGCAAAAACTGGAGGGGGGGTGCTGCTGTACTTCGCCCCGAGTGAGGCTGCGGGAGGGCCAACAATATGATTAACCAAAGCCAGGAATTAGCAGTTAGCGATGTTATAGACTGTGCTCTTGACCCTGAGGGTCCAGATGAGAACTAGGTCAACCACAGCTTAGTTCAACAGGAAAACAAAATGGCACCCGATCACGAGGCAGCGCCCAAAATGGCGGCCACGAGCTGAGCAAGTGTCGGGGCCTCTCGGGATGGAATTTAGCTCCTCGGGCTAGATCAGTGTGTCAAGAGGGGCCACGCAGGATAGATTCAGCTCTTCCTGAGCAATCAGCATTTGAGGTGGGGGGAAAACCAGTGGTGCTTTAAGCGCAAGATAACGAGCCGCTAACAAGGCGGCGTGGAATGAGGCAGGGAGGACAATTGGATCGAGGATGGGGGGGGTTAGCGCAAAGGTGCTACAAGCCCGCCTGCTTTTATGCCCTTAGGGGCGAGAGGAACGCTCCCCTGGGTCACTACCAAATGCACAGGGGCTAAAAGGAGAAATTCAAACCTTTTTTTGGAAGAGAAATAGGAAAAATCCTGAATCAGCCAAGGAGCTTGCACTAACAACAGCCTGTCTCTCCGAGGCTGAGCAAAAAACTGGGGAATGCTACGTGGAGTCACGTGGAGGAGGAGCATTCCTCAATTCAAGCTCAGCCTGTGAGAGAGGAGTCTGAAGCACCACTCTGGATGCTCCGAGCGGCTCTATGGAGAATCTCATGCTACTGATCCTGCAAAAATCTCGCACTATATACTTTAGGTGTCTGTTCTCTGCTAACTGAGGCCTGCATGAGATCCAAGTCAAAAGGCTTTGCAAACAGAGGTCAGGGGTCTTTGGTTTTAAACACTTTTGCCCAGATCTCATGCAGTCCTCAGTTCGTAGAGAACATAGTCCTAAAGTACTATAGCGAGAGATCAGTAACATGAGATCTTGCACTACTGATCTTGTGTGATCACGCACTAAAGTAGTTTAGGGACTATTCCCTGTGAACTGAGAAGAGCCCTTGAAAGCTGATGAGGCTCTGGGACAGTGAAATAGCCTTAAACCCCCCCCCCCCAATAAATCTTAAGTTTTCTCCTAATTCCTCCTTGGATGTTTCCCCCGATTACTCCTGATTATTCCTTAACTCAAAACTGACTTTGAGTGAGATTTGCATATATATAAAGAATTGTAAAGAAAGATATATTTTCTAGAGATTTTCAAAGTTTCATGACTCATGAATATAGAAATCATCATGTCTATATCACAGCACTATAGGGATGCTAAATACAACATAATGGAATTTCAGAAAAGTTCAAAAGAAAATTTGTTGACTTTCCACAGTTTGAACTTTTTCCTCGAACATTGTCAATCGTTTTCATTTCTCTTTTCCTTTGAAGGTAATAACGGGCAGGACAATCAAAATTCCTGTGAACTGTCCCAAGGGATCAATACTAATGATGGAGCAGAGAAATTTGGAATTCAAGTGGAATTAAAAAGCCATGAGAGAAACCAGTCAAATAATTGGAATCAGAAAAGCTCATCTTCCATTGATGCTCCGATGAAAGACTTTCATGCCCAACAAGAGAAAATAAGGAAAAAAAATATTGGAAAATGTGTGAAGCTAATTAAAGCTAAACTACATGTAAATGAACACTATTTAACCCAAAACAAAGGAGAAGATGCCATAAGAAGGTTCAGAAGATATAGTAATCTTATTTTCCATAAAAGGATCCACTCAGGAGAAAAGCCATATAAATGCATGGAGTGTGGAAAGACCTTTGCTCAGAGCAGTGACCTCAGAATCCACAAAAGGATCCACACTGGGGAAAAGCCTTTTAAATGTATGGAGTGTGGAAAGACCTTCCCTCAAAAAGGTAATCTTATTTCCCATAAGAAGATCCACACAGGGGAGAAGCCGTATAAATGCATGGAGTGTGGAAAGACCTTCGCTCGCAAAGGTAATCTTATTTCCCATAAGGTGATCCACACAGGGGAGAGGCCATATAGATGCATGGAGTGTGGAAAGTCCTTTGCTAAGAGCAACATTCTTACTGCCCATAGAAGGACTCACACTGGGGAAAAACCATATAAATGCATGGAGTGTGGAAAGACCTTTGCTCATAGTAATGGACTTACTATCCACAAAATGATCCACACAGGGGAGAGGCCATATAAATGCATGGACTGTGGAAAGGCCTTTGCTCAGAGCATTGACCTCAGAAACCACAAAAGGATCCACACTGGGGAAAAGCCATTTAAATGCATGGAGTGTGGAAAGACCTTTGCTCGAAGTAGTACTCTTCTTTGTCATATTAAGATCCACACTGGGGAGAGGCCATATAAATGCCTGGAGTGTGGAAAGACCTTTGCTCGGAGAGACCATCTTATTTCCCATAAGATGATCCATACAGGGGAGAGGCCGTACAAATGCATGGAGTGTGGAAAGACCTTTACTCAGAGTAACAGTCTTACTGCCCATAAAAGGACTCACACTGGGGAAAAACCATATAAATGCATGGAGTGTGGAAAGACCTTTGCTCATAGTAATGGACTTACTATCCACAAAATGACCCACACAGGGGAGAGGCCGTATAAATGCATGGAGTGTGGAAAGGCCTTTGCTCAGAGCAGTGACCTCAAAAACCACAAAAGGATCCACACTGGGGAAAAGCCATTTAAATGCATGGAGTGTGGAAAGACCTTTACTCGAAGTAGTACTCTTCTTTGCCATAAGATGATCCACACTGGGGAGAAGCCTTATAAATGCATGGAGTGTGGAAAGACCTTCGCTCAAAAAGGTAATCTTATTTCCCATGAGGTGATCCACACAGGGGAAAAACCATATAAATGCATGGAGTGTGGACAGACTTTTACTAAGAGCCACATTCTTACTTCCCATAGAAGGACCCATACTGGTGAGAATTTGAAAGCCACGAGAGAAACCAATTAAATAATTGGAATCTGGAAAGCTCATCTTCCACTGATGCTCTGATGCAAGACTTTCTTGCCCAACAAGAGAAAATAAGGAAAAAATATATTGTGAAAAGTATGAATCTAATCAAATCTAAATTACATGTAAATGAACACCAATTAACCCAAAATAAAGGAGAAGATGGTATAAGAAGATACAATGGACAAAATTACAATGGAACATTATTGCTTTCTCTTGAAAATAATTTCCTTACATTTTACAAAGTGATTCACACAAAAGAGAAGCCTTATAAATGTTTGCAATGTGGAAAATGTTTTAGATCAAATAGGCAACTTACTTCCCATGAAAGGATTCATACTGGGGAGAAGCTATACAAATGCAGAGAATGTGGTAACAGGTTCAGAACATATAGTAATCTAATTTAACATATAAGGCTCTCCATGAGAGAAACCATATAAATGCATGGATTGTGGAAAGACCTTTGATCAGAGTGGTTGACTTGGAAACCACAAAATGATCCACACAGGAGAGAAACCATATAAATGTATGCAGTGGAAAGACCTTTGCTTGAAGAAGTCATCTTATTTCCCATTTGGGAGAGAAACCATTTTAATGCATGGAGTGTGGAAAGACCTTTGCTCTGAGCAGTAGGCTTACTGTGCTGTCCAGACAGCATATAGTAATGGGAATTGAGATAGTTAAGTTAGAATTGGGAGCCGTCCCCTTAAGGGAATGCATCATGGTAAATGTAGTTGAGGCATCATGGGAAATGTAGTCCATGTCATGTGGTCACATCTGTAATCCTGATTGGTCACTGAATTGACCCTTGGTTGGGTTGGGGGAGGCCCTTTGTTCCCTTTCCTTGCCTGGACCCAGCAGCATGCTGGTTCCCTCCGTTCTATCGTTATGGCATGAAGAGAACTTTCTTTTTACACTATGAATTCAGCTATGCAAAGAATTGGACATTAGGTGGATCTCGACAGAACCATGAGTTACCTTGAGGATGCCTAATACTGTATAATCCAATAAAGAAACTTTGTATGGAAGAATCTGTAGAGTTTGCCTGTCTGTCTATACATTCAGCCAGTAATTATAAAAGACAGAACACTAACTGTCCACAAAATGGTCCACACAGGGGAAAAGCCATTTAAATGCATGGAGTGTGGAAAGACTTTTGCTCAAAGATGTCATCTTATTTCCCATAAAAGGGTCCACTCAGGAGAGAAACCGTATAAATGCATGGAATGTGGAAAAACCTTTACTCATAGCAGTGGACTTAGTATCCACAAAATGGTCCACACAGGGGGAAAGCCATTTAAATGTATGGAATGTGGGAAGACTTTTGCTCAAAGAGGTCATCTTATTTCCCATAAAAGGATCCACACAGGAGAGAAATGATATAAATGTGTGGAGTGTGGAAAAACCTTTACTCATAGCAATGGACTTACTATCCACAAAAGCTCCACACAGGAGAGAAACCATATATATGTATGGAGTGTGGAAAGAGCTTTGCTCTGAGCAGTACATTTACTATCAACAAAAATCTTCACACAGGAGAGAAACAATATAAATGCACGGAGTGTGAGAAAATCTTTGCTCAATGCAATTATCTTGCTTCCCATGAATTGCTCCACACAGAAGAGAAACCATATAAATACATGGAGTGTGGAAAGACTTTTGCTCAAAGAGGTCATATTATTTCCCATAAGATGATCCACACAGGGGAGAAGCCATACAAATGCAGGCAGTGTGGAAAGGCCTTTACTTGTCAGAGTGTTCTTACTACCCACAACAAGCTCCACACAGAAGAGAAACCATATAAATGCATGGAGTGTGGAAAGACCTTTGCTCTTAGCATTAGGCTTAATATCCACAAAAAGATCCACACAGGAGAGAAACCATATAAATACATGAATTGTGAGAAAACATTTGTTCGGAGCTATGATCTTACTTTCCATAACAAAATCCACACAGGAGAGAAGCCATACAAATGCATGGAATGTGGAAAGAGCTTTGCTCGGAATCATAGTCTTAATTGCCATAAAAGGATCCACGCTCAGGAGAAACTGTAGCAATAACAATTCCACCTAGACTTATATACCACTCCACAATGCTTCACTGCACTCTGAGCAGTTTGCAAAGTCAGCATATTTTTCCCAGTAATCTGGATCCTATTTTACCAACCCCGGAAGGACGAAAGGATGAATCAACCATGAGCCTGTCAGAATCAATTAGCCTGTAGTATTGCATTCTAACCCCTGCCTCACCATGTCTATAGATTTGCATGTGTATGCATATTGTGCCTTTTTGATCCAAATGAGACAAGTTGAATCTGACAAAATGAAATTTAATGTGGAGAAAAGTAAGATTTTAAACCTGAGCAAGAAAATTAGATTACATGAAACCTGGCTTGAAAACAGTAACTGTGAGTGGGACCTTGGATTTTGGTTTGGCTAGTCTAGAGAAAAGAAGGATTAGGAATAACATGATAGCAATGTTCTAGCGTTTGAGAGACTGCCACAAAGAGGAGTGGGTCAATTTATTTTCCAAAGCATTAGAGGGCAAGACAAGAAACGATGGAAACTAATAATGGAGAGAAGCAACCTGGAATTTCCTTATAGTGAGGAAAATTAAGTGGGTAGAGGCCAGTGGGTGGGTGCACCTCCCTGCTCTGGGAAGGAAGGCAAGCAGTGCGCCACCCGGCTTAGCCATGCAGGTGTAGGCGAATGCTGCAGCAGGTGGGATGGAGTCTGGAGGGACATGTGAGTCAAATTTTGGAGCTGAACTCAGTGGAGGCAATGAGCAGGAAGGGAGACCCTGGCCCACTTGGTTCGCTTCAGTGTGGGATGGAATGCAGAAGGCAGAGAAATCCATGCTTATCAGCGTTCCACCCTCAAAGACTCCTTTGCATCCCACAATTTGATCCTCTGCTTTCTCTTGCTCACTCTTCCCCTTTCCTCCCTCCCTCCTTCTTTTGTCCTTTTTCTTCCTTCCTTTCTTCTTTCTCTCTCTCTGATTCTGATTCTCTGGTGCTTCATCTCTTGTGGGGTCTTGCAGTTGCTCCTTCCAGCCCTTGTTGATGCACGCAGTACCAACAAGGACCAAAAGAAGCACCCGTGAGACCCAGCTAGAGATGAGGCAAGTACAGGGGTACTTTGCTCCCATTCTGGAATATGGAGTGAGTCTCCATCCCCTGCCATCACCCTTATGTTCTCAGGCCATTTGAGGAGTGATTGGGAGAGGAGTGCAAGGGGCGGGGCCAGCCAGTGATGGGATCACCCAACAGGAAGGCATAACAGGGATGAAATAGCCACCTGCAGCTCTGGAGCCATGGGTTGCTGACACCTAAACTACATGAATCTGGGAAATGGAGATATTGGACTGCTTTTCCCGGCCAGATGATTGAGAACCTCCCAGAGAGGTTGAGCCAGATGAGCATCAAGGGCATAAGACAACTATGCAGATCTGAAATGCCCAGAGTGATCCTGAACTGATGTTCCCACCCTGCTGTGGTCCGGTTCCAACTGCAGCAGCTCATTTGGCTAGCCCTCCCCTAGTGCTGTCGGCAGTCTTGGCCAGGTCTACAGCAAAGCCCACTACTCTGTCATCAGTTGGTGAGCCCATCTGGCCATCACACCACCTACTGGGGTGGCAAGGATCCTCACCATGGGCATATTATCCTGGGCTGGCTGGGTCCCAGGGAAATGGACTCTGACCTGGGCATCGCCACAGCAAGTCACCTGTCGAAGGGCAAAGTGGTCACAAAACTAGTCCTGAGAGAAGCATATTGCCTGATATGAATCAGGGAAGGGGATGAATGGAAGACCGCCTTCAACTGCCTGTTAGGCAGCTTCCCATTCAAAGTCATGCCGTTTGAACTACAGAGAGCCCCTGCCGTCTTCATGCACCTAATCAATGAGATGCTGCATGAGCACCTGTATAAGCGGGTCCCAGTTTCTCTGAATGACATTCTCATATTCAGCAAGATGCTAGAAGAACACATGAAGCTGGTACAGCAAGTTCTGAAAAATATCTTGGCCGTAAAACTCTATGCAAAGCTGTCAAAATATGGGTTTCTTAAGACTACCCTGGACTATTTGGGATACAGAGTGTGAAACCAAAGAATCGAGATGGATCCAGGAAAAGTAAAAGCAGTGCTGGTCTGGCAACCCCCCACGCACCTGCAAGCACCTCCAGAGCTTTCTGGGGTTTGCCAACTTTTGCAGATAATTCATTCCATCTTTTGCGCAGGTAGCCTTGCTCCTGATGGAGCTGCTGAAAACAGGAGGGGCTACTCTGAAGCTGTGGCCAAGCCAACCACTGGTTTGGTCACTGGACTGCCAGAGAGTATTCAAAAAACTAAAAAACCTCTTTGCAGAAGAACCCATTCTTCAGTAGCCCAACCCTGAGTGGCCGGTCATCATACAAGCCAATACTGGCGACATAACCGTAGCAGCAGTGCTCTTGCAAAAGCACTCCCAGTGCCAACTCTAGCCCTGTGCCTATGTGTCCAAGAAGCTCATGGACACCAAAAGTCAGTGGGCAGCATGGGAAAAGGAAATCTATGCAGTAAGATGGGCCTTCCTCCTGGCAGCACTTTCTGGAGGGGAGTAAACTGAGTTTTGATGTTTGGATGGACCATAAGAACCTTGAGGTGCTAAAGACCTCCTGAAAACTCCACCGGGTGCAGTATTTTAAGTGGTTCAACTTTGAGCTAAAATGTATCATGGGGGGAGAGAACCTGCTCGCAGATGCCTTGTCAAGAAAGTCACAGTTCAACAGTTTGTGAGAGGAGGTCGTGCACATGATCATTCCCCCTTCCCAGCAGGTAGTTCAAGTCACCACCAGGGTCAAACTAGATGTTGGGATGGCCCATGAGGGGATCAAATGACAGCAGCATTGAAGTCTGCACTTGTAGCTGTCTAGTGATTTGGTGAGAACTGGAACCTAAGGGAGGAATTGGCCTGGAAGGGGTCCAAACTGTATGCCCCTGCCAGCTTGAGACTCCAGATCCTACAGCACAGCCATAACTCCCAGTTGGCATCCACTTCAGATTCCAAAAGATCCTCCACTTAACCAGAAGGCAATTCTGGTGGCCCAAGATGAAGGCAGATGCAGAAGTAGAAAATTATGTTAAGAGTTGCACTATATGTGCAGCCATAAAGGTGAGACTGGGGAAGCCCCCTGAGCTTCTCCAACAAGTCCCTGACTTCTGCCGGCCCTGGGAGGAAATTTACACTTGATCTCCCAGCTAGTGGAGGGAATACAGTCATTTGGACTGTGATTGACTTATTCTCGAAGCAAGCCTATTTCACTGCCTGCTTGTGGTTACCCTCTGTCAGGAAATTAGCCAGGATGTTTATAAAGTAGGTATACCGGTTGCAAGGAGTACTCCTCAGGGTCATCTCGAGGGGTTCAGTTTACAGCAAAGTTCTGGGGGACGTTCCTAAAGTCCATAGGATCGACCCAGGGGCTTAGCTCAGCTTTTCATCCAAGTACTAATGGAGCTGCGGAATGTAAAAATGCCATGATAGAGCAATACTCGAGATGGTATAGCAGCCAAACAACTGGGCGGACTTGCTGCCTGTTGCAGAGGTGGCTTCCAATAACTCAATGCATAATAGCACTGGACTGCCCCCCTACCAGGTCACTAACAGCATGGACTTTGTTCCCATGCCTGAGCTGCCTTGAGAGCCACCATCATCCATGACCCTGGCAGAGTGAATAGAATTGTTTAGACTGGGTTGGGAGAATATGACATGAGCCCTGGCTGAGGTGGCAAAGGCATACAAAAAACAGGCAGATAAGCACCAATCACTCCAGCCCCCGTTCCAGGTGGGAGATCATGCATACCTGTCAACAAAATACGTTAAGCTAAAATTGCCTAGCAAGAAACTGGGACCTGTTTCTAGGGCCATTCTTAATAGTGAAAATAATTAACCCAGTGACAGTACAACTTAGTCTTCCATGCCTGCTAGGGAAAGTGCATCCAGTTTTCCACAGCAGCTTAAAGCCTGTAGTTAGCTCACAGACTGAGGAACAGGGCAGCCCCTAAACCATATGTGGTACCACTATGAGGTTAAGAAAATATTGGACTCCAGGTTACATCAGGGTTGCTTGCAATATTTAGTCCACTGGAATAGATACCCTTTGTCAGAGTCTACCTGGATAAAGAGCTGGGATGTGAAAGAATATAGGTTATTAAAACAGTTCCAGTTGCAAGCCAAAGGGACCCTGGGGGGGGGAGGCGTTAAGAACATTCCTTGGGAGTGAAGGACATCTTGCCAGCACCTGGGGAAGCATGCCTGGAAGTTAACTGAAGTTGGGACAGTGACTGGATTGGGCCATGTGACGCATGTGTGCTTGGAGGGGAAGGAACTTTGATTTAACTTTGGAATGGGGAAAACGCAGGGCTTTCAGATTTGGGTTTTCCCCTCATATGCCAAGATGACATCTCTAATAAATGCAAGATGCCTGCCTTGGAGTGTTGATTGTGTTGGGGGTGTTACTTGGAACCCTGACAGAAGGCACTTTACGGATGCAGGGGAGTGGGAATTGGTATCAAGGCTGATTCATTTAACAGGATCCATTTAACAAATCCTCATGATACAAATGTGATTCCCTGTATATTGCAATTTCACAAAAATTGAGAAGGAAATTCAGTTGACTTTCTACACTTTGACCTTTTTCCCTAACCTTGTTACCATTTCCATTTCTCTTTTCTTTGGACACTATAATGAAGATTCTGAAGAGCCATTCCATGTGATCCAACATAAAGACCATATAAAGAAACCTACAGTAAAAATGGAAAAAGAAAATTATGAGAGAAAGCAGTTGGCTAATTGGAACTGGGAGAGTTCATCCATTGATCCTTCAGTGCAAGTCCTTGTCCAGCAAGGGAAAACAAGGAAGAAATGTATTGGGAAAAGTGTAAAGCTAATCAAAGCTAAATTGCTTATAAATGAACAGTTTCCAATCTGAAACAAAGTGGAGGATGCTATAAGCAGAGACAATGGAAAAAATACAATGGGACTTTCGCTTTTTTTCTTGGAAATAAGCCCCTTACTTCCCAAGAGAAGTACTTCCCAGTGGAGAAGCCATGCAATGTGGGAAGGTCTGGTGGTCTTACTTCCCATCGTAACATCCATACAGGGAATAGTGACATAAATGCAACGAGTGTAGAAAGACTTTTAGTCTTAAGAGGTCAACTTACTTCCCATAAGATGGTCCACACAGGATAAACCACAAACATGCATGGAGTGTGGAAAGTTTTCAATGATAATGTTTCCCTTACTTCCCATAAAAGGATCCACCTTCGGGAGAATCCTTACAAGTGCATTTAATGTGGAAAGAGCTTCAGCGATATATTTCCCTTAATTATCATAACAAGATCAACAGGAGAAAAACCATATGAATACATGGAGTCCTAAGGAGCTTTACATAAATGGATCCACACAGGAATATCCTTATCAATTCAGTGTGGCAAGAGCCTCAACAGGAATAGTAATCTGAAACCTCATGCAAGAGTTTTCTTGGATTAGTAATCTTCATAAAAGCTAGACCTACTTCAGTATTATCCAAATAAGATAAGGTGAAGGCTCAATCCTTGCTTATGGTTTTAGCGAAGTAGGAGGTTCTGAGGCAAAAATGAGTGGAGGTTAACCAATGGAGATTAAAAGTTTAATCATTTCAAGAAACTCCCTCTGATGAATATATCCACTAGAACAAGAGTTGCAGAGAAACATGCAATTGGTCGTTTTATCTCCTCACCTTCTCTTGAGTTGGCTCCAAAATAAGAGTAAAGAGAAAACTTAAAGTATGCTGCGGTAAGACATGCTGAAGTATCAGCAAAGGAAATGGACTTTTGGAAACTGTGGGGCCAGAAATATAGTTAGAATAAACACTCCATGGATACATGGAGACCTCTGCTACATTGTGTTCCAAATCTCAAAACAGTTACTGCTTCTTGGATATGAAAATAACTGAACTCAAAGGTATTTGTCAGTCAAAAGTGTCTTTATGTCACAGAATCTTCCCCCCAAAATCCATGTAAATCTATATAGCATGACAAGAGCTTCAGAGCGAGAGTTTCCTTTTCACTAAAGGAGCCATAGTGGTAAAAAGGCTTATAAATGTACAGGCTTTGCTCTTATGAAGGTGACAAGGGGCTTGCAAAAGCTAAAACAGATTGTATTACATTGACCTGTAACCTGTAGATTAAATTAATAAAATACAATTTGTATGGATTTTTTTTCTGTCATATAATGAATGATCTCGGGACACATTACAAATGTGCTTATTTTTGGAGGGGCCGTAATTGAGGCTTTTAGAGTCCAGTTTGAACACATTTACTGAAAAGTGGCATAATGATACTTCCTAGCATTGTGGAAATATCTGTACCTTTGAGTCTGTTCTTAGCCATATCAACACATGCAACACTTAAAGCAAGTAGGTTTCGTAAGACAAGACTTTGGCAGGGGAAGATGGCTATCTTGCCAAGCATCCAAGAGGTCATGAGTCATGAACATGGATGTGATGGTATGACATGGCATGTAGAATACATATGGAAAAGAAGGACAAAAATAATGGGAGTAGCCATCAAAGAACAATGCTGGTCTTATTACCCAATCTTGTTGATGGTCTACTGTAAGCATTGGACTTTTTCCCTTCAACTGAAAAGAATGAACTTCTGAAAACTAGGTGTTTCAAAAGGAATCCATTATTGAAAGGGGTTTTATCTCAACACTAGGCAAAATGAAGTCAAAGATACCCCCAGGCATACAGTCATAGATAAAAGAAGTTAAAAGCCCTCCCCTCATTCAGATGTGGATTTAGTCAAACAAAGAACCAACAAGTTAATTCCCTCCTCTCCTTCTCTAAGAACATATCTTGCAGAGTTCCCAGGAGCTTCTTCCAGGGCTGGAATTTTTATGGTCCCTTCTCATCCTGTTTCTCTTCCAGAGGTGACAAGTTTCTGGACATCTGGCTCCACTCCTCTGGATGTATATCATGTGCAAGTTATACAGAATCAATATAGGATTTAATATATTAAGGTTACATAAAAAAGGATTACTTGTACCAACTTCCCCCCTTCTTCTTCCATTGACGAATGGCAGACACACGGATCTGACAGTCTACTAAGTATGTGCTATCATGTCAGGGTCAACATTTTGTAATCAGATTTCCTTCAGGAGGATCTGTGCCTCATATGTTCCTTTAGCAATGCCCATGTTGCACTTGTCACCGTGGTAGTTACTATGTCCCTCCAGCTTGCTGCTGGTAGTCTATTGTCCCAGCCTTAGAGCCTTTTCCATGTGCAAGTAGGTTTAGGATGAGGAGAAATTTGGCTTGTTTTTACTTCAAAGCTATGACATCCTTCCAGTTTGGCCATCTGTTAGCTTATTATTAAATATTAGAAAGGTTTTGTAAACTTTCAGTGAACTTTAGCCAACTTTATTAGTTGTGCCTTTGCCTGCTTGAAGTAACATCTCTTTAAAACCTTTGTGCACAAGCTTGAAGGGTCAAAAAAGCAATGGTTGAGCACAGGTGTCTAAGAAACCTGGCAAGTAGCTCTTGCTGAAATCAACATATACAAATATTTGGAGGTCATTGGGTGAGGGACAAATATTAGGGTTTCAGAGACTCCTGCTAGGTTGAGGCTATTTTTCAAATATTGCTCATTCATATTTCTGGGTCAAACTGGAGAATAAAAGAAAAGATACATAAAGAAAAAACTAATAAACTCTATTCTTTTAAAATGGATTTTTAACCACTTTTCTCTCTGTTAGGAATAACAAGGTTACCTAACGTAGTTTGGGTAAAATAATATATATATAAACTATGATAGTAAGTTTATGTGTTTGTCACTTTAAACAGCAAAGCATGTAATTTTGGGTGCAGTTGTAAAACCGCCATAAGAGGGAGCAAGAGAACTTGATTGATTACTGGCTTACTGAATTGCTTGCTGACTATGATGGATTGATGACTGCGTGTTCCCTACTGCTGCTGTTGCTGAAGGAAGAAAGGAGGTTTGACTTCTTTATATCTCAGAAGAAATTTATTACTGGACTGATATTTGTAAGTTTACTGACCTCTTTTTCGACACTGGACTTTGCAACTGAATAATCCCCGGATGGACTGAACTAGTGAATGATATATGGACTGTTTTGACTATGCTAAAACTCTTACTGGAATAAACTATTTAACTAGCACAGTGTATCTGTTTTACTGAGTGTAAGCTTCAAAAATGTTTATCTTACATATTTGCCTGCCTGCCGTGCAGATTCTGCTAGGGTGTATCCCTAACACTGGTTATGGGCCCAGCTGCACAGCCAGGCTAACCAGGCTAACCAGGATATAACAGGCTTATATAAAGTGAGAGTTATTGTAGTTATACAATACTGTAAACAGACAGCTGTGTTTTATTAATTATAGTTTAATATCCAGAGAAAGATGGCACAAGTCAATTTACCAAGTTTGTCTCTAATATCCAAACTGGATGGAACAAACTAGGTTTCATGGTCTATGAAATGCAGCCTACTTCTACGCAGAGAAGGTTTGTGGAATATAATTCAAAACCCACCAAAGGTAGATGCTTGGGATCCGGAAGATGAGGATGATGCCCAGAAAATACAAGAATATAAACTGAAGAATGAGCAAGCTCTCTGTATAATAGGACTGACACTCTGTGACCAGCAGCTTGTCTATATTCATGGAGAAGAAACAGCTGCGAAATGTTGGGAGAATTTAAAGAAGATTTATGTTCGAGACAGTGTAGGAGCACATATAAATCTTACATGAAAGCTGTTCAGAACACATCTTCAAAAGAATGAAGACATGTTGACTCATATAAACACTATGAAGAGAATTTTTCAGGAACTGCATGAAAAAGAACTTATCTTCACAGAACTGCATCAGGTTTATATAATTTTGTCTTCGTTAGATGAGAGCTATGACGACTATGTAACTTCTCTGGAAGTACTGCCAAAAAATAACCTCACATTAACTGACATTACTGGCAGATTAATTGAAGAAGCCAGGAGAAGGCTTGAAAGGGATCAACTCAGAAGGGAATAACCAGAAGATAAAGAATCTTCGACAGCCTATACAATTAGAAAATGTTTTAATTGTGGAGGAAAAGGACATTTGGCAAGATTCTGCAAGAAAGGAAAACAGCACAATGCCAGCCAGAATGCTAAAAGGCATCACAAGGATGAAAAATGCTTAGAGTTAGCCATGTATAGCAACGAAACTGTGAATAATAATTTATGGGTTGTAGATAGTGGAGCATCACACTGCATAATGAAAGATAAGAAAAGATTTGTTAAGATGTCCATGAGTTCACAACAGATATCGTTAGCTAATGGCTGGAAAATGAAACCAAAAGGTGAAGGTATTGCACATTGTTCTTGCATAAAAGAAAATGTAAAAACGTAAAATGTACCACAACTTAAGTTTAATTTGCTTTCGGTTAGAGTTTTGGTTAAACTAGGTTATGTAGTTACCTTTAGGGGAGAAAACTGCATAATAGAAAAGGAAGGTAAAAAAGTGACTGCAGCTTTAAAAGGTGAATTGTATGTGTTAAAAAATAATCAGTTAGAGGTAGCTAACAGTGTGTAATAACGTTAAACCTCATGATGAATGCATACATTTGTTACACAGACGATTAGGGCATATAAATTTTAAAATGCTTAAGCAAACAGTTGAACTGTCTGAAGGTATAAAACTGAAGCCTTGCAGTAAGTATTTGCACTGCAATGCTTGCAGTCAAGAAAAAAGCAAGGTAATACCAGCAAATAGAATTAATGGATTTAAGACTAAAGAGCCTCTAGAGGTCATATTTGCTGATATTATAGGTCCTAAAAAACCAAGTGTGGGGGGTTCTCGTTATATATTAAGTACAATGGATCATTATTCTAGATATGGTTTATGTTTTTTAATGAAGAGCAAAACGGAAACATATCAGAATTTCTTTAATTGGTTGAAGTTTACAGAAAGAAAAACTAAAAGGAAATTAGTAACTCTTGTAACTGATAATGGTACGGAATTTATAAATAATAAATTCCAAAATAAACTGAAGATGGCAGGTGTTGAACATAAAAAGTCTGCACCATATAGGCCACAACATAATTCCTTTATAGAAAGATGAGGCCAAACAATACAGGCAATGGCTCATACTGTGTTGTCGGATTCAAGATTACCTGAAACTTTGTGGGGAGAAGCAATAATGTGTGGTAATTATATACTGAATAATGTTGTTAACTCAACAACAGGTGAATTACCATTCACACGGTGGCATTGTAGAAAACCTAAGCTAAGCTACATGCACACATTTGGAGCACCAGCGTGGGTCCATATTCCTACACAACTGAGACATAAGGGGCAGCATAGGGCTAAAAGGTTATTCTTTGTAGGTTATGAATCTGATCACAAATCATACAGATTCTGGGAAAAAGGTACATCTAGAGTTTACTGTAGTGCTAGTGCACAATTCCTTGAACATGTAGGATGGGAAAAACTGGAACAAAATTCAAGTAAGGAAGTAATTATAGAAACCTACAAAAGACCAAAACACATAGGACCAGAAGAGGAAGAAATATGTGAACAGGAAAAAATAGATAACCAGGAACAGGTAGAACATGAAAGTCCACCTGTAAGCCTTGTAATACCTCAACGTACAACACGTGAAACCAGACCACCTGACAGGTACCAAGCAAGTATAGTTTGCCAAGTTAGTAAAGTTCCAACTACTGTTGAAGAACTTAGAATGTATCCAGCAAAGGAACAAGAGAATTGGCATAGAGCAATGGAGAAAGAATTAAATTAGAATTAGAATGCCTTTTATTGTCACTATCCACATGTACAATTTGCATTATACGCATACACAGTGAGATTAGAGCAACTCATCGTTCAGTGCAGACATGCATGTCAAGAAAATATACATCTAAAATATAATCACATATTGCACATGTCAGCTAACACAGTAATAAAAAAAAGATAAAAAAAGTGATATTGCACGAGATTATTCACAGTTGTCCCTGAGTATATTTACAGTATATTTGGCAGGACTGGAATCAGTGCATGTGTGAGTTCAAAATGGTTATGGCTTTGGGGAAAAAACTATTCTTGAGGCGGTTTGTCCTTGACCTGATGCTCCTGTAGCGCCTCCCTGAGGGCAACAGGTCAAACAGTCCATAACCAGGATGGGAGCTGTCTTTTATGATGTTCACAGCTCTGCTAATACAGCGGGAGGAGTAGATGTCCGACAGGGAGGGGAGAGGGCAGCCGATGATCTTCTGAGCTGCTTTGACTACCCTCTGTAGTCTCTCCCTGTCTGCCATGGTGCAATTGCCATACCACACTGTGATGCAGTATGTCAGCAGGCTTTCAATGGACGCACGGTAGAAGGTAATCAGCAGGCTGGAGTCCAGGTTGTGCTTCCTGAGCACCCGCAGGAAATGGAGTCTCTGCTGGGCCTTCTTGATGACTGCCGTGATGTTTTCCGTCCAGGAGATTTTGTCGGCAATGATGACACCCAGAAACCGGAAGGTGTGGATCCTCTCCACCTGCTCTCCATTGATGTAGAGGGGAGCCAGGTCGGTGTTGTGCCTCCTGAAGTCCACAATGAGTTCCTTAGTTTTCTTGGTGTTCAGAGCTAAGTTGTTTTCTGAACACCAAGCTGTCAACATCAGGACCTCCTTCCTGTAGGCTGCCTCGTCTCCCTTCGAGATGAGTCCGACCACTGTGGTGTCATCAGCGAACTTCACAATGAGGTTGCTGTCATGCTGTGGACTGCAGTCGTGGGTGTAGAGGCAGTACAGGAGTGGGCTCAGCACACAGCCCTGTGGGGAGCCAGTGCTCAATGTGCGTGTGGAGGAGAGGTGGGGGCCAAGCCTTACAGTCTGGGGCCGGTCACTTAGGAAGTCCTTTATCCAGGCACATATGAGGGGGGGCAAACCTAATGTGTCCAGTTTTTTTATCAGTATTCCTGGGATGATTGTGTTAAAAGCAGAGCTGTAGTCCACAAAGAGCATCCGGACATAGCTCTGCTGCTGCTCCAGGTGGTTCAGCGCAGCATGCAGAGCTATGGCTATGGCATCCTCTGTAGACCGGTTTGTGCGGTAGGCGAACTGGTGGGGGTCGAGATCCGGAGGAAGATGGTTGATGATGTGCCGGAGCACCAGCCTCTCAAAGCACTTCATGATTACAGGAGTGAGCGCCACTGGACGGTAATCATTGAGGCTGGAGATGGAAGATTTCTTCAGCACAGGGATGATTGTGGCAGATTTCAGACAGGATGGTATAACTGCCTGGGCCAGGGAGAGGTTGAAGATGTCTTTGAAGATGGAGGCGAGCTGGGGGGCACATGCCCTGAGCACCTTACCAGGAACTCCATCTGGACCAGCTGCCTTCCTGGGGTTCACTGCACGGAGCACCCGTCTGACGTCGTCCTCCGTCACAGAGAATGTACTGGGTGGAGTGGTAGAGCTGGATGTGATTGGAGGTGGGAGTAGGGCTGGTGCAGCTGTATGCTGTTGTGGAACTTCAAAACGAGCAAAGAAGTTGTTCAGCTCCTCTGCTAGCGCTGCACTCAGGTGTTCTGTTGTCACATGACAGCCCCTGTGGTTAGTGATGTCATGTATGCCCTTCCACACCTCCCGTGTGTTGTGGCTGGACAGATGGGACTCTATGCTCCTCCTGTGGTCCATCTTGGCTTTTATGATCCCCCTCCTCAGGTCGGCTCGGGCGGCTGTGTACAAAACTCTGTCACCTGACCTGAAGGCTGCATCGCGGGCTTTAAGGAGTCTGCGGACTTGGGTGGTCATCCAGGGTTTCTGATTTGGGAAAACCCGGATGTTTTTGTCTACAGTCACATTTCCGATACAGAACTTGATGTAGTCCAGCACCGTACTCGTGTGCGTTTCCAGCTCCTGGTGTTGAAACATATTCCAGTCTGTCTGCTCAAAGCAGTCTTGTAATCTGCTGAGTGCATCCTCAGGCCAGGTCGTTACAGTCTTTGTAATGGGCCTGCCACTGCGTCTGAGGGGGGTATAGGCTGGGGGTAACAGGAGGGAGAGATGGTCTGAATGCCCGAGGTGGGGGAGGGGTATAGCTCTGTATGCATGTTTGATGTTGGTATAAACATGATCCAGAGTGTTTTCTCCCCTTCGTGGCACACTTGACATGCTGGTAGAATTTCGGGAGAACAGTTTTCAGATTGGCCTTATTGAAATCTCCTGCAATGACGTGAACACCATCAGGGTGGGCCTGCTGCTGTTCATTTATGGTGTTCAGCAGGAGAGAGAGTGCCTTGTCTGTGTTTGCATCGGGTGGAATATACACCGCCGTAACAATCACAACAGTTAGCTCTCTCGGTAGAAAAAAAGGCCGGCATCTTACAGACATGTACTCGAGATCAGGGGAACAGTGATTGTCTATAATTGTCCCGTTATTGCACCAGTTCTCATGTACATAGATACAGAATTCATTGAAACAAATGGAAGTTTATGAAAATGTTAAATTACCTCCAGGTGAAAAGTCCATTGGCTGTAAATGGATATTTAAATTAAAAACAGGTAAAAATGGGACTGTTACCCATAAGGCTAGGTTGGTAGCTCAAGGATTTCATCAAACTGCATGTGATTATGATGAAGTATTTGCACCGAGTCTAAAAGCAACAACCTTTTTTTTTTAAAACAAATTTTATTGATTTTAAAGACAAACAAACCATCATTAACCATTAAATACATAAAACCTCTTTCCATTATTAATTTTACAAGTCAAGTAAAATATTATTTTATGCAACATAATTCTGTTTTACACCATTTCAATATAAACATATAAATATTTCTTTACAAATTTCTCATTATTTCTCTTTTTGTATTCAATTTCATTGTTGTTATTGTTATTTTCTATATTTATCCAGTTTAAAATCATCATCTTCATTCCTCTCTGACTTGATTACCATTGTTCTCATCCAACATTCCCCCAAGGTTTATTAATTCTCAAACAAAACATAGACACACAAAACACAAAAATATAAAACTTCTTTTAAGAAAGTAGTTTGGCCCCAGATTACCTCTCTTTGTATGGACTTCAATTAAGTTCATGCTCATTTTGTATACCATTACCTATCTTATTTGCCATTCTATATCTTCTACACAACTTCTCCCCACTTTTTGTTCTTCTTATTTCTATTTTATTTAATTCATTTTAATTTAAATCATTATATTTGTATTTTTTGTCCATTCTTTTCAGATTATCCATTTATCTCATTCTCTATAGTAAAAAAAAAAAAAAATTTCTCCTGAAATCACTACTCAGAGTATGATGCCTTTCTATCCTCCCCCTAAATTAACATTTAAAATAATGCTTGATACCCATTCTGATTCTGCTTAGTACATTCTACCTACCAACCTTCAAAGAGAAAGAATAATAAATTCATAAAAATTAATATAATTAAATAATAAATCTAAATATTAAATCTTATAACATTCCGATTGTCTATTTCAAAAAGCAAGTGCTACAATTTTATTAAATATTAAAATCTATCATTACTAAACATTTCAATATTTTAATCTTTTATCAATTCTTATAACATTCTAGTTTTCTATTTCTAATACATAATACCATCTTTTTTTGGAAAAAGATTTTATTAATTTTCTACAAACAAACAAGACAAACAAAACATAAAAACATCAACTCTTATATGTACATCCAGTGTGTCAGTTGGTTCATCATTTTTGTGCATTCATTCTGTAGTCTCAATTACAATTATGTTAAATAACAACTCATATTGTCAATCCAAACTTATATATCCTAATATCACTTTAAAAAAAAGTTTTTGACTATATTTTTAATCATTCATGCTTTATGAGCTAACAATACTTTAAACCAGTTTACTCTATAACAAATCGTATAATCATATCAAATCAATCCTAAAAAACCCTTTATAAATATAATGTCGAATAACAAAATAATAGCAAAATAAAGATATTTCTTACTATCAAGCATTCTAAATATTCTATTATCGTATTTTATCATCTAGCCATTCATAAAAAAGATCCCAAATTTCATAAAATTGTTTATCATCTTGCTCTCTAATTTCAAATGTCAATCTGCTCATCTCAGCACATTCCAATATTTTCTTAATAATTTCTTCCTGTAATGGTATTTTCTCATTCTTCCAATTTTTAGCAAATACAATCCTGGCCACTGTTAATACATTTACAATCAGGTATTTCAAATCTTTACAATATATATCAGGTAAAATTCCCAATTAAGAAGATCTCTGGTTTCAAGTCTATGTGTTTCTTTGTCATTTTTTCCAACCACATGCGAATTATAGTCCAATATTTTCTAGCGTCCTCACAAGTCCACCACATATGGTAATACGAGCCGGGTATCTGATGACATTTCCAGCATTTTTCAGATTTGTTCTTAAACATTCTTGCTATTCTTGTCGGAGGAAAGTGCCACCTGTAAAACATCTTATACAAGTTTTCTTTATATGCTGTTGACATTGTCATTTTATAATTTTGAGACCACAGTTTCTGCCATTTCTCTAGATCAATCCCATATCCAAAATTCTTCCCCCAAACAATCATAGTTTCTTTGACTTGTTCTTCCTCTAATTTCATTCCCAGTAAATAACCATATAATTTTTTAATCACCTTCTCATCAGTACCCATCAAGATCTTATCTAAATCAGTCTGCTTATCATAGAATCCCTCCGTTTTAAAATCTTCATCATACCTTGAATGTATTTGTGCATATGAAAACCAATTCATCCTTATACCTTGTTCCTCTAAGTTTTGGATCGATTTAAGTTCACCCTTTTCATCCAAAAGTTCCCCATATCTAACTGTTTGTTCCTTCTTATAAATTACAGGATAGGAAAATGCTTCAATAGTCGATAACCAAACTGGAATTTTCAAATAACATTGTCTTTTTATCTTCTCCCAATTTAACCACAAAGACTCCCGTACATAATGTCTTCTAAAATAACCCTGTGTTTTAGTTCCCTTATACCATAAAAAAGCATGCCAGCCCAACAGCAAATCATGCCCTTCTAATGTCAACAACCTATGTTTTCTTAATGTTATCCATTCTTTGACCCACATCAAACTTGCAGCTTGATAATACAATTCCCAATTAGGCAGGCCAAAACCTCCTCTAATTCTAGCGTCTTGCAAAAGCTTTAGCTTTATTCTCGCTTTTTTACCTTGCCATATAAACTTCAACATGATTTTATTTAAATCTTCAGAATAGTCTTTTCCAAGCCTAATTGGTATTGTTTGGAACAAAAAAAAAATTCTAGGTAAAATATTCATCTTGATTGTTGAAATTCTCCCTATTAATGACAATTGCAAGTTTTCCCACTTCTTCAAATCTGTAGCTATCTGTTGTTTGAGTTTAATAAAATTATTCTCTTTTAATGTGCTACATCTTGCTGTCAAACATATCCCCAGATACTTAACCTTATTTGTAATTTGGATTTTCAAAAGATCTGCCAGTTCTTCTCTTTGTCTCAATAGCATGTTCTTTGTCAAAATCTTTGTTTTATCTTTATTTATTTTCAAACCAGCCATCTCACCATATGTCTCTATCTTTTCTAATAACCTTGGAGCTGTTTCTAACGGATCTTCCAGAATAAAAGTTAAATCATCAGCAAAAGCTTGTAGTTTAAATTCTTTCTTCTTAATTTTCATTCCTTTTATGCTTTTATCATCCCTAATATTTCTATTCAACACTTCCAAGGTCAACACAAATAGCAAAGGGGATAGGGGACACCCTTGTCTTGTGCGTTTTCTTATATTAATAAAATCTGTAAGTTCCCCCTCCATCATTACCTTTGCTGTCTGTTTATTATATATGGCTTTGATTGCTTGAATAAATTTTTTAGCAAAACCCATCTGTTCCAATAGTAATAACATAAATCTCCAATTCACGTTGTCAAATGCCTTTTGAGCATCTAAAAATATCAAAGCCATTTGCTTTTCAGGATGAGCCTCATAGTATTCCAAAGTATCCAAGATTACTCTCATATTGTGTCTGATTTGTCTCTTTGGCAGAAATCCATTTTGATCTGGGTGAATAAAATTATTTAAATATTTTTCAAGTCTCTGCTAAAATTGAAGCAAAGATTTATAGTCTGCATTCAATAAGGAGATGGGTCTGTAGTTCTTAATTTGTAGTGGGTCAGCTTCTTCTTTTGGAATAAGTGTGATATAAGCCTCTGACCATGTTTTGGGTATCATCTTCTTTAACATAACTTCATTCATGACTTCTAACAATGGGATACTCAATGATTCTTGAAATGTTTTATAGAATTCTGCCGGAAGCCCATCTGGACGCAGTGCTTTCCCATTGTTTTGTCTCTTAAATGCTTCATTTAATTCCATCATTGTTATATTGCTTTCTAACATTTCTTCAGTCTCTTTAGGTATCTTCGGTAAATTAGCATTCTGTAAATATTGTTTGACTTTTTCCTCATCAATGTTTATATAGTTGCCCATAAAAATCTCAAATAATTTCCTTTTTCTCCTTATTACCATAACAAACTTGGCCTTGATCATCTATTAACTTCAATATTTTTCTTGATTCCTTCTCCTTTCTCAATTTATATGCTAGCCATCTACCTGGTTTATTCACATCTTCGAAGTAATTCTGTTTAGAATTTCTGATTTTCTGTGCCAAATCTTCTTTCTCTATTAATTCCATTTTATGTTTAATTACATCCAGCTTCAATTTAATATCTTTTTTCTGTGGCATTTTCTGTAATTCTTTTTCAAGTCTTTTATACTCATCTTCCAAGACCTTAGAAGCTTGCCTTTTCCTAATATTCTTTTTTCTTGTATAATCTATTATCAGACCTCTAGCATATGCCTTCATTGTATCCCAAACATTCTGCGTTGAAGTATCTTCTTTTTTATTTTCTCTGAAAAAGAAAGTCAATTCCTTCTCCATCCATTGTATAAAATCTTTCTCCTTTAAAATAGTATTATTATTTTTTTTTTGAAAAAAGATTTTATTAATTTTCTACAAACAAGACAAACAAAACATTAAAACATTCAACTCTCATATGTACATCCAGTGTGTCAGTTGGTTCATCATTTTTGTGCATTCATTCTGTAGTCCCAGTAACAATTATGTTAAATAACAACTCATATTGTCAATCCAAACTTATATATCCTAATATCACTTTAAAAAAAAGTTTTTGACTATATTTTTAATCATTCATGCTTTATGAGCTAACAATACTTTAAACCAGTTTACTCTATAACAAATCGTATAATCATATCAAATCAATCCTAAAAAACCCTTTATAAATATAATATCAAATAACAAAATAATAGCAAAATAAAGATATTTCTTACTATCTAGCATTCTAAATATTCTATTATCGTATTTTATCATCTAGCCATTTATAAAAAAGATCCCAAATTTCATAAAATTGTTTATCCTCTTGCTCTCTAATTTCAAATGTCAATCTGCTCATCTCAGCACATTCCAATATTTTCTTAATAATTTCTTCCTGTAATGGTATTTTCTCATTCTTCCAATTTTTAGCAAATACAATCCTGGCCGCTGTTAATACATTTACAATCAGGTATTTCAAATCTTTACTTTGTATATCAGGTAAAATTCCCAATAAGAAGATCTCTGGTTTCAAGTCTATATGTTTCTTTGTCATTTTTTCCAACCACATGCGAATTTTAGTCCAATATTTTCTGGCATCCTCACAAGTCCACCACATATGGTAATACGAGCCGGGTATCTGATGACATTTCCAGCATTTTTCAGATTTGTTCTTAAACATTCTTGCTATTCTTGTCGGAGGAAAGTGCCACCTGTAAAACATCTTATACAAGTTTTCTTTATATGCTGTTGACATTGTCATTTTATAATTTTGAGACCACAATTTCTGCCATTTCTCTAGATCAATCCCATATCCAAAATTCTTCCCCCAAACAATCATTGTTTCTTTGACTTGTTCTTCCTCTAATTTCATTCCCAGTAAATAACCATATAATTTTTTAATCACCTTCTCATCAGTACCCATCAAGATCTTATTTAAATCAGTCTGCTTATCATAGAATCCCTCCGTTTTAAAATCTTCATCATATCTTGAATGTATTTGTGCATATGAAAACCAATTCATCCTTATACCTTGTTCCTCTAAGTTTTGGATCGATTTAAGTTCACCCTTTTCATCCAAAAGTTCCCCATATCTAACTGTTTGTTCCTTATAAATTATAGGATAGGAAAATGCTTCAATAGTCGATAACCATACTGGAATTTTCAAATAACATTGTCTTTTTATCTTCTCCCAATTTAACCACAAAGACTCCCGTACATAATGTCTTCTAAAATAACCCTGTGTTTTAGTTCCCTTATACCATAAAAAAGCATGCCAGCCCAACAGCAAATCATGCCCTTCTAATGTCAACAACCTATGTTTTCTTAATGTTATCCATTCTTTGACCCACATCAAACTTGCAGCTTGATAATACAATTCCCAATTAGGCAGGCCAAAACCTCCTCTAATTCTAGCATCTTGCAAAAGCTTTAGCTTTATTCTCGCTTTTTTACCTTGCCATATAAACTTCAACATAATTTTATTTAAATCTTCAAAATAGTCTTTTCCAAGCCTAATTGGTATTGTTTGAAACAAAAATAAAATTCT
Organism: Hydrophis major; assembly: GCA_033807585.1. Classification (NCBI taxonomy): domain Eukaryota; kingdom Metazoa; phylum Chordata; class Lepidosauria; order Squamata; family Elapidae; genus Hydrophis; species Hydrophis major. The sequence goes on from CM066329.1 coordinate 20,484,291, forward strand.
AGGTAAAATATTCATCTTAATTGTTGAAATTCTCCCTATTAATGACAATTGCAAGTTTTCCCACTTCTTCAAATCTGTAGTTATCTGTTGTTTGAGTTTAATATAATTACTCTCTTTTAATGTGCTCAAATATATCCCCAGATACTTAACTTTATTTGTAACTTGAATTTTCAAAAGATCTGCAAGTTCTTCTCTCTGTCTCAATAGCATGTTCTTTGTCAAAATCTTTGTTTTATCTTTATTTATTTTCAAACCAGCCACCTCTCCATATGACTCTATCCTTTCCAATAACTTTGGAGCTGTTTCTAGTGGGTCTTCCAGAATAAAAGCTAAATCATCAGCAAAAGCTTGTAGCTTAAATTCTTCCTTCTTAATTTTCATTCCTTTTATGCTTTTATCATCCCTAATATTTCTATTCAACACTTCCAAGGTCAACACAAATAGCAAAGGAGATAGGGGACATCCTTGTCTTGTGCCTTTCCTTATATTAATAAAATCTGTAAGATCCCCCTCCATCATTACCCTTGCTGTCTGTTTATTATATATGGCTTCTATTGCTTGAATAATTTTTTTAGCAAAACCCATCTGCTCCAATAATAATAACATAAATCTCCAGTTCACGTTGTCAAATGCCTTTTGAGCATCTAGGAATATCAAAGCCATTTGCTTTTCAGGATGAGCCTCATAGTATTCCAAGGTATCCAAGATTACTCTCATATTGTCTCTAATTTGTCTCTTTGGCAGAAATCCATTTTGATCTGGGTGAATAAAATTATTTAAATATTTTTTAACTCTTTCTGCTAAGATTGAAGCAAAGATTTTATAGTCTGCATTCAATAAAGAAATAGGTCTATAATTCTTAATTTGCAGTGGGTCAGTCTCTTCTTTCGGTAGAAGTGTAATATAAGCCTCTGACCATGTTTTGGGTATAATCTTTTTTAACATAACTTCATTCATAACTTCTAACAATGGGATGCTCAATGATTCTTGAAATGTTTTATAGAATTCTGCTGGAAGCCCATCTGGACCCGGTGCTTTCCCATTATTTTGTCTCTTAAATGCTTCATTTAGTTCCATCATTGTTATATTGCTTTCCAGCATTTCTTCAGTCTCTTTAGGTATCTTCGGTAAATTAGCTTCCTGTAAATACTGTTTGACTTTTTCCTCATCAATATTCTCTTGTTTAAAAAGTTGCCCATAAAAATCTCGAATAATTTCTTTTTTCTCCTTATTCCCATAACAAATTTGGCCTTGTTCATCTATTAACTTCAATATTTTTCTTGATTCCTTCTCTTTTCTCAATTTATATGCTAGCCATCTACCTGGTTTATTTGCATCTTCAAAATAATTCTGTTTTAAGTTTCTGATTTTCTGTGCCAGTTCTTCTTTCTCTATTAATTCCATTTTATGTTTGATTGCATCCAGCTTCAATTTAATATCCTTTTTCCGTGGTATTTTCTGCAATTCTTTTTCAAGACTTTTATACTCGTCTTCCAAGGCCTTAGAAGCTTGCCTTTTCCTAATATTCTTTTTTCTTGTATAATCTATTATCAGACCTCTAGCATATGCCTTCATTGTATCAGTTAGAGGTAGCTAACAGTGTGTAATAACGTTAAACCTCATGATGAATGCATACATTTGTTACACAGACGATTAGGGCATATAAATTTTAAAATGCTTAAGCAAACAGTTGAACTGTCTGAAGGTATAAAACTGAAGCCTTGCAGTAAGTATTTGCACAACACATTCTGCGTTGAAGTATCTTCTTTTTTATTTTCTCTGAAGAAAAAAGCCAATTCCTTCTCCATCCATTGTATAAAATCTTTCTCCTTTAAAATAGTATTATTTAATGTCCATCTCGATCTTTTTTTTTGTCCCTTCCATTTAATTGTCATTGGGCTATGATCTGCCCAAGTACTTGTTTCAATATTTGTTTCTTGAATATTGGATATTAATTCTGTTGAGATCCAAATCATATCTAATCTGGACCATGATAAATGTCTATTTGAATAAAAAGTATATTGTTTAGCTTTAACATTTCTTTCTCTCCAAATATCTTTTAAAGTTAATTCATCTGTCATTTTAAAAAAAGACTTAGGGAGAGCCTTTCTATTTTGCTTTATTGTTGTTGCTATATAGTCCAATTTATTGTCCACAATTCCATTAAAATCTCCCATCATAATTATATTAACATAGTCCAGTCCACTTATTTTCATGTATAGCTTTTTATAAAACTCTTCTTGTTTATCATTTGGAGCATAAATTGCAATCAAGAGTATTTTTAAATTATTGTCCATTATTTCTACCATTAATACTCTTCCATTTTCATCCGTGTAAATCAATTTTTCTGGGATAGCCTCTTTAATGTATAGAACCACTCCTCTTTTCTTACATTGAGTCAAAGAAGTAAATATTTTCCCCAATTTTGGCTGTACTAACAATTGTTCATGTTGTTTTTTAATATGAACTTCTTGTAGACAAATTATATCAAATTTTAATTTCTCTAATTTATGAAAAAATTTCCTTCTTTTAACAGCTGAATTAAGTCCATTTATATTCATTGTAATCAGTTTTCTTTCTTCCATGATTATACTTTATATTTAGGTCTAACCGCTCTCGTGGATCTCACTTCACGCTATTCTTTGCTATCCACCTGTCCCCCTACTGCTCCTTTCTCTTTTTCAGTCTCCAGTTGTTCCTCTTGAAACTCAATTAATGAGACCTCTTTCTCTGCCTCCTCTCTTCTTCTTCCAAAAAATTCTGCATGGAAAAGTTCTGCTTTCTCAATTGAATCAATTCTATGTCTCTGCTCTTGCCACGTAAACATTAATCCTTCTGGAATCAGCCATCTATAATTCACTTCGTTTTCCAGTAGCATTTTGGTCAGAAATCGATATTCTCTTCTCATCTCTCTCACTCTTCTGGGTATTTGTTTTAAAACCACAATCTCTTTACCTTTGTATTTCAATGTTTTCTCTCTTACCACTTGTAATATTTGTGTTTTGATGGATTTTTTGGTAAATCTAATATGGACTTCCTTTGGTAATTTATTTCTCATCGCATATCTTGTATAAACTCGATATACCTCATCTACTCCATCCATCATCTTTTCCTCTGTAATTTCCAAAGCATCTGCCAAAATTTCTATCATTATCGCAGCCAAATTTTCTCCTTTTTCCTCTTCTATATTTTGAAATCAGAGATAAAATTCTGACCTTTCCATCTCCCACCTCAACATCCCATTTTTTTCTTGTTCAACCACTGTTAATCTACTGTCAATATTTCCAATCTTCTCTCTTTGTTTCCCTTCTTCCTCAATTTTTTGGAATCTCTCCTGATACTTCCCCATCATTTGTTTGATATTTTCCACTTTTTCATCAGTCTTCTCTATTCTTTGTTCAATGATGTCTGACTTTATCTTGAGATCTTGGATTCCTTGCATAATCATCTGTAAAGTTACTATTTCTTGTTCTTTATTTTGCTTCAACATTGTCTGAATTAAACGTTGTCCTCCAGCTGGTGGGGAAGCAGAAGCAGAAGTAGAAATGCCAACTGGTATTGGTTTCCTGCTCATTTTAATGCCTCCAAAGTTTCAAATTCTTTTTGACTTTTAATCCAACTGGTAGAATAGTCAATTATAATCCAAAATGGAAAAATCCAATAGTAAAAGACCCAAAACTAAAGAAGAAAAACGGAAAAAGAAAGAAGAAAAATCTTCAGGTTCTTCTTGACCCTAATCCAATTACAAAGTAGTCCACCATAAAAAAGGAAAAATAGAAAGGAAAAAAACAAACAAACCCAAAAATGATATTATTGATTAAGAGCAAATAAAAAACAAAGAAAAAAAGAAATTCCTTCAGGTTCTTCACACCTTAATCTCAATAATAAAAAACAAAACAAAAACAAAGTGGTCCAAAAACATGGATAGAAAAAGCAAAGAAGTCCCAATAAAAATAAAGAGAAAAAAAGAAAAATAAAGAAAAAACTCTGAGACTTTCCCTTTAAAATAAAAGGCAAAAATAAGAATATTACTAGAATTGAGATTTGCAAAAAGGCTGGCGAATGGGGTATATATATATATATATATATATATATATATAAGAGCACACTGCACTTTATTTATTTATCCAAGGCTCTTATTATGACTCTCTTCTCCAGCAGCTTCAAAGCTAAGCCTCAAATGTTGAAATTTTGATAAGAGTCTAGGAAAACACCTGTAATAATATTTTGCTATGCTCTCCCTCTATCTTATCACGTTGAAATGTCCTTGAGAAGGAGTCTTCTTACAATTCTTTCCAATTCAAATAAAGTATTTTCAAGCCTCTAATTGGCAGTGTTGCAATGTTTCTTAATGCTCTTCCCCCCCCCCCAGCCAGAAAAACATGAATAATGTATACAAAAAAAAAGAAGAAAGAAAATAGCTAAGGGGAGCCTCTATCCTAGAAAAAATTAAAAAATCAAAAGGAGCATAAAATATATATAAGAGAAAATTCAATCCGGTTACCTACAAAGTCACACTTAAGTCCCCAGAAAAAAAATAAGAAAAAGAAAAAAGAATCCAAGCCTCAATTTGACATCACTTTAAAAAACGCCGCTCAAACAGTTTGGTCAAAAAAAAAGCCTCACAGATTTCTTCTTTGTTCAGGATGCCCTTTCAAGCCTCAGCGAATTTACAACACAAAAGGAATTTCTCACCCAGCCGACACACTTCTTTCCAGCCACTTTCTTTCCGGAGCTGTCCCGACTTCAGCAGCTATGGGGGCTGCCTCTCCGCTGCCAGCAAAAGGGCTTCTCCCGGATCAAACCAGATATTTTGCAATATCTCTGGGATCCTGGGACAGAACCCTTCTCAATCCCCGTCTCTACGGGACGGTTTAGGTCCGTTGGGACCGACCAGGGGCGAAAATATTGGCTGCGATCTCAGAGCCCCAAGATCGCAGCTCTATCGCCGAAACGAAGCTCCACCTTCCCACATAATACCATCTTGTGTACCTTGCAGAATCTTCTTTTTTAAAGAAATTATTCCTTACCCTTTATCCCTAAAAAAAAATCCTTTTTTCCCATCTTGTTTCATACCTTTGTGGCTTTTCCCTCCCTTTTCCCTTCCTTTCTTATCCCCCCCGGCCTTTTTACCCCCCCCCTCTACTAACCTCTGCCTTTTTAACTTTCCCTCTCTGTTGTAATCCTTTCTGCTTTTGCTCAGTAACATTGAGTTGATTTTGCATCTTATTTTTTCCTTTCTTAAATATTTTTTTAAATCTTAAGTCCTTCATTTTCCTTCCTTTCTTTCTCCTTTCTCTCTTAATTAATTTTTTAAATTCACCGAAGATGGCGTCTTCTTTTTCTTCTTCTCCTTCTATTTCCTCCATCTGTTGTTGTGTTTGCTGATAAATAGCAAGCGCCATTTCCAAAGAAAGGAAAGCTTCTTTCACAGCTTCCTTACTTTCTTGATATTCCTTTCTAAGTTCATCATCAGATAGAGCCATTCTTTGTTCTTCTTAGAGCAACAAAAATGTTTCAAAAGTTAAAACAATTTCTCCAAGTCCCAGAGACATCAATCAGTCCAAACAACACCCAAAGTTCTCACTTTCTCTTCCTGGGGTGGTATCAGTAAAAGGAAAAAGAAAAAAAGCCCAATCTGTATGTATTTTACAGCCTTGTTCCAATCAATTTCTAGTCTCAAGATCTTTAAGGCATCTCCTCCAGCAAAATCTTAATATATTTTCCTTTTGTCCTCTCCCTTCCCACTTATAACAGGAAGCCAAGTTTTTACCTTTTATAAAAAACAGCAGGTTTCTCAATGGCCATTTGTTAATTCCATAGGGAAGGAGAGTAAACTTTCAGCACCTCAATTTTGCCGCTTGAAATCCTTCTCTGGAAACCACGTATTTTTCAAAAAATCATAGTTCTCTGGATTAAACGCCTCTTAAAGTCCTGAATCAGCCAAGAAACTTTCTCTTGAAAACTTTCTCCCCTCTTCCTCCTGCTCACTCTTACCCAGCTGCCGGCTTCTTTGTGGCGGCCACTGCAGACCGCCGCTTGACTGCCTTGGGAAAAGGGAGTTTTGCCGGCTGGGGAGGGGGTCTGCAGCACCCCCAAACCCCTCACCAGCTCCCCCTTTCTTCGACTGCTTCTGCAGGGCAGCCTTAGCCTCCAAACCTGTACAGATCGGAGGCACCAAAACGGCTAGCGCGGCAGGGATCGTGCAGGATCGCGAAACCCTGCCGCTAGCGAAGCCGACAAACCGGAAGTTCTAAAAGCAACAACCTTGAGAGCAGCTTTAGTGTGGGCAGCTAAGAAGAACTATATTATAAATCACTTAGATGTAGAAACTGCTTATCTGCATGCACCATTGCAACACACTATATACCTAAAGAAACCTGTAGGAATTAAGGATGATAAAACAAATAATGACTGTTGGAAGCTTAAAAAGAGTCTGTATGGATTAAAACAATCTGGTTACAAATGGAACCAATATATTGACAAGGAGTTAAACAATATAAGGTTTAAAGCAGGTTTAGTTGATCCATGTTTATTTAAGAAAGAGACAAATGGAATAGTGTCATTGTTATTGTTGTTTACAGATGATATTGCTTTAATTACAAAAACTAATAATGAAGCTACTGAAATAATATCATTATTAGGTAAGAGGATAAAATTAAAGCAATTAGGAGAGATAAAAAGGTATCTAGGATTAACAATAAATAAAACCAAAAGTGGCTATAAGATATCTCAAGAGGATAAGATTTATCAATTACTAAAAACATACAAGATGGAACTTTGTAAACTGACAAAAACTCCAATGAGTCAGGAATTTGGCCACACTGATGCTCAAAGTCCAAAATTCGATAAGAATATCTATCAATCGTTAATTGGTGGTTTATCGTACATTAGTAATTGATCAAGGCCAGATATTGCCTATAGCATTAATCAATTGGCAAGATTCATCGCTGAACCCACTGAACAACAGTGGCAAGCGACAAAACATATATTAAGATATCTTAAAAGGACAATGCACTATGCATTGTATTTGGAGCCAAAAGATGATCTGATTTTAAGTGCATATGCTGATGCAAGTTTTGCAACAGACATAAACACTAGGAAATCAACTTCAGGTACACCTGTACTGTTAGGAAAAGCACTGATTGGTTGGAGGTCAATTAGACAGCAACACATAAGTATGTCCACAATGGAAGCAGAATTTTCATGTCTATCCTTATTATGTACTGATTTAATTCTGTATAAACAGTTGTTATTGGATATGGGAATAACTTAATGATTCCATTGTAGTTTATGAGGACAATCAAGCAGCCATACGGATGGCTACAAATATTGCTGTGAAAACGAGATCTAAGCATACAGATCTTAGATTTCTGAATGTAAGACAATCTGTAAAAAATGGTTTGATAAGACTGGAATATTGTATGACTGAAGAAAATATTGCTGATCAATTTACAAAAGCCCAAGGTTCAGTCAAGCACAAAGAAAGTTGTGATAACTATGGTTTAAGGTTGTAAATAGATATAAATATTATTATATTACCCAAAAGGGGAGTATGTTAGGAATAACAAGGTTACCTAATGTAGTTTGGGTAAAATAATATATATATAAACTGTGATAGTAAGTTTATGTGTGTGTCACTTTAAACAGCAAAGCATGAATTTTGGGTGTGGTTGCAAAACCGCCATAAGAGGGAGCAAGAGAACTTGATTGATTGCTGGATTACTGGATTGCTTGCTGACTAAGCTGGATTGATGACTGCGTGTTCCCTACTGCTGCTGTTGCTAAAGGAAGAAAGGAGGTTTGACTTCTTTATATCTCAACTGCGAAGAAATTTATTACTGGACTGACATTTGTAAGTTTACTGACCTCTTTTTCGACACTGGACTTTGCAACTGAATAATCCCCGGACGGACTGAACTAGTGAATGATATATGGACTGTTTTGACTATGCTAAAACTCTTACTGGAATAAACTATTTAACTAGCACAGTGTATCTGTTTTTTACTGAGTGTAAGCTTAAAAACATTTTTCTCACATATTTGCCTGACTGCCTGACTGCCGTGCAGATTCTGCTAGGGTGTATCCCTAACACTCTCCATTTAAATTCTTTGTTTTGCCCAGTGCAGCAAATCTCTTTTTGTGTGTCATTATTGACTCCAACCATGGATGTATCTTTACTTCTCAGTGGAGTCTTCAGCTCTTCTTATTTTGCTTTTTCATTTTCTCTGTTTATTCATTATGATCTCTCTCTCCCTCCCTCCCTCTCTCCCTCCCTCCCTCAATCTCTCTCTCTCTTAATATTTGAGATTCATATTCCTTTTTTACTAGTTTCCTTTCTTTGTTTTGCAATTCCACTTTTTCTCCAGTCACAGATGAGATGCCCTCTGTCCTCTCTTCCAACACAAGGCAGTAGCACAGCCGATCAGATGTTCCATTTTGAGGTCATTGTGAAGCTGATGCGTTTTGCAGAGGGGAAGAAATGAGGCAGCAAAAGCCCCCTGCCCACCTCATCAAGGGGGCATGCATTGTTTCCAGCTGTCTCCTCTGACAGTTTCCCCATTGGAAGAGGCACCAGAGAGACCACCTGGGAGCTTCTCTTGACTGCTTGGAGCAGCTGCATCTGCCTTTGCCAAGCATATAATAAAGGCCTGGAGCATGGAAAGAGTTTCAGTCAGAGCATCCCTTACTTCCCATTAAAAGATTCACAGAGATGAGAAACCATATAATCCATAGAGGGAATTTATTTATTTATTTATTTTACTGTGTTGGGTAGTTTTATTTGGTTCTATATCAAAAAAGGACTTTTCAACTTTTTTGTTTGTTTGTCCTGGCTATAAAGAAGGAGGTAAGAGTATACTTATATAGATTATATATACTGTATATAATTATATATACATATACATATACAAAGAATAGAATAGGAATAGAATGGAATGGAATGGAATGGAATAGAATAGAAATCTTTATTGGCCAAATATGATTGTATTAACATCTATATAAATGTATTAATAGCGGCCAGGATTGTATTTGCTAAAAATTGGAAGAATGAGAAAATACCATTACAGGAAGAAATTATTAAGAAAATATTGGAATGTGCTGAGATGAGCAGATTGACATTTGAAATTAGAGAGCAAGAGGATAAACAATTTTATGAAATTTGGGATCTTTTTTATAAATGGCTAGATGATAAAATACGATAATAGAATATTTAGAATGCTAGATAGTAAGAAATATCTTTATTTTGCTATTTTGCTATTATTTTGTTATTTGATATTATATTTATAAAGGGTTTTTTAGGATTGATTTAGTATGATTATATGATTTGTTGAATAATCTGGTTAAAGTATTGTTAGCTCATAAAGCATGAATGATTAAAAGTATAGTCAAAAATTTCTTTTTTTTAGTGATATTAGGATATATAACTTTGGATTGATAATATGAGTTGTTATGTAACATAATTGTGACTGGGACTACAGAATGAATGCACAAAAATGATGAACCAACTGACACACTGGATGTACATACGAGAGTTGAATGTTTTAATGTTTTGTTTGTCTTGTTTGTTTGTAGAAAATTAATAAAATCTTTTTTCAAAAAAATAATAATAATACTATTTTAAAGGAGAAAGATTTTATACAATGGATGGAGAAAATATTGGAATGTGCTGAGATGAGTAGATTGACATTTGAAATTAGAGAGCAAGAGGATAAACAATTTTATGAAATTTGGGATCTTTTTTATCAATGTCTAGATGATAAAATACGATAATAGAATATTTAGAATGCTAGACAGTAAGGAATATCTTTATTTTGCTATTTTGCTATTATTTTGTTATTTGTCATTATATTTATGAAGGGTTTTTTAGGATTGATTTGATATGATTTTTGATTTGTTATAGAATAAACTGGTTTAAAGTATTGTTAGCTCATAAAGCATGAATGATTAAAAATATAGTCAAAAACTTCTTTTTTTAGTGATATTAGGATATATAAGTTTGGATTGACAATATGAGTTGTTATGTAACATAATTGTTACTGGGACTACAGAATGAATGCACAAAAATGATGAACCAACTGACACACTGGATGTACACATGAGAGTTGATGTTTTTATGTTTTGTTTGTCTTGTTTGTTTGTTTGTGTGTCATTATTGACTCCAACCATGGACGTATCTTTACTTCTCAGTGGAGTCTTCAGCTCTTCTTATTTTGCTTTTTCATTTTCTCTGTTTATTCATTATGATCTCTCTCTCCCTCCCTCTCTCCCTCCCTCCCTCAATCTCTCTCTCTCTTAATATTTGAGATTCATATTCCTTTTTTACTAGTTTCCTTTCTTTGTTTTGCAATTCCACTTTTTCTGCAGTCACAAATGAGATGCCCTCTGTCCTCTCTTCCAACACAAGGCAGTAGCACAGCCGATCAGATGTTTCATTTTGAGGTCATTGTGAAGCTGATGCGTTTTGCAGAGGGGAAGAAATGAGGCAGCAAAAGCCCCCTGCCCACCTCATCAAGGGGGCATGCATTGTTTCCAGCTGTCTCCTCTGACAGTTTCCCCATTGGAAGAGGCACCAGAGAGACCACCTGGGAGCTTCTCTTGACTGCTTGGAGCAGCTGCATCTGCCTTTGCCAAGCATATAATAAAGGCCTGGAGCATGGAAAGAATTTCAGTCAGAGCATCCCTTACTTCCCATTAAAAGATTCACAGAAGTGAGAAACCATATAATCCATAGAGGGAATTTATTTATTTATTTATTTTACTGTGTTGGGTAGTTTTATTTGGTTCTATATCAAAAAAGGACTTTTCAACTTTTTTGTTTGTTTGTCCTGGCTATAAAGGAGGAGGTGAGAGTATACTTATATAGATTAAATATACTGTATATAATTATATATACTTATACATATACAAAGAATAGAATAGGAATAGAATGGAATGGAATGGAATAGAATAGAATAGAAATCTTTATTGGCCAAATATGATTGGACACACAAGGAATTTGTCTTGGTGTAAATACTCTCCGTGTACATAAGAAAAGATACATTCGTTAAGAACCAAGAATCATAAGGTACAGCACTGAATGATAGTCATAGGGTACAATCAGCAATCAAATCATACTGGGAAACAGTCAATATAAGTCGTAAGGATAAAAGTGACAAAGTTACAGTCCTACAATCACCAGTGGGAGTGGATGGGTGGTAAGAAGTGATGAGAAGGTTAACAGTAATAATAGTGCAGACTTTGTAGTAGATGAACAGTGTTGAGGGAATTATTTGTTTAGCAGAGTGATGGCTTTTGGGAAAAAACTGTGTCTAGTTGTTCTGGGGTGAAATGCTCTATAGCGTCGATTTGAGGGAAGGAGTTGAAACAGTTTATGTCCGGGATGTGAGGGGTCTGTAAATATTATTCAGCGCCCTCTTTTTGACTGCAGTATACAGTATATATTTACTGTATATTTTTATAGAGTAGCACTGCCACCCAGAGGCTTGAATACATTGTTTCTTTTTACTGTGTTTTTCATTTTTGAGAATAAAGGAACTTGGAACTTTATTTCAAGGATTTTCCAGCCTGTCTGTTTATGTGCTTTAACAAAATAGTGGGATGAGCATGAAAGAATGTTATTGCAGGTGCTTTTCCGGTAAACTATCTGTTGCTGGAGTCTGGAGTTGAAAGAAAAGAGTGACCTTGAAAAAGAGCTCTTTTGAAATTTGTTTGGATTTTGACAAGAGAGCCTTGGATATTGTACTGTGGCAGTGTTTTTCTTTGTGAGAGAAAGTTTTTTTACCTCTCTGCTTCCCCCCCCCTTTTTTTTTTTTTTTTTTGCTTTTAGCTGGCATCTGTGCCTGATTAGCTTTTCCGATGGATTTTTTTTTTCATCCATACTTCATCTTGAAGAACTTTCTCTGAGTCTGTAGACCCCACTTTGGTTCCCCTGTGTATTGATTTTACTTTTTAGCTCAAATGTCTATATTGTGTCCTTTGGGTCATGTATGTCAAGCTCGAAATTGACATACGTGTAGCCATTTTAGTTAGGCTTAGTATATATTCTTTTTCTTACTTTCTCTTTGGCAGTCATGGGGGAAGGGTTTCGGGCTTGGCACATTTCTAAGGGGGGAGGAGTGGAGATAGAGAGAGTTGTTTAGGCTAGGAGATTCTTCTTCCTGTGGGAACACAGCTGACCATGCTGAAGCCCCTTCAGATGGGGATTTATGACATCAAGCAATGTTGAATTACTTCTCTTGGAGAATGTGACTTTTGGGGGGTTGTTTCTAACTTCTAATATTGTAGGGTAATTCCGGGTTGTGTCAGATCCAGAATTACCACAGACTTTGCCAATTTGATGCTTTCCTAAATAAAAGAATTTGTTTTGGAAGATGGCATTTGTTCTTTTCATTTTAAATGGATTTCATCTCTTGGAAACCTGACAATGTATTTGAGAGCACAACTGAAAATGTATGAAAGATACAATGTACAAGACACTCAAAGGAGGCCAGGGGACCTCAGAGATCTTCTAGCCCAACCCCCTACTCAGTCCTTATACCAGTCCTGGTTGTGTGCTCCTGTGTGTATGAGGGGAAAGTAAGTATTGTAAATGAACTACAAGACCTAACATAAGTTTTATTATTAAAGTGTTCAATGAAGGTGAACTATATTGTGCATTTGTATTCGTGTCTCTTGTTAGATATATTGAGAACAGGATGCTGTGCACAATGGCTGCAGGTCAGAAGGAAGGTAAAGTGTAAATTTGAGAAGAAAAAGAAGGAAGGATGATGGATGGATCTATGGAGATTCTCACTCATTCAAGCCATCGTTGTCCTAAAGGTGCATTATCCAAAAGGCTACTCAGAGAGCAGAGTCAGATGTCGACTGCAAAGAACGTAAATACTTCCATTCTCCACCAGTCAGTTAGAACTGAAGAAGCTTCTTGGATGAGAAGTGAAACCTTTTCAAAGAAGAAACTAAGTAATTCCAGTTGTCTTTTGATACAAAATACCTTTGATTGGTAAGTAAGTAAGTAAGTGTTGTAAGAATTATTGTTCTGGGTTCAGTTCCAAGTGGGGAGAAAGACACTGGAAACATGGAGGCTGTTTGGAAAGATGGTTTAATGGGAGACAGGTCCACATGACTTGGAGCTCTAAAGGAGAATGATCACATGCTTCAAGGTGAAGGAAAAGAGAAGGACTGAAATGATGAGAGATCCTTAGTTTTATACCCTCTGTTGGGCCCCACCTTAGTCTTTCCTGTTCCTGTGTAAGAAATGTATCCCATTGGCTGCCAGACTCCCAGGGGTGGGGGCCCTTAGCTAACTTTGTAGGCTTTCTCTGGACCACATGGCTTCACTTGAGTTCCAGGCTTAGTTGAGCCTTACTGGATGATGGTGTAATGAAAGGGCTTTAGGCAATTCCTATCTTTGTTATGTAAAATATTCTGGCCCAGGCCTTAATGGCCCACCCATTAACAAAGGTGGGGGTGAGTTTCTGCTTCTCAAGTGAGTTTCAGCTTCTGAGTTTCTACTCTTTTTAGGGGAAATATTCTGTCTTTTTAATAATTCCTAGGATATTTCATTCTTCTAAGAGAGGGGTGGGTGCTAACTTCCTACAGAAAGAAGGAAGGAAGGAAGGATCCCCCAAAACAATCACCCTACATCTGATTTCTACTTTTCAGTGGTATTTTCCAGATAATTAATGTGTGCATCTTTCTTTGTATTTTGGCTTCCTTTACAACAGAGGCACCAGCATATCAAGCAAAAGACTTTTTACACGGAGATATTTTTAAGAAAATGCCCTCAAATCCCCATCTGTAGGCCCTGGCTGCCTTTTGCCTCAGGTTCAGCAACTGTCAGCTGAAACCCCACCTTCAAGGCCTTTAAAGCTTTCAAAATCTCTCTTTTGGCTTCTACTGTGTCTCACAGCCAGCTGAGATGAGCTTTAACATTAAAAAGCAAGAAAATGAGGAGATAGGACAGCCTCCTTCTTCTTTTTCCACATTAAAAAAGCTCCCTTTCTTCCCTTCAGCTCTATTCTGATTCAAATGATTCAGATTGCACCAGGGGGTGCCCTCGGAAATGAGAAGGGAACAGGCGCTTCTCTTTTTGGCCACTGGAGGGCGAAGGTTTCGGCTGGCTTTCCAGAGGAGGCTGAGAAGGGAGGGACAGCCCTGAGCCTTGCCTCTCTATAACATTAGCATTTGCTCTCCTTAACCCTTGGAGCTCCTACGGTGGTGAAAAGGCTGCAGGAGAGACTTGCAGGGGAGGGATCCAGGCGTGGTGGGGGGTGGGGTGGGCTCTTCCCATGCAAAGAGAGGCTGAGAAAGAGAGAGATACATGCCCAACCTTCCAAGTTCAATCCTGGATCGAGTGCGTGATGGAAGAAACCATCAGGTTCTCAAAAATTCAAGCCTGGAACTTCAGGAGCCTCCGATACCAGGAAGCTGAGGGTCCCCGAGGACTTTGCAACCAACTCCACAACTTTTGTAGGCGATGGCTGAGTCCAGAAAAGCACACCAAAGCCCAGATGCTGGACCTGGTTGTTCTGGAGCAACTCCTGTTCCTTCTGCCCCCAGAGATGGAGAGTTGGGTTCGGGAATGTGGAGCAGAGACCAGCTCCCAGGCGGTGGCCCTGGCGGAAGGCTTCCTCCTGAGCCAGGTGGAGGAGCAGAAGGAGCAGGTTGAGTTGGAGGTGAGCCACTTTAGGGAACTCAAATGGGAATAGAGAATGTGTTTGAATACTTCCCAAACTTCTCTGGCATTTATACGTGGAGATTGTCCACAGATTCTTATAGTACATTGTTCCATTGTTTTCTCACTCAACCTCACTGATGGATTTTGGGGGCTTTGAGGTTGTGTTCTGGATATAAGAATCCACTTTATTTTGTTTGACGTACATTAATTCTGCTTCTTTTTTTCTCCCTCTGATTTGAAGTGCTGCACTGTGGAGATGAGAGGTCCAGAGGGAAAGAAGAATCCATCAAATCCCCCTCAGGAGCTACTTTTCAAGAGGTTGCCTTGGGAAGATCCAAGTTGGGACACCTCAGGAGGTAATTGAAGATCCATCTGTCTTATCTTTGCTATCTCTTCTCTTCTATAGAATACCTCCTCCTATTTTGTTAATTATGCATTTTGAACTTATTTATTCCTTTCAGAGAAACAAAGATTGAAATTTTCTGGTTTTTCTGATGGACGTCAAAGAGCTGTTGAACCTCCAAATCAAGTAAGAAAGGGAAAACTTATTAGATTTGTGTTCCCCCTTCAGGAATTGAAAGAAATGTGCAGAGTGCTGTCTCCTTTTATTTTCCCTCCTTGTTTGGATTGGATTATTTTGGTGTTCCTGAGTAACATAGAAAGCACAATAGTAGGTTCAAGTTGGTCTCAATCAGCATAGCTTCCTGTGTAGAATATTACTGGGACATGATGGTTTGTCATTCTGCCCTCAGATTCTGTTTAGGAAATGTTTACAAAGACCACCGTTTAACGTGTTCTGCTACCTTAGGCACCCCCCCACCCAACTGTCTGCCCTACCTGATTCAGTTGACTCAGCTACAAATTTTCAGAGTTCAGTCACAAATTGACTTCCATGGACCTCACTTCATAGTTAAGCGGCCAATATAGGGGACGTGCATAAGTATACTGATGTGCCTATCATCCCTGTCGTCGTATTTTTATTCTCTTATTTTTGTTTTCATTTTTGTTTGACAAATTCCAATAAATAAAATAAATAAAACTATGAGTTTACAAGAAGTAATTTTTTCAAAGTCCTTCAAGAAGTATGAATAAACACGTCACATGGCAGTAACTGCGAGATACCCATTCTTGTAATTCTTTGACTTGGAATTTTGCAAGGCTAATGAAAAGTAAGTACATGTTCACATTGCCACATTGCCATTTTTTAAAAAGCCTTTTTTATTACCAGTAGTTCAAAAAATAAGCAAATGAAAAAAAGAAAGCAGACTATTAAAATCCAAAAAGAGTGGCCACGTAGAGCATGTAATCAAGGTACTTTGGGATACAAAATATTTTCCAATCATTTGTGTCTGAATCCCAGAAGTGGGATTACTTTACTGAATGGCACTAAAAGTTTTGCATAATCAACTTGATAAACTTGCCCCAAATATTTCTTCAGTCAAAGAAATTTTCAGGTTTGTCCATTTTCTCACCTAAAATTAGGATTTATGTGATGCAGACATTTAGCGGTACATATCTTTGCTTTGGGAATTTGGGATCAATGGAACAGAATGACGGAGTTGGTAGGGATCTTGGAGGTTTTCTAGTCCAACCCCCTGCTTAGACAGGATATCATTTCAAATAAATGGCTGCCCATTTTTTTCCTGAAACACCCCCAGTGTTGGAGCACCCACAATTTCTGGAGGCAAGTCATTCCACTGATTAATTGCTTCCACTCTCAGGATATTTCTCTTTAGTTGTAGGTTGGTTCTTGCCTTGAATAGTTTCCATCCATTGCTTCATGGAACACTGCTATTATGTCACCCCCCCTCGTCATTCTGTTCATTAAACTAGACGTACCCAATTCCAGCAACTGTGTTTTATATGTTTAAGCCTCCAGTCCAGTAATGATTTGTGTTGCACTTCTCTGCACTCCTTCTAGAGTTTCAAGATCTTTTTAACATAGTGGCAACCAAAACTGGATGCAATATTGCTAGCGTGGTCTTACAAAGGCATCATAAAGTGGTACTAACACTTCCTATAATTGTGTTGCTATTTTTGGCCACTTTAACACACTGCTGGCTCATGTTTAAGTGATTGTCTACTAGGACTCCAAAATCCTTGTTGCACTTACTACTTTTGAGCTAAGTATTACCTGTTCTATGCCTGTGCATTTGGTGTTTCTTTCCTAAATGTAGAACCTTACGTTTCTCACTGCTGAATTTCATTTTGTTAGATGGTTCCCAATGTGTCGATCCTTCTATATCTCGAGCCTATTTTTTTGAGTGTTGTTATTCCTATCAATTTGGTCTTATCTGCAAATTTGATGAGTTTCCCTTCTATCCTCTTATCTAAATCATTGCTGATGATGAACAGATCTTCTGAATCCTCCTGTTCTGTTCTTTTTTCCATGTACAGGAGAGTCTTGTGTCCTTCAAAGAGGTGGCTGTGTATTTCTCTGAGGATGAATGGTCTCAGCTAGATTCTGACCAAAAAGAACTGTATTCGGAAGTCATACTTGAAAACCATAGGAACGTGGTCGCTCTGGGTAAGAGTTTTCTAGTCCCCAATCAGAGAGTTCAAGAAGACAGATTACTCTGATCGTTTTTGTTTTAAAAAAACCACTAATCACATATCATCTCCTGGGAAGGAGGATAGGATCTGGCCTTCTCGTACTCCAAGGAAGGAAAGAGTTAATGTGTCTTTGCTTAAATGTGCCATTTCTTATCTGTATTTTTCAATTTTTATTTGAACTTATCTGTGGAGGCTGAAAAGAATGAGGTGTGCTTTTATGTGTCCTCTGGAGATCATGTGAGAGGATTGTGCTGTTATTGTTGTCATTAACTCCTAAATATGGCGCATTAACTCCTCAATGCTAATGGGCAGGCTTTCTGTGACTACGTCCCACCCCTTTACAAATGCAGAAGAGATTCTACTGTAATACAGGAATAGGCAAACTTCCTCTATCCCTATCCTATCCTGTTCTGTCCTGACCTATCGTATCAATTATTCTTCCTCTGGAATTTCCAAAAATTGTGTGAGTACAGAACTTTCATGCTCAGGCCATGGAAGAGTGCATTCTCTTAAAGCAATTTGAAAAAGAAGGCCGCATGCAGTGTGACTCAGAGCATCCTAGGGTATAGGACAGGTAATCCCCGAATTACGACAGTTCATTGAGCAACCATTTGAAGTTAGGACCTAGCCCCCTCCCAAGTACTTAAGACCCAGCCCCCAAATAATAAATTTGGTAGCACTACGGCACTGTAACATTCATCCTCCCCCACTCCCCCCACACCAGACTAACCTTGTGACAATGTAGTAAGCGTTTCTCTGCTTGTGAGATCATGCATTAAAGGAGTTTAGAGACTATTCTCTGTGAACTGAGACAAGCCCTTTAAAGCTGATGAGGCTTTGGGACAGTGAAGTAGCCTTAACCCACCCCAATAAATCTTAAGTTTTCTCCTAATTCCTCCTTGGATGTTTCCCCTGATTATTCCTTAATTCAAAACTGACTGAGCGAGATTTGCATATATATAAATAATTGTAAAGAAAGATATTTTCTAGATATTTTCAAAGCTTTCATGACTCATGAATATAGAAACCATCATGTCTATATCACAGCACTGCAGGCATGCAAAATACAACATAATGGAATTTTGGAAAAGTTCAGAACAAAATTTGTTGACTTTCTACAGTTTGATAATTTTCCTCTAACATTGTTAATCATTTTCATTTCTCTTTTCCTTTGAAGGTAATAATGGGCAGGAGAATCAAGATTCCTGTGAATTGTTCCAAGTGATCAATGCTAAGGATGGAATGGCGAAATTTGGAATTCGAATAGCTTTCGAAAGCCATGAGAAAAACAAATCAAATAATTGGAATCAGAAAAGCTCATCTTCCACTGATACTCTGATGCAAGACTTTCTTGCCCAACAAGAGGAAATAAGGAAAAAATATATTGGGAAAAGTGTGAAGCTAATTAAAGTTAAATCACATGTTAGCAAACATTATTTAAGCCAAAACAAATCAGAAGATGCTATAAGAAGACACAATGAACAAAATTACAATGGGACATTCATACATTCTCTTGGAAATAACTCTCTTATATCTCAAAAAGTGATTCACAGAAAAAAGGACCCTTATAAATGTTTGGAATGTGGAAAACATTTTAGAACAAGCAGGCAACTTACTTCCCATGAAAGGATTCACACTGGGGAGAAGCCGTATAAATGCAGAGTGCGTGGTAACAGGTCCAGAAGATATAGTAATCTTATTTTCCATAAAAGGATCCACTCAGGAGAGAAGCGATATGAATGCATGGAGTGTGGAAAGACCTTTGCTCAAAGAGGTAATCTTATTTCCCATATAATGATCCACACAGGGGAAAAGCCGTTTAAATGCATGGAGTGTGGAAAGACCTTTGCTCAAAAAGGTAATCTTATTTCCCATATAATGATCCACACAGGGGAAAAGCCATTTAAATGCATGGAGTGTGGAAAGACCTTTGCTCAAAAAGGTAATCTTATTTCCCATAAGATGATCCACACCAAGGAGAGGCCATATAAATGCACGGAGTGCGGAAAGACCTTTGCACTCAGCAGTAGACTTTGCAATCACAAAAAGATTCACACAGGAGAAAAGCCATTTAAATGCATGGAGTGCGAAAAGACATTTGCTCAGAGCAGTAGTCTTACTTCTCATAACAAAATTCACACAGGAGAGAAGCCATATAAATGCATGGAGTGTGGAAAGACCTTTGCTCAAAAAGGTAATCTTATTTCCCATATGATGATCCACACCAAGGAGAAGCCATATAAATGCATGGAGTGCGGAAAGACCTTTGCACTCAGCAGTAGACTTTGCAATCACAAAAAGATTCACACAGGAGAAAAGCCATTTAAATGCATGGAGTGCGAAAAGACATTTGCTCAGAGCAGTAGTCTTACTTCTCATAACAAGATTCACACAGGAGAGAAGCCGTATAAATGCATGGAGTGTGGAAAGACCTTTGCTCAAAAAGGTAATCTTATTTCCCATATAATGATCCACACAGGCGAAAAGCCATTTAAATGCATGGAGTGTGGAAAGACATTTACTCAGAATGGTCATCTTTCTTCTCATAAAAGGATCCACGTTCGGGAGAAACTATAGCAATAACAATTCCACTTAGATTTATATACCACTCCATAATGCTTCACTGCACTCTCTGGGAGGTTTACAAAGTCAGCATATTGTCCCCAGAAATCTGGGTCCTCATTTTACTGATCTCAGAAGGATGAAAGGCTGAATCAACCATGAGTCTGTCACAATCAAACTCCTGGCTGTGGGCAATTAGCCTATAGTACTGCGTTCTAACCACTGACCCACCATGTCTCTATAGATTTTTATATGTATGCACATTGTACCTTTTGGATCCCAATGAGACAAGGTTCAATCTAATAAAATGAAATTTAATGTGGAGTAACGTAAGATTTTATGCTTGGGCAGTTAAAAGAGATTACAGGAAACCTGGCTGAAAAACAGTAACCGTGAGAGGGAATTTGGAAGTCCAAATGGATAATCACTTAAAAGTGAGTCACCTGTGTGCCACAGCAGCCAAAAAAAGCTGGTTGTATAAATAGAGGTTGGTTTGTATAAACAGAGGCATACAATCAAAGGCTCAGTAAGGCTACACCTGGAATACTGTATCCAGTTTTGATCATCACATTACAAAAAAGATGGTGAGACTTTGGAAGAATTGCAAAGAAGAGCAGCTCTGAAAACTAAAACAAATTAAGAACAGTTGCAGGATTTCAGTTTGGCTAGTCTGGAGAGAAGAAGGATTAGGAATGACATGATAGCAGTATTCCAGTACTTGAGAGGCTGCCACAAAGAGGAGGTCAATTTCCAAAGCACCAGAGGGCAGGACAAGAAACAATGAATGTGAAGTAATCAAGGAGAGAAACAACCTGAAATTACAATGAGGACAATAAACTTATCAATGTCTTTTTTAAGTGAGGTCTCCAGAACAGTATTCCAAATGGGATTTGATTAAAGCCCTATGTTGCGAGTTTAGATGACCTTTTTACTGATGGTGATACATTTGGTGAGACATCCCAGAATTTTGTTTGCCTTCACAACTGCCTCATTTTGCAGTTATTTTCTCAGTGCTGTGATAACTTTGTCCATACGGTTGTGTGAAAAAGTGCTGCTCGAACTCATTTACTCAAAGGCAAAATAGTCATAGAGTTGTGGAAATATGTATACTTTGCATCTGTTCCAAGCTTTGTCCACACATGGAGCATTAAAGCAAGTAGCTTTATTACGTTCCCCTAACTATCCAGCCTACTGGCCAACCAACGTAGTTCTTGATTTACAATAATTTATTAAATAACCATTCAAAATTTTAAATAAATGGTTTTAATTCAGCCAGAACCTGTACTTCAGAAAATTACCACAGTTGCTCTTGTTCAAACAGAAAGAATGGAAGTTGCCTCTGGAATGTGCATGTGTTTGTGTAAACACACATATATACACACATACATAGACATACTATGCATTCAGAAAGTATTCAGATCCTCTTCACTTTTGTCAATTTTGTTATGCTGCAACCTGATTCTACAGTTGTTATAATTCATTTTTCTCTCATTAATCTCTGTATATTACACTTTCTGAAAGCACTGTGTGTGTGTGTGTAATAAAATCAGACTTGCAGAAGTCTCAACCTTTTTTAGTCAAAGGCTTCTCATTGCTAATTACTCATCAGTTACAAAGTCCTGAGGTAAAAGAAAGGCACAATTTATAGACAATGGATTGATCATTGTTGTTAATGTCCATTTTTCCCCTATACCAATTTTTTCAATGGAATGGGACAACTCACCACAGTCAAGTCACCATGGCCAAATCACTGCAGGACAACTTGCCATGGGACAATTCAAAAATTATTTTAAAGAATTAAAAGATAATTTTTGACATTCACTTTTCATTTTGTTCCCCCTTTAGCATCTTTTCTTTAATAATTCTATTCCATAATTTCTTTAATTTTAATATAAGTCTTGTCCCTGAACAAATTGCCCTGTGGCAAGTTGTCCTTGATAAGTCCCGCAGCGAATTGGCTGTGGCATGTTTTAATATTTGTAATTTCAAGTATGTTGTTCTTGAGTTCACAGTCAATGGGGAAGCAGCAGCTCTGGTATCAAGCCAAAGAGAATCAATCTTATCATTTTGCCCTCTGCACAGGCAGAGATACTCAGTAGAAGATTTCCAAAACAAGGTGTCAGCGTTCCAGGAAAAAAAACATCAGCACCAAAACTCCGAGACAGGCATTTTCTCAAAGTTCCATTTTATTAAAATTGTCATACTGGCACACCTGGAAAAACCCGAATCTGAGAGTTCTGGGTTTTCATCCAATAATTAAAAATCCCAAAATCCATCGCTTGCACCCATCACTTCATCACATGCCCCAATCACCATCCATTCCAACTTAAGAAATACCTTAAACCAGGGGCTGCTAACCTTTTGGACCTCAGAGACCACCAAATTCATAATTTTAAATCCCGGGGACCACTAACATGAATTTTGACTGATGGTGGTTTGCTGATATTGGTGGGAGAGAGAGAGAGAGAGAGAGATCTGATCTAACCTCTCTCTCTCCCTCTCTTTCTCTCTCTCTCTCTCTCTCTCTTTCACACACACACACACATACACAAACAGAGGCAGGGGTGGGATTCAAATTTCTTAGCAACCAGTTCTGTGGGCATGGCCTAATTTGTGGGTGTGGCTTGGTAGTCATGTGACAGGCTGGACATGGCTTGTATGTAAATATTATAAATATGTAAATATTGAATTTTTTATAATAAAAGATCAACTTTTACCCAAAATCAGGCAAAGCAGGCAGGCAGATTGAGTTGCTCACAGAATCACAGATTAATTCAGAGATCTATCTTTCTGCCATTGGCTCCCTGAGTCTGTCACATAAAATTTGCTTGCAAGCAAACCCATACAATTTGCTAGCGAGTGTGGAAAGGGAACTTCATGAGGACAGTAGTGTCACCCAAGCAGGGAAAGCCCAAAGGGAACATCAGGCCAGCCATAAAACAAACTTGCATAGGAAAAGGAATCAAAATAAAAGGTATTAAAGAAGCCCCTTAGACAAAAGCCCAAATAATTAAGAAAACTAGGGAAACAAGAAAAGAAAACCCTTACAAACACAAGACATGCCAAATCAGCAAAACAGACAAAAGACACAAAATATATCACAAAGGAGGCAGACAGGAGATTACCACAAAACAAATATAAGAAACCATTAAGCTAAAAGAGATTAGGACGAGACCGCTAATGCAATCAAACCACCCTGCAAAGTTTGCCTTCCGTACCCCGCGGATTTTACCCTCCGGCGGGAATAAAGACAACTGACAGGATTTAAAACATTAAGAAATACAAACACAAGCACTCACACACAAAAGGAGAAAAGGGTATAAAAATCAGGGACTTACCATACGAAGCTAGCTAGCCCAGGAACGCAGCCTCCTTGCTAGCTCTCGCCTTCCTGAAAAATAAAAAAAGATCCGGCTTTCAAGCAGTTGTCCGTATCCTTGCACCGGAGCTCTCCCAGCGGGAAAATTAGAATCCTCAGAAGAAAGGCATTTTGACAGGCTTTCAACACAAGCAAACTCACAAAATTAACTCACAACATACCATGTATGTAAATATTGATTTTTTTTATAAAAAAAGAACAACTTTTACCTAAAATCAGGCAGAGCAGGCAGGCAGATTAAGTTGCTCATAGAATCACTTAGAGATTGGTGTTTCTGCCATCGGCTACCTGAGTCTGCACTGAATAATAGAAGCTTCAGGCTCAGCTCTGCTTTTAGATTAGCTAGAAAGCAAGAAATCTGACGATTTCCTGCTTTCTAGCTAATCTAAATTTCCTGACACAGCAGAACGACTGATGGTCAGGAAAAAAAAAAAGGAAAAATAGCAACTTAGCAATGAGTCTGCGGGGAGGGTTCCTGCAGGTCATGTGGGCAGTATAGCCTTGTGTTCCCCCGCAGCCTGGATTAATTGCTTTGGGGGGTGCTCTGGGAGTGACATTTCTCTGCGATTCACGAAAATTTTCTCACAGACCACCAGTGAGTCACGACCCACCAGTTGGTGACTACTGCCTTAAACTATTCCTCATCTAGGTGCAGGAATAACATAACCTTGACTGTAAAGAAGAATGCTATTATGTCTAACAATAAACACTCTACAAAATCCCTCCTCCCAATTTCCCAGGCATAGGAATTCGGCAGTGTGGAAGCTTCTGGTGCTAATATGACTTCCAAAGCTGACACAAGGAACAAATCTTAGGGATACGATAGCATTAGAAATTTAGAAATAGAAAAGAATGGAAATAGAAAACTTTGTCACTTTAAATGTACACTAATCAGCATACATTAAAATGAAATTTTGTTGCATCTAGCTATCAAAGGATAACCATTATGCATATATTGACATATACACACATACATAAATATCACAGTCTAATTTGAGCATATACATCTACATGGTGAAAAAAGAATCCTGTGAATTTACAAGATGGATGGCATAAAGAACAAAGCTGTTACAGAATCTAGTGGTCCTGCTGTAGGTACTTTGAAAACTCCTCCCAGAAGGGAGCAATAGAAACAGACTGTAAAGTGTGTGTGTGGGGGTCTCTAACAATGCTTCAAGCTCTAAGCACATAGTGCTTATAAGGAGTATCCTGAATAACGGGGAGAGCTTCCTGTAATCTTCTCAACTGTCCTTACCATTCTATGTATGGACCTTCTATCTGAGGCATATCTACCACCAAACCAAACAGTGATCATTTGATAAAACGTTTTCAATTGTGCTTCTATAAAAAGTGGCCAGGACAGGAGTGTCAGCCTCCAAGAATCCTTCTTCTGTTTCTTTCCAGCTGCCATAGAACGGGGTGAGGGGGAGATTAATTGGGCTTCGTGGGTGGAAGAGTGCTGGAGGAGTTGGTGAAATGTATGTTTTGACTATGCTTACTTGCTTACTGCACAGATGTAACCTCTTATCTATTCAAGCCAAGGTCAACCGTCCTGGCGTGTCAGATGTCTGAAACACTACCCAAAGATGCCCCACATGACATTATACACATCTCAGATTGGATGGCCAGTTTGAACTATTGGGGGTGGGTTCATGGAAATAAGTTTGTATCTGTGATTTTTGCACCTGTTGCCTCAGATCTTGTATTCTTCTGATGCTACCATTTTAATTTTCAGTAAAAGTCCTTTTCTCTATCATAATGGAGTCTAAGGTTTTCTTTCTTGGATTTTGACAAGGAGAAAGATGTGCTCTCATCTGATGCAGGAAATGCAAATGCTGGTTTGCATACTTCACTAAAGGTAATTATTTATAATGTAATTTGTAAAAGTAATTCAGATAACCTGAAGGGTGATGGGAAAACTCGTGGGTTGTTTCTCAAGGCCTTGCATTCCCTCTGGCTTTTATCTTCTCCTCCATTGGTCCTGTTCTCCAACCAGTTTACTTGCAGACAGGAGGCATGGGGTGGGGGAGGCCATTTTGGAGAGCTGAGGCAAAGGGGAAGAAAAAACCCAGAGAAAGCTGAAGGGAAAACCTCAGATAGGAGTTTGGGCAAAAAAATGTGGAGCATGAAGCCAGATGCCATCAGCAAATCTCTTCTGAATAACAGAGTTGGAAGGAACATTGGAGATGTTTAGTCCAACTCCCTGTTCAAGCAGGAAATCCTACACCATTTCAGACAAACGGCTGTCCAATTGTTTCTTAAAACCTGTGCTGGAGCACCCACAATTTCTGGAGGCAAGTTATTCCACCGATTAATTGTTCTGTCAGGAAATGTATTCTTAGTTCTAGGTTAGTCCACTCCTTGATAAGTTTCCATTGCTTCTTGTTCTGCCTTCAGGTGATTTGGAGGACAACCCCTCTTCTTTGTGGCAATTCTTCTGAGCACTGAAGCTCTTCAGAAGAGACACCTAGCTGCTTACTCACAAGTGTGAGGAGTGTATCTATTTTGTGACTCAAAACTCAAGATGAAAAAGGGATTTTTTCCTCTGAAGTAAGGAAAGGCAGTATCAAACACTGATTAGGATGTTGACTGATCTTGGAATGTCTTTGAAGCGCTGGGAATGATCACACTTTTTAGGAATGCCTTTGAAATGCCAGATACCGGTTATGTATGTTATCTGCTAAGGAAGCCCCGATTGTATAAGGTAATAAAATGTAACTTGTATCCTGAAAAACAAATTGTAAATCAAGCCATTTGTATACTGGGGGGGGGGGTCAATTTTAGGGTATAAGAATAGAGCCTTTAAGCTTTGCTTTTCGTTCTCTCCTCAACTGCCTGAAGGGGAGAACCCATCTGCAGATGTTTTATTCCAATAAAGCCTTTTTCCTTAGATCAACTTTGAATCCTGGTGGTTTTTCTTAGTCACAATCTCACAATTTGGGGGCTCGTCCGGGATCCTCGACGGCGGCCGACTGGAAAGCGGGGACCAGGTAAGAGAGTGGCCACAACCTCCCATTGAGAGGCACCTCTCCCCAAATTCGGTCAGACTCCTGAGGTGACTGGGAAATCCAGACGATCCTTGGAAAAAGAACTGAGACGAAATGCCGGCTGAGAGTGTGTGAGAATGATCTGAGTTGGGGATGCCCACACATCCTTTGACTTCGGAGAGTCCAGGAGTGATCAGATCAGGTAAACTTTGTTTCCTTTCATTTGCAGCCCAAAAGAAAGAGGTCCTTAAAATCTCTGGGAGAATCCAGTGTCTGCTGGAGGACTGGGCATAGGAGTCTGAAAGAGAGGGGTCCTTAAACTCCCCGGGGGAATCCAGCGTCTGCTGGAGGACTGGACTGGTGAGTCAAGGCTCTGGGAGTCTGAAAGAGTAGGAGATGGGAAAGGGACAAAGCAAGGCTCTGGGAGCCTGGAAGAAGCCTGTCTGGGACAGGGAAAATCTGACAATGGCAGAAAATCAATTCCGGTAGATTTGCCTTTGGGACAGCTACTCCAGCAATGGTTCTCCCCGAATTTAAAGGAATTCACCAGACATCTCGAAAAGAAAAACATGATTTATCTTTGTCGAGACTGATGGCCAAGATACTCTTTGATTGATCCTAAATTCCCATATCACTGGTGTCCTGAGGGGGAAACCAGTACCTATTGGATGACCAAATTGCGAGACTATATTCTCCAACATAAGATGACCACTCAAATTGCATACATAGATGTATGGTTTCATGTGAAATTTGAAGGTCCCGTCCCTCCAATTGAGGGTCAATACATGTCACAACAAAAAGACAATGAGAGTGAGACGGACGATTGGCTGCAGAGTCCGCCGCCCGCAAATTCTAATTTGAATAACGTGCCCGCCAATGTTCCTATGGCACCATTGCCGGTGGCACAACCCCCTCCTCAGCCGCCCCTTTATCCGCGGCTGAGAAAAGAAGTGGAAGGATTAAAGAGAAGTGTTCAGGATTTTCCATTCAGAGAAAAACCTGAAGTGGATGCATTTCCTCTTAGGGAAATTCCTAATGGAGTCAATACTGAAGGCAACCCGGTGACAGTCTTTGTGGCTGTCCCCATAAAACCTGCTGAGCTGTGGGAATTGTTGATCTCCTGAAAGCAGCCCAACAAGCTTTTGTGAACAGAGACACTGTAAAAACCAAACAGAAGTCACAAATGATGGTTGCAGCTGTACAAGCTGCAGCGAAGAATGAGGTGAAGAAAGGTGGGAATTTTGGAAAGGGTCCAACTGGAGAAAGGAGAGAGAATTTTGGGGGATACAAGCAGGGAAGTTTTCGGGGCAGAGGAAGAGGTTCTAGAGGGAGAGGCATGGGAATGAGACAACCTGGAATGAATAGGAGTTGCTTCAGGTGTGGGAAGGAAGGTCATTTTGCGCGCGAGTGTCCTACCAACCGGGAGGAAAGGAGCTATGCATTGTATGATGATTAGGGTTGTTCCGGCTCCTTTAAGAGGACCTGCGGGGAGCCATTGGTAAACATTATAGTGGGTCCTAACCGGTTGTTCCTGATAGATACTGGCGCAAACCGGACTTCTGTGTGTAATCCGATAGAAGGTCCACATAGATCCAAGAAAGCAATAAAGGTGGTTGGGGTGAGTGGAAAATTACAGGACGTGAGTGTGTTTGAACAAATCAGACTGGAGATGAATGAAGTGGTGACAGAAGCGGAAATATTGTATATTCCTGATTCTGGAGTAAATCTATTGGGAAGAGATTTGTTGCCCGTGTTTGGTATCCAGCTGTGGGATACCGGGAAGGGAGTAAGGATGTGTAAGATAACTGTGGAAGATGAGAAAGCAATTTCAGATGAGGTTTGGGCAGGAGGAGAAAAGGCAGGGCGTATGAGCATTCAGCCAATTAAGATTCAAGTGCAGCCTGGGGTGACAAAGCTTTGGACTCCACAATACTCAATGAGTAGAAGGGGGAGAGCAGGGTTGATCTGAAGGATGCCTTCTGGGCATGCCCCCTTGAAGAAGGAAGTAGAGACCTGTTTGCACTTGAATGGAATGATCCTGAGTGGAAGAAAACAGCAGTTTCCTTTGTTGTTTGGACAGGCTTTGAAAAGTTAGTGTCTCTTGAGATGTTGATTCAATATGTGGATGATCTGTTGTTGACTGGGGAAAAAGAAGAGAGGTTAGGGCAGCATCTGTGGCTTTGCTAAATTGTCTGAAGGAGCAAGGATTGACAGTTTCAAGGGAAAAGATCCAGTTTGTGGAAAAGAAGGTGAAATATTTAGGGCATTATATCCAGCAGGGGGTGAGGTCCTTGGATCCTGAAAGGGTGAAAGGGAGCATGAGCCTGGCTCCCCCCAGAAATAAGACAGAAGTCAGGAAAGCGTTTGGATTGTTGGGGTATTGCAGAGCTTGGGTGGATCAATACACTATGTTAACTCGATTTTTCACAGGAAGCTGATAGGAAAAGGAGAGAGTATAGAATGGCTAGAGGGAGATGATGAGAGATGGGAAGTTTTGAAGAAGGCACTGTCATCTGCACTGGTTTTGGCTTTGCCCAATTTGAAGCTCCCATTTCATTTGTATGTGTCAGCAGCTCAGGGAATGGCACTAGGAGTGTTGGCGCAGAAGAGGGGGGGCAATACCAGCCCATCGCTTTTCTGAGCAAAACTCTGGAGCCAGTGGTGAGAGGATGGCCAGTGTGTGTGCAGGCTGTGGCTGCTACAGCTGTGTTGGTGGTAGAAAGCAGGAAGTTAACCTTTGGGGGGGGCTTGTTGTGCATTCACCCACCAGGTTACTTCTGTGCTAAGTCAGTTGGCAACAACTTGGATGACAGAAGGGCGGATTCTCAAATATGAGACCATTTTGAGAACCAGCCCAGATGTAGTGATTGGGACAGATAGGAATTTGAATCCAGCAGAATTCCTAGAAGGGAGAAGACAGGAGTGGGAGGTTGAGGACCATGATTGTTTATTGCAAGTAGATTTGATGACAAAAGTGAGGGAGGATCTGGAAGAAACTCCTTTGAAAAGAGGGGAGAGATGGTTTGTGGATGGATCAAGCAGGGTTAAGGAAGGAAAGAGGAAGTCAGGATTTGCAGTCGTGACAGGAGAAGGGGAGGTCATAGAAAAAGGCTCCCTTCAAGTTGTTTGCTTTAAAGAGGGCTCTGGAGTTAGCTGAAGGGATTGATGTGACAATCTGGACTGATTCCAAATATGCCTGGGGTGTGGTCCAAACCTTTGGTAAGATCTGGCAGGAGAGGGGATTTATCAAGGCTGATGGAAAACAAGTTGAACAATTGCAGCTTGTGGAACAGGCCTTGGAGGCCCTGCAACTGCCAAGCCAAGTGGCAATAGTACACGTGAATGCTCATCAGAAAGGAAACACCCCAGAGATAGTTGGAAACAGATGGGCAGACAAGTGGGCAAAAGAAGCTTTAGGGGAGATAGAGCTGGTGATGGTATCAATTCCCTTGCTAGAAGTGGAAGAGGATGAGGAATGGAAACCTGAGGGAAAACAGAAAGATGATTTGGAAAAAGAAGGGTGTACATTAACTGAGGATGGGTGGAGAACCTCGGAGGGGGTGAAGGTGGTTCCTGTGAATACAATGAGAGGAATTATGGAAAAGGTACATGAGGGAGGGCATTGGGGGACAGAAGCACTGGTGACAGCTGTGAAGCCACACTTTTGGAGTCCAAAGATGTGGACGCTAACCCAGAACATCTGTTGGAAATACTTGCTTGTGAACTTATCCTTGGCACTACTCAGAATCAGAACATGCCCAAGGAAGGACACTGGGGTCTCTCCATTCGAGATGCTAATGGGGCGACCTTACTTGGCAAAAATAGGGAATCCAATTCCTGAATTCAAAGATTTGTTCTTGAGGAAATATTTGCAGACACTGTCCAGGCCTTTGTTTTCTCTCCATAAACAGGGATTGTTGGCGCAACGACCACCTTTAGCTGGCAGCCAACATCCTCATGAAGTTGGATCCTTATAAAGACTTGGAAGAGCGAGAAGCTGCAGCCTAGCTGGGAAGGCCCGTACCAGGTGCTGTTGACAACTGAATCTGCAGTTCGCACTCGAGAGAGGCTGGACTCACTACAGCAGAGTCAAAAGGGCACCGGAACCTGAAAAACCTTGGAGGGCAGTTCCAGTGGACGGTCAGCTGCTGAAGCTCACTTTGAAAAGATGAAGAAGTCTGAACTCTGGACTGAGCTAATTGTCTTTATTCTAGGACTAGGAACTTCCTGGGGAAGCAAGAATTTATACCAACCCCAGAATGTTACTTGGGTTATACTCGATTCCCATTCAGACATAGTCAATTGGACTAGTGAGAGGAGGCCTCCCAATACTTGGTTTCCAGAACTGCAATTTGATTTGGGAAGGGTCCTCTTGTCCACCACCGATGACACGTTCATATGGAGAAATAATAAACCAAGCGGGGTTTTGTATTTTGGTCCAAATATTACCCAGAATTTACTTTCATTCGGAGAAAGAGATGTATCAACTGTATGAACAAGGGGGAAGTTTAAGAGTTAAGAGGGAACCAATCTCCACTCTTACCATAGCTTTGCTGGTTGGGTTGGGAGCAGCAGGGGCTGGGACTGGAATAGCCTCTATAACAACTCAATACAGCCAATATAATTATTTAAGACAAGCTATTGATGAAGACTTAGAACGAATAGAAACATCTATCTCACATTTACAAAAATCCCTAACCTCTTTATCAGAAATAGTCCTACAGAATAGAAGGGGACTGGATCTGTTATTCCTTCAAGAAGGAGGGGTATGCATGGCGTTAAGAGAAGAATGTTGTTTTTATGCAGATCATTCCGGGATAGTGCAGGACTCCATGAAAAAACTGAGGGAAGGGCTGAATCAAAGGAAAAGAGAAAGGGATGACCATCAAGGGTGGTTTGAATCTCTTTTCAATATATCACCTTGGATAACTACCCTAATCTCCACCTTAATAGGACCTTTAATTTTGTTACTATTGATCCTCACCTTTGGTCCATGTATTTTAAATAAATTAATGAAGTTTGTGAAAGATCGAATTGACACAGTACAAATGATGGTGTTAAGACAACAATATGACCCATTGGGACACCTAGAGGAATCTCCTGAAGAAGGATGGAAGACAGCAGACTTGTTATTAACTGAGTTTGAGTCAAAAATGAGACAAGAACAGGGGGGATCGTGAGGAGTGTATCTATTTTGTGACTCAAAACTCAAGATGAAAAAGGGAGTTTTTCCTCTGAAGTAAGGAAATGCAGTATCAAACACTGATTAGGATGTTGACTGATCTTGGAATGTCTTTGAAGCGCTGGGAATTATCACACTTTTTAGGAATGCCTTTGAAATGCCAGATACCGGTTATGTATGTTATCTGCTAAGGAAGAGCCAATTGTATAAGGTAATAAAATGTAACTTGTATCCTGAAAAACAAATTGTAAATCAAGCCATTTGTATACTGGTGTGTGTGTGTGTGTGTGCCAATTTTAGGGTATAAGAATAGAGCCTTTAAGCTTTGCTTTTCGTTCTCTCCTCAACTGCCAGAAGGGGAGAACCCATCTGCAGATGTTTTATTCCAATAAAGCCTTTTTCCTTGGATCAACTTTGAATCCTGGTGGTTTTTCTTAGCCACAATCTCACACAAGTCTTCCAGTTTATTTTAATCACACATCTTAATACAACAAAGTATTTCCTACACTTTTCAGATTTGCAACTGACAAGTTCACATGCTTTTCTCAATACACTTAATCTAAGCCCTACACAAATACCCATCACATTCCTTCCTTCCCTTCAATTTAAGCAGCAATATGCTCTACCTGTGATTTTGCTCATTTCCAATATTCAATAAAAAAGGAGGAGGAAGAAAGAAAGAAGATAGAATACTACATTATCAAAAAAGCCAACTCCGCTGGTCATATAAAATTTGCCCCATGTAGCTGCGAAATCAGACAAACAGTCCTGTGCAGCAGAGAGGAGAGTTTCTCATTGGTTTCAAACAGGTGGCAGGGAAGAGTGGCTGTTCAATAGGCATGAACACCACTCATCTATACACACTTCAAGCAATGAACAGCAAAAGGCAGACAATAAAAAGACTCCATAAAACAGGAGGGTAACAAGACACTTTTTTAGGAACACAAAAGTCCCTCGATCTCCTGAAAAAGGCTCCCTATCTCTGCATGGGCACCTGCATCCACTAAGGTCTTGGTCAAGAGAAGGGAATATCAGATGCTTCTGGTTGCTTTAGATTCTACAGAGGCCTTTAATTTCCTACTCATGTTTCCCTATGAGGTAAATTCCCTACTTAACCCTTAAATAGATTTTTGTTCATTTCACCCCACTCATGGATTTGACATTTATATTCCTTTTTTACTTTTTTACTTCATTTTGCGATTCCACTTTTCTCCAGTCACAGATGAGACGCCGTTTTCCCCTCTTCATTACTCCACCAAGGAGCCTCGTTGTGAGGTAAAAATTTTAGAACATCCACCAGTTTTGAATTTTTTCTTTAATTTGGAACTGGTTTTCCTTCCGATATTTCTTTTTCGTCAGCATTATTTCTTTTGTCAGAAGCTGCTACCTGCTCTTTTCAATTATTCTTAAGCACCCAGAGCTGAGAATTTGAAAAGAGCAGCTGTGTATATTGAAGTAAAGAAATAAAAATGTACAGAAATCTCCATTTTCCTGACAGAATTTTTCCCCTCCCTCCGCCGCCACCTTTTTCTGACAGGCAACCAATGAGAAGTCTCTTTACTGTTATTCTCAACGCCCATCATTTCTGCCCTCAGCCTCCCCTCAAAGGCGCGCTCCTCCTTCTCGCCTTTGTCGAGTCCCTGTCACACTGCGCAGAATCCTCCAGGGGGCGTCCTCTGACACGAGAAGATAACGCCGGGCGCTTCCCATTGGTCCACTGGAGGAGGCACGTCACAGCTGGCTTTCCGGAGGAGGCGTGGCATCACTAAACGCTGGCCGCTCTAGGGCTCCGGGCTCGCTCGCCTTAACCTTTGGGGCTCCGCAGAAGGCTGGGAGTCTGCGGGAGAGTCTGGCCGAGGGAAGAGCCCGAGTGGGGTGAGAGAAGGGTCGGCCTTGCGGAGGTCCAGCAGGAGAGGGGAGAAGTCGGGCGAAGTAAGGTTGTGTGAACCTGCCTCCCGCAGGGAGACTCGATTCGGCTCTCCAAAGCATACCCTGAAGAAGGGAGGGGGCCTCCTCAACCAGGGTTATTTCCTGGAATTTCATTCGGTTTGTTCGCCTGTTTTGGGTTTGACAGGTGGTGTGAACTTTTGGAGGTAAATGTAGCTCTAGGTTTTAAAAGGGAAGCCCTTTCTTGTAAGTAAAATATATAAATATTCCAAAGTTTAACATGCACACACTTAAGATTCATCTCCTCCAATAGCTTCCACCCCTACACCAGCTCTGAAAAAATACTTCCTTCCATGGGATGAGTGTTGATCAGTGGTGAAATCCGTATTTTCTAATTCTTGAAATTTCTTTTCCATCTCAGATGCATGAAGTTGGAAGCTGTTTGTACATCTTCGCATACAGCCAAAGTATCTCAGCTAAACTGAACTGCTTGCTGAAGTCACTCCTGCGGAAACAGAAACCATCCTCTGAATGAAAAGGTGTTTCGAGATCTAAAAACATTCCTTGGAGTTACTCCAGAGACAGGATGGAGACACAACTTTTAGCAAGTGAGACAACTAAAAAAGGCCCTTCTGCTGTTCAGGATGGAAACTGTGGGGAAATCAGGGCAAGCATTGAGCGGGAGATCCTGGAGGAGGAAACCATCATCCATTCAGAAATTCAGCCCTGGAACTTCAGGAGCATCCAGGAGGCTGAGGGTCCCCGTGGACTTTGCAGTCAACTCCACAAATTTTCCAGGCATTGGCTGAAAAGGGAAAAGTACACCAAAGTGCAGATGCTGGACTTGGTTGTGCTGGAGCAGTTCTTAGCCCTTCTGCCCCCAGAGATGGAGAGCTGGGTGCAGGAGTGTGGAGCAGAAACCAGCTCCCAGGCAGTGGCCCTGGTGGAAGGCCTCCTCCTGAGCCAGGTAGAGGAGCAGAAGGAGCAGATTGAGTTGCAGGTGAGACACTTTCATCTAGGAAGCTCAGAAGGGAATAAGAAATGTTTTTGAACTCCTCCTTCCCAGACTTTTTTTGACACTCGTAATATATGGAGATGTCTGGACATGCCTTGTGGATTTGAAGCTAACTCTTGAGCCAGGCTCAGGAGAAGGACCAGGTTGAGTTTCAAGTGAGGGATTTTTTTCTTGGAAGTCCAGAATGGATTTGAAAGGAATAAAGAATGTATTTGAATTTTTCATCCCTTCTTTCCAGATTTCTCTGTCATCTTCTATTTATATAAAAGCGAAATATCACTCACGCATCACCACAAAATCTCTAGAACTGTAAAGCCTACAAACTTGAAATTTGGCATGTATGTTCCTCTTGGCTTCTAGGTGCTCACTAGGAAAGGATTTTTTGAAATGACCATCAGAGCATTAGTATTTTGTATATTATTATTAACACGTTCTGATGCTAAGGAGTTCTACTCCTGCTCCCAACCTGAAAAGAAATCTGTTCCAAATGCAAAATACAAGCAGAGGAGAGGAGTTTCAGTTCCAGTTTTAATTTCACAGCAGCAAACAACTTTAGTACAGAACAGTTGAGCTAAGCCCGCCCAGGTTCCTTGCTCACACAGCAAATATTGTTTCAGTTTCCAAACAGCCCTCAATTCTCATACACCGACAGGATGCTAGCCAGATGAATACCGATGGATGCTGGTAGACAAAGGCAGATTTTTTTTTCCCTCCGCAAAAAATATGCCCGACCAGTTTCGTAGCAAACCACGGGTATCAAGCTAGTTCATAATATATGGAGATGTCACACCAATTCTTGTAGGACATTGTGCCGTTATTCATTGTAGATTTGAAGCAACCTTTCTTTTCTTACCCACTGTCACTGATGGATGTTTGGAATTCTGATAACATGTTCAGAGTACAAAGAATTTAGTTGATATTGTATGATATCCATTAATTGTTCTTCTTTTAATCCTGTTTCATATTTTTAATCCACTGTGAAGATCAAGGATATTGAGGAAAGGAGGAATCTAGGAAATATCCCTCCAGAGTTGTTTTTCCAGAGGTTCTCTCAGGAAGATCCAAATCAACACACCTCAGGAGGTAATCGAAGGTTGCCACATTCCGCATAGAAATCTTAGCTCTCTCATTAGCTCTCTCTCAATACCTCCTCCTAATTTGCTAATTATGCGTTTTAAACTTCTGTATCCCCCAACAGGTCTTCATAGTGGAGATGAAGGAGTGGTTGAACTCCCAAATCAAGTAAGTGGGAGAAATTAGTTTTATTAGATTTGTATTCTCCCTTTCCTCCAGGAAGACCACTCTCTATTTCCATTTTACTTCCTGTTTGGCCTGGGTTATTTTTGTGTTCTTGAGCAATGTGAAAATGGGAATAATATGATCAAGTTGCTCTCAGCTAGCTTAGCTTTCTCTGAAGACTGTTGTTCGGGCACAGTGGATTATTATTTCCATTGTCATTATTTTTAAGATTTTTTTAAAATGTAATGTACATGAGACACCCCCCCACTCCCTGCCATGCGCACGCGACCCCCCTGCCATAAGTGCGTGACTCCCTGTGCATGTTTGCACGTCTCCCGCATGCATGTCTCTCCCCGTGCATGCGTGGCACATACCCGACAATTGGCTGGCGGGGGGCACGTGTGCAGGTGCAGTGGGTCTCTTCTGGGTGACGACTCGCATGCTGGCAGAAATGGAGGTAGATGATAGGTCAATCAATATACAGTGGGTTAGTATCACTGAATGGCACGGAAACTCCTGAAAAATAAATGAAGTTGATAGATACGGCTAAACTACTTCTTCAGGCAAAGGTTTTTGGCTTCATACATTTTCTCAGCTAAACCTCGGATTCCTACCAAGCACAGCTCTGTAAGTTAGCGCATATCTGGTTTGGGAGTTTGGGAACAATGGGGCAGATCTTGCAAATCATCCTGGTCTTGTTCGGTTCTCTTTTTCCCCATATTCAGGAAGGTCCTGTGTCCTTCAGGGAGGTGTCTGTGTATTTCTCTGAGGAAGAATGGTCTCGGCTGGATCCTGACCAAAAAGCACTGTATTGGGAAGTCATGCTGGAAAATCATAGAAACATGGCCTCTCTGGGTAAGGGTTTG
This sequence comes from Hydrophis major, assembly GCA_033807585.1. NCBI lineage: Eukaryota > Metazoa > Chordata > Lepidosauria > Squamata > Elapidae > Hydrophis > Hydrophis major. The sequence goes on from CM066329.1 coordinate 20,520,638, forward strand.
CTACCTTGCAATCAGACTGCTTAGGAAGTCATTCTGTAATCAGATCTGTTCTGATCAAGGCTTCCTGAGACCATAATTAATCACATACTTAGTCCAAACAACTCTCTTTTTATTTCAACGATGGGAATTATGTTCATTCCCAGTTCATAATGAGTCCCAAACAGTCTCTCGAGATAAGCACCCACCTTTATCTCCTTTGAATTGCTGCCAACAACTAAAGTGCTAAATTAACTGTAAAAAGCCAACCGGAATACTAAGTCCACACAGAGCTTCAAGTGAACAACGTTGCTTCCTGCAAAGGGTCCTGTCCCTTTGCTCCTCCTTTATGTCTTACGGGAGGGCCAATCACCTCCAAGCCTTATTCCCGAGTCTTAACTGTTCTTGCTTTCTGGCAGCTCTGCTGCCTTGCTGTCAGATTCTGGAGGCTCTGGAGTCAGCATATAACTCCCAGATGGCCCTGGCCCCATCTCTGTGTTGGACGCAGGACCCTCGTTCTCCCCAGACTCCCAAACTGGCCCTTGTTCTTCCCCACTGTCTGACCCTGCTGCTGTCTCCGCAGGCTGCCGGTGGACCACAAAAAGTGCTATCAGCTGCACTGTGGGCAATCATGTTGTTCCCCAAGATTGTGCACCTTGTAGAAAAGTGCAAGGCAGCCTTTCTGAGTGAAAGTGGTGGTCCTAGGGCTCATGTTGATAACCAGGCACTTACCTCAAGCCCAGCCTTGGCTCTACAGCTGAGGGCCCCTGTTCAGGGTGATCTGAATGGGGGAGAGAGATAATAGAGAATTGTTTCTCTTTTGTTTTATGTATGTGTGTGATGCCAGCTAAGTCAAGTTAAGTGTCAAACTTTTGATGTGCTGAATCCAAACTTTTTGCCATCTCTGGGCTCAATAGCACCATTTTCCAATTGTAAATCTGCTTTTGAGACTTAATAGAAGAACTTTTGGTTTCCACCCCTGGAATCGTATAATTTTGGCAAAAGAAAATGATTAACAAAGGGAAGATAGTTTGTATGGGAAGAAAAAGACATCATTCAAAATTTACTTAGTTGTTACAGGTCTTTCCTGAAATTGGCACCCTTCAATAAATGTTTAGTTTTCTCCTCATTCCTCTTGGACATTTTGTTTCCCCTGATTCTTCTTTAACTCAAATCAGAATAATTCTAAATAAAAAAGGATGTTTGTAACAGTGGTGATTAGTGGCGAAACAGGATGTTTTAGAACTTTTAATATCTTTTATAGCTCATGCATATAGGAATTATCATTTTTGTGTTGTGCTATTGTAAGAGTGCAAACATGTAATTTGACTAGAATTCAGAGGGAAATGCATTGTACTTCCTATGGTTTGATCTTTTCCCTAACTTTGCTGTCATTTTCATTTTCCCATCTTTTTTTAAAGGCGATGATGGGAAGGAAAATAAAGATTCCTATGAACTATTACAAGGGAACACTGCTGGAGACACAATGGAGACATCTGTAATTGAAATGGAAGTAGAAAGATACGAAGAAAAACAGTCTGACGATTGGAATCAGGAAAGCTCATCTTGCACTGATGCCTCAGTGCAAGACTTCGTAGTCCAAGAAGGGAAAATAGAGGAATATATTGGGGAAAGTGTGAAGCAAATCAAAGACGAAATACATACAAATGGACACTATTCATCCCAAACTAACGGAGAAGGTAATATATTCAGAGACAATGGGAAAAATTACAACTGGACATTCACTCTTTCTGGTGGAAATAGGTCCCTTACATCTAAAAAAAGGCCCCACACAGAAAAGAAACAATCTAAAAGTTGGGAATGTGAAGAGACATTTGGAAAAGGCTATCGACTGACTTCCCATAATTGGAACCACACAGGTGAGAAGCCATATAAATGCAGAGAGTGTGGCAAGTGCTTCAGAAGACAGAGTAATCTTAGTACTCATAAAAGGATCCACACAGGGCAGAAGCCACATAAATGCAGAGAATGTGGGAAGGCCTTTGCTTATCCCAGTAAACTTACTACACATGAAATAGTTCACAAAAAGGAGAAGCCATATAAATGCAGAGAGTGTGGCAAGTGCTTCAGAAGACAGAGTAATCTTAGTTCTCATAAAAGGATTCACACAGGGCAGAAGCCACACAAATGCATGGAGTGTGGGAAGGCCTTTGCTTATCCCAGTAAACTTACTACGCATGAAATAGTTCACAAAAAGGAGAAGCCCTATAAATGCAGAGAGTGTGGTAAGAGCTTCAAGACAAGTAGGTGTTTCACTTTCCACAAAAGAATCCACACAGGGGAAAAACCGTATCAATGCACGGAGTGTGGAAAGAACTTTAGGTTGAGGCAGCAGCTTACTTTGCATAACTGGATCCACACAGGGCAGAAGCCACATAAATGCAGAGAATGTGGGAAAACCTTTGCTTACCCCAGTAAGCTTACTACACATGAATTAGTTCACAAAAAGGAGAAGCCATATAAATGCAGAGAGTGTGGTAAGAGCTTCAAGACAAGCAGTTATCTTACTTCCCACAAAAGAATCCACACAGGGGAAAAACCCTATCAATGCATGGATTGCGGAAAGAGCTTTAGGTCAAGTCATCAACGTACTTTACATAGCTGGATCCATACCGGTCAGAAGCCATATACATGCATGGAGTGTGGAAAGAACTTTGCTCGGAATAGTTCTCTTACTTTACATAAAAAGACTCACACAGGAGAAGCCATATACATGCAGGGAGTGTGGACAGACCTTTGCTCAGAACAGTTCTCTTACTTTACATAAAAGGATCCACACGGGTGAAGCCATATAAATGCATGGAGTGTGAAAAGAACTTTGCTCAGAATAGTTCTCTTACTTTACCTAACAGATCCACACAGGAGAAGCCACAGAAATGCATGGAGTGTGGAAAGAATTTTGTTTGGAACAGTCAACTTACTTCCCATAAGATGAACCACACAAGGGAGAAACCATATAAATGCAAAGACTGTAGAATGGATTTCTGTGAAAATTCATTGCTTATAAAAGATAAAAGGACCCACGTGGGGAAAGCCATATAAATGCATGGAGTCTGAAAAGAGCTTTCCTTAGTCGCCATAACAGAATCCACACGGGAGATACCGTACAAATGCATGGCATGTTAAAAAGGCTTTACTGCAAATGTTGATTTTATTTTCCACAAGAGGATCCAGAAATTCCAAAGTAGCCGAATGTTTATCATACCATCGCAGGTCATAATTTTGAGATGCGGTTGAAATTCTATTTTGGGGGAAAATGCCTTTAGTTTGAACGGATGTTCAATAAATGGTTGTAAATTGAGCAGAATCTGTACTTCAGAAAATGACCAGTTACTGACTCTGGAATGTGAATATATATGTGTGTGTCTGTGTGTTTATAAAGGCACCCACATTCGTATGTACAGTATATTCAGAAAGTATTCAGATCGCCTTCACTTTTGTCAATGTTATGCTGCAGCCTGATTTTATGGTTGTAATTCATTTTTAAAAGTAATCTACATTCAGTATAGATTATACTTTCTGAATGCACTGTTTGTGTCGGTGGGATTCAAAATTTTTTTACCACCAGTTCAGTGGGTGTGAACTTTGCATGCACACATATGCCGATTACGCACTTTGCGCAGGTGCAGAGGCTTTTGTGCAGGTGCACAGGCGTTCCAACTCACCTGCAAGCCTGCACTCTCCCGGTCGCTTCAGCAGCTGCCGCGCAGCACTCTGCTGTGCCGCACAAAGCTGTGCTTCAAAAGGAGAATGATACTAAGCTGGCAGGAATTGCTAACACCCAGATGGATCTTGACAGATAAGAACACTGGGTCATATCTAACAAAATGAAATTCAATGTAGAGAAAAGTAAAGGCCTACACTTAGGCAAGAAAAACCAGCGGTACACATATAGACTGGGTGAAACCAGGCTCAATAGCAGTAACTGTGAGAGGGATCTTGGAATCTTAGTGGATAACCAGCTAAATAGGAGCCAGCAGTGTGCAGCAGCAGCCAAAAATGCTAATGCAATCCTAAATTGCATTAACAGAGGGATGCAATTGAGATCAAGTGAGGTACTAATACCACTCTAAAGCCTTAGTAAGACTTCACCTAACTGCATCCAGTTTTGTTCACCACATTATAAAAAAGATGTTGAGACTCTAGAAAAAGTACAGAGAAGAACAACCAGGATGATTAGGGAACTGGAGACTAAAACATGAACAGTTACAGGAACTGGGCTTGGCTAATCTAGCAAAGAGAAGGACCAGGGGAGACAAGATAGGGGTTTTCCAATATTTGAGGGGCTGCCATAGGGAGGAGGGGGTCAATCTATTTTCTAAAGGTCCTGTAGGCCAGACAAGGAATAATGGATGGAAACTGAACAAGGAGAGATTTAACCTGGAAATAAGGAGAAACTTTCTGACAGTGAGAACAATCAACCAATGGAACAGCTTTGCCCTCAGAAGTTGTGGGAGGGTCATCACTTGAGACTTTCAAGAAGAGATTGGACTGCCATTTGTCAGAAATGGTGTAGGGTCTTCCGCTTGGGTGGGGGGGTTGGACTAGATGACCTACAAGGTCCCTTCCAACTCTGATTATCTGTTAAGATAAAGGTGAGTATGGGAGCCTGGGCAGGCCAAACAGCAGAGCAGTTCATTGCCTCTACTGGCTCGGCAGAACTGGGCTGAACTGGTAGAATACCACCACTGGTTTGTGTGTATAAAATCAGACTTCTAGAAGTATGCAACCTGTTTTCAGTCAAAGGCTTCTCATTACTCGTCGCTAAATCTTGAGGTAAAAGAGGGGAGGAAACAACGCTTTAAACAGAACAGAATAACAGATTGGGAAGGGACTTGGAGGTCATCTAATCCAACCACCTGCTCAAGCAGGGGATCCTGTACCATTTCAGACAAGTGGCTGTCCAGTCTCTCAATAACCTCAAGTGATGGAGCACTCACAACTTCTGAAGGCAAACCAGTCCACTACTTAATTGTTCTCACTCTTGGAAAGTTTCCCCTCAGTTCTAGGTTGCTTTTGTCCTTGATTAGTTTCCATCCATTGTTTCTTGTCCTGCCTTCAGGTGCTTTGGAAAATAGGTTGACTCCAGAACAGCCACATTGACACCCGCCCCCTCCCTGGAAGAAAGTGGGACCCCCCCCCCCCCAGTTTCACAATGAGTGAAAGTCCTGTGCAAACCATCTTGACTGATGCAGGTTTCTCCAGAAATTTCCTTGAAAACTACAGGTCCGAGACATTCTAAAGTTCCCAATAGAAGAAAACATGTATTGCTCGTAATCGAATCTGTATTGCTCAGGATTGAACTATGAGTTTTTCAGTGCTCTTTGGTGATTTTATGGCTGACGTTTCATTATCAAACTAGGTAGCATCTCTAGTGCTCTAAAGAACTGGACATGGCTAGTTTAGTGAGGAGAAGGACCAGGGGAGACATGATAGCAGTGCTCCAATATTTGAGGGGTTCCCACATAGAGGAGGAATGGGTCAAGCTATTCTCCAAAGCACCGGAAGGCCAGACAAGGAACAATGGATGGAAACTGATCAAGGAGAGATTCAACAAGATAGCTGAGGAATTCTGGGAACTGAAGTCCACAAGTCTTAATTAAAGTCGCCAAGATTGGAGACCCTTGGACTAGACGACCTACAAGGTCCCTTCCTACTCTGTCAATCTGTAACTTGAGAAGTTCCCTCCCAACGCTGTCCTTGTGCGCATAAGCGTCTCCCGCGTAGAGCGCACAGGGCTCCACCAGGGAACATCCTGTTGCGCTTCCCCCACCGGGCCGCTGGGGGGCGAAGGTGCCCTTGCAGAGGGGAGGCTGCGGGAGGAGATGACATCAACGAGCTTTGCTTCTCTAGGACGCCGCGCTCGCTCGCCTGTCTTAATCCCGGAGGCTGCGGGAGAATCTGGAGGGGCGGAGGGGAGGGAGATCCAGACGTGCCCCGGGTGAGAGGGGCGGGCTCTTCCCGTGCAAAGGGAGGCGGAGGAGGGAGAGAGATCCGCGCCCGGCCCTCCTCGGGTTTCAACCCTGGGTCCCATTCTCCCCAGCTGCCCTCTCTCCATGCAGTGGTGGGGGGTGGGAAGCGGAGCTCCAGAGCAGCAGCAGCAGCAGTAGAAGAACCGGGGACGCTCAGGATTCGCACTAGGGGCCGCACCCTCCGCAGTTCGGCCTGTCTTCGAATTGGGGGGGGGGGGAGAGAGAAGCAGGGCAGCTTCTTCCTTCCTAGTCCTGCTTGGGAGGAACCTTGCAGCCCTTTGGCTGACTCGGGGGGCAGGTTGTGTGAACCTGCCTGCGTGTCAGAGGGAGACTCGGATCTCCAAAGAAAGAAAAAAGACAAAAGGAGGGCAGGATTCGTTTCCTGGCGTTTCGTTCGGTATGAACTGATCTTCCAATGGTTTGATCCCCTTATTTTGGGTTAAGCAGGTTAAAAAGGACTTAAATCAGAATCGGAGGTGGGAGGGACCTTGGAGGTCGTCTAGTCTACCCCCCACCCCCTGGACTTTGACAACAGGATGTCTCCGTATTTTAGGGCCATATTCCTTCATATGAATTTTTCGCACTCAGTTCAAATTAGGTTGTTGTAAACCTTACTAGGAAGTGAAGGTTAAGTCTATTTTTTTTTTTCAAAAAAGGAAAACCTTTTCCTAGGAAGAAGTTATGGGAAATGCTCCCAAATTGCATTTATTGTGTGCTCCAACTCAATCCCATATTGCATACCTCAACACACACACACACCAGGAGGATCTGTCCGATCAATGCCACTGGAAATACCCCACCCTCTCAAAAAACGTACCTTTCTCCCCCCACTCCATAGGGATGAATGCTACTCAGTGGCTGAACTGCCACTTTCTAATTCTGAGAAATTGTTTGTTTGTTTGTTTACCATCTCAGATACACCAGCTGGAAGCTGTTGGTATGATTTACGTGAATGGACAAAAATCATGGTTTGCTGGACTCGATGGCTTGCTGCGGTTGGTCCTTCGGGAATAGAGGCGATTCCATGAGTGAAAAGGCCTCTGGAGATCCACAAGATTGCTCGGACTCGTTTGGAGTTGACTTACAGGAGAATGGAGACACAACTTTCAGCAAGTGATGAGACTGGGAAAGGCCCTCCTGGTATTCAACCTGGGAGCTGTGGGGAGAACTGGGCAAGCACTGGGCAGGAGATCCTAGAGGAGGAAAACACCATCCATTCAGAAGTTCAGCCCTGCAACTTCAGGGGCGTCCAGGAGGCTGAGGGTCCCCGAGAATTTTTTAATCAACTCCATGACTTTTCCAGGCAATGGCTGAAAAAGGAAAAGCACACCAAAGAGCAGATGCTCGACCTGGTGGTTCTGGAGCAGTTCCTGGCTCTTCTGCCCACAGAGATGGAGAGCTGGGTGCGGGAGTATGGAGCAGAGACCAGCTCCCAGGCGGTGGCCCTGGTGGAAGGCTTCCTCCTGAACCAGGTGGAGGAGTGGAAGGAACAGGTCGAGTTGCAGGTGAGAGGCTTTTCATTTAGACTGTCCAAAAAGAAATAACAAATGTGTTTGAATTCTTTACCCCTCTTTCCAAGACTTCTCTGGCACTCATAATATATGGAGATGTCATACTAAAACACAGAACATAGAATAACAGAGTTGGAAGGGACATTGTTGGTCATCTAGTCCAACACCACCCACCTAAGCGGGAGACCCTACACCATTTCTGACAGATGGCAATCCAGTCTCAACTTGAAAGCTTCCAGCGATGAAGTACCCACAACTTCTGAAGGCAACTTCTGTTTCATGGGTTGATGGTTCTCACTGTCAGAAAATTTCTCCTTATTTCCAGGCTGAATCTCTCCTTTGTTTCCATCCATTATTCCTTGTCTGTCCTCAGTTTCCATCCATTATTCCTTGTCTGGCCTTCAGGTGCTTTGGAAAATACATTGACCCCCTGTCCTCTTTGTGGCAGCCCCTCAAATATTGGAACACTGCTATCATGTCACTCCTGGTCCTTCTCACTAGACTAGCCATGCTCAGTTCCTGCTCATTTTCCCAGTTCATTTCTCATTCAGTCTCACTGATGGATAATGGGAGCTTTGAGGTTGTATTCAGAGAACAAGAATCCACTTCAGGTTGTGTGATGTCCACTAATTCTGCTTCTCTTCTCCTACTGCAAAATAGTCCTTCAGAATGGAGATCAGAGATCCTGATGGAAGAAGAAGTCCCTCAAATCCCTCACAGGAGCGGTTTTTCAGGAGGGCCTCTCAGGAAGATCCAAGCCAGGATACCTCAGAAGGTAATCAAAGGTTCTTCTGTTTTCCAGAGAGATCCCAGCTCAGTTATCTTCTCCAGGTTTTTGTTAGAATACTTTGACAGATATGTTAACTATGCATTATAAAATTTGGTTTTCCCTCACAGAGGAACATAGAATGAATTTTTCTGATCTTTATGATGGAGCTGAACCTGTGGTTGGACCTCCAAACCAAGTAAGTAAGAAAAATAAATTTATTATGATTTGTATACTCTCTTTCCTTCAAGAAGTGAAGTTCATGTATAGAGCACTCTCCTTCCATTTTCCCCTCTTATTTGGGTTATTTTCATCTTTCTGAGCAATGCGGAAAGGGAAATCGCAGGTTCAAGTTTCTCTCAGCCAGGTTAGTTTCCTTTGAAGACTGTTGTTGGGACACAGTGGTTAGTCATTTCCACCCTCAGATTCTGTTTAAGCAATGTTCTTTTTAAAAGCCAGTAATTAACTCATTCTGCTGGTATTCTTACTACAAGTTTAAGCTCCTTTAAAAAATAGGAATAAACATCTCACAATGGTAGCAATTGCTAAACAGACCAGTTCTTTTGATTATTGTTGATTTAGAATTATGCAAGCCTGGTAAATAATTAAATACATCAGCGCATTACTGTTTTGTAAATGTTTTTCACAATCATTGATAAGAAAAATAAGGTTTTTGTATTAAAAAAAGCCAAGGCAGACAATTATAACCTGCAATGCCAATGGGAATCTCTTAGTAATAATGGTTCTGTAAGTACAAGTAATCAAGGCACTTTTGGTCTGCAAAATAATTTGTAATCCTCTGACTTATCCCTGGATTTGGAGGCCAAACAAACCAGTTTTGCAAAGGCTGAGAATTGCCCTTTCCAGAGAATTTTCTCTGCTTTTCACTCATTCAGCCAGATTACTAGAAGATAGATTAGATTAGCTAGATATTAGTAGAAGAGAGAGAGAGAGAGAGATGATAGATAGATACAACAGATGGATAACAGATAGACAAATGATAGATTAGATAGATAGATATTACTAGTAGATAGATAAATAGACAGATAAAATAGGCAAACAGATTAGATAGATATTACTAGTAGACAGATAAATAGACAGACAGATAAATAGGCAAACTAAATTAGATAGATATTACTAGTAGATAGATAAATAGATAGACAGACAGATAAAATAGACAGGCAAACAATAGATTAGATACATAGATATTACAGTAGATAGATAAATAGACATAAAATAGATAGGCAAACAATAGATTAGATAGATATTACTAGTAGATAGATAAATAGATAGACAGATAAAATAGACAGGCAAACAATAGATTAGATAGATATTACTAGTAGATAGATAAATAGACAGATAAAATAGATAGGCAAACAATAGATTAGATAGATATTACTAGTAGATAGATAAATAGACAGATAAAATGGGCAAACAATAAATTAGATATTACTAGTAGATAGATAAATAGATAGACAAACAGACAGATAAAATAGATAGGCAAACAATAGATTAGATGGATAGATATTACTAGTAGATAAATAGATAAAAGATAGATAAACAATAGATTAGATAGACACATAATAGATAGATAGACAGACAGACAGACAGACAGACAAAATATAGATAGATAGACAGACAGATAGATATCCAGAAATGGGGTTTCTTCCCCTAAAGGAGATTGAAAGTCCTGCAGAATGAAGGAAGTTGATAAACCTGCTGTAGAGCGTCTTCAGTTAAAGACAAATTCTCAACTAAACCTTGGAATCCTATCAAGCGCAGCCATTTAATTTAGTGCATTTTGTGAACAATGGAACAGATCTTTGAAATCTCATGGGTTTGTTCTGTTCTTTTTCCCCCCATCTGCAGAAGCGTCTTGTGTCCTTCAAGGATGTGGCCGTGTTTTTCTCCAAAGAGGAGTGGTCTCAGTTGGATCCTGACCAAAGGGCGCTGCATTGGGAAATCATGCTGGAAAATTATAGGAATGTGGCCTCTCTGGGTAAGAATTTGTCAACCAATCAGAGAGCATGAGGAGATAGTTTGAAATTGGATGGTGTCAGTTACTTATTTTTTTTAAATCCCCAATTAGATGCCATCTCCTCGGAGAGAAGGAAAAGATCTCACTATCTACTTCAAGGGCCTTCGAACTTGACAAGTTTTAAGACTTGTGGACTTCAACTCTCAGAATTCCTGAGCTAACATGACTGCAGGAGGAATTCTAGGAGTTGAAGTCCACAAGTTTTAAAGCTATCAAGTTTGAAGACTCCTGATCTACTTCAACATAGGAAAGGGCTCAATGCCTCTTTGCTTAGATTCATCCTGGCCTATTCTCATCTGTATTTTTCTATTTTTGGTTGACCTATCAGTGACAACCTAACCTCTTGGCTTGAAGAGTTGTTGAATTGTATCATACCGTTTTCAGCTTTTTGGGCTTGGATGCTTCTCCATCTTCGTTATCACTTCAAGGCCCTTGAGTAGATCACTTTTTCACCTTTTAATTTATATCTTGAGCCTTGGGATTGGGGTCTAAATCACTAATGACAAATATATGACATCGGGATCAAAGGTGACATGCCATGAAATTAAGGGGAGCATGCCAGAATTTACCCTAACCCAATAACTATTTTTGAAATTCTCCTAATCTTTGCATATTTTTGGGGGGCTGAGAAAAATGGTGCGTGCTTTTATGCGGTCTCCAGAAGTTGAATGACAGAAATGTGTTGGTCAGGGATCCAACAAATCCACCCCCATTCAAATCATCTCTAGCCGCATCTCCCGCAGAAAAGAAAATTTATTTATTAGAAGTGGCCATGTTTGCGTTAGCTGGATGTAGCCGACATTAAAATACATTATTCATTTCCCACCTTAACCTTGATCTTCCCCACACCTCCTGGATGTATATTCTCCAATGGGACACATCCATAGGCAAGAGTCATCAATCATGCTCTCCAGTAATATTCTTGTGCTCCAACAACTTTGGGCTGCCAGGGCGATTATCTAGGCATTTAAGGAATGCACCTGTTTTCCCCCACTCCCTTTTTCTGGCAGCTAAAAAGACCAAGGAGTATCTTTTTAGTTGACGTTCTCTTTTGACCTCTGGAGCATCTGATATTATTCATGTAGTTTTCAGAGATTGCAGGGTTTATGTAAGAGCATTCCCCAATGTTGCTTCAATAACGAAGATTTGTGACTTACGTAGCAACCTAAGGTAGTCTGTTGAGTCCAGTCAACAGAAAGGACAAGTATAAAAGTAGAAAGAAGGGCACATAACTAGGGCAGAATATCAGCAAATAGCCCGAACTTGCAAAAATGAAGTGAGGAAAGGTAAGACTTAAAATGAACTAAGGCTTGCGACAAAAGTCAAAAATATTTTTTTTAAAAAGCTTCTTTCAATATTGTTAGGGATACACCCTAGCAGAATCTGCATGGCAGTCAGGCAAAATATTTGAGATAAACGTTTTTGTAGCTTACACTCAGTAAAACAGATACACTGTGCTAGTTAAACAGTTTATTCCAGTAAGAGTTTTTAGCATAGTCAAAAACAGTCCATATATCATTCACTAGTTCAGTGCGTCCGGGGATTATTCAGTTGCAAAGTCCAGTGTCGAAAAAGAGGTCAGTAAACTTACAAATATCAGTCCAGTAATAAATCTTCTCACAGTTGAGATATAAAGAAATTCAAACCTTCTTTCTTCCTTCAGCAAAAGCAGTCGGGAACCATCAATCCATCATTGTCAGCAAGCAATTCAGTAAGCCAGAAAATACAGTAATCAATCAAGTTCTCTTGCTCCCTCTTATGGCGTTTTTACAGCCGTACCCAAAATTACATGCTTTGATGTTTAAAGTGACACACACTTACTTACAATCATAGTTTATATATATTATTTTACCCAAACTAAGTTAGGTAACCTTGTTATTCCTAACAACTATTAAAAATATAAAAATATTAAAAATGAGAAAAAAGTCAAAGCAACTATTGGTCCACTGGTGGGAGAAAGTGGCAAGAAGGTAGCAAGCAACAGCAAAACTAATTAATTAAGGAGAAAAGCAACCAAGAACTAAGAAGAAATTTCCTGACAGAACAATTAATTAGTGGAATGACCTGCCTCCAGAAGTTGTGAATGCTTCAACACTGGAAGTTTTTAAGAAACCATTTGGATAACCATTTGTCTGAAATGGTATAGGGTTTCCTGCCTAAGCAGGGGATTAAACTAGAAGACCTCCAAGTCCCTTCCAACTCTGTTATACTATATTCTAAAGAAAACATTACTTGATTATTTGATTAGGGGATGCAATGGCTCAGTGGTTAAGGTGCTGAGCTTGTTGCTCAGAAAGGTCAGCAGTTTGGTGGTTCGAATCCCTAGCACCATGTAACGGAGCGAGCTCCCATTCTTCTGCCAACCTAACAGTTCAAAACCATGTAAAAATGCAAGTAGAAAAATAGGGACCCCTTTGGTGGGAAAGTAACAGCGTTCTATGCGCCTTCGGCGTTTAGTCATGCCAGCCACATGACCATAGAGACATCTTCGGACAGCGCTGGCTCTTTGGCTTTGTAATGGAGATGAGCAGCGCCCCCTAGAATTGAGAACGACTAGCATGGATGTGCAAGGGGAACCTTTACCTTTACCTTCTTATGATGCAGCAGATTGTGGGGAATGTTGGGCATTGCATGGAAATCACATCATACCCTAAGGATCACAGACATTGCAGAAAGATGCAAGGTAGCCTCTTTGAGTCAAAACAATGGTTCTAGGGCTAAAGTCGAGTTCCAGACCTCTACTTCAAGTCCAACTTTGGTGCTGCTGCCAGGGTGGCTTAGATGGGGAAGACAAAGAAAATTGTTTCCCTTTTGTTTAGAGAAGGGGTTGTGTGATACACCAGCAGAGGCAAGTTAGGAATTTTCTGAATGTTTGATACACTTGAGTCAAAACAATTAGCCATCACTCAGCTAAATGGTGCCTTTTTCTATTTTAAACATGCTCTTGAGGTTTAATAGAACAACTCTCATTTTGTTTTGCAACCGTATGATTTTGGCAGGAGAAAATGAATAGTAAAGGGAAGGTAAATTAGGTGGAAGGAAAATGACCTGTTGTAAAATCAGTTTAATTCTCACAGGTCACTGCTAGAATTGGCTCCCTCCAATAAATAGATTAGAATAGCAGAGTTGGGACCTTGGAGGTCTTCAAGTCCAACCCCCTGCTTAGGTAGGAAACCTTGTATCATTTCAGACAAATGATTGTCCAGTCTCTTCTTAAAAACATGTAGTGTTAAGAGCATTCACATCTTCTAGAGGCAAATTGTTCCATTGATTAATTGTTCTCACTGTCAGGAAATTTCTCCTTAGTTCTAAGTTGCTTCTCTCCTTGATTAGTTTCCACCCATTGCTTTTTGTCCTGCCTTCAGGTGCTTTGGAGAACAGCTTGACTCCCTCTTCTTTGGGGCAGCCCCTGAGATACTGGAACACTGCTATCATGTCTCCCCTAGTCCTTCTTTTCATTAAACTAGACATACCCAGTTCCTGCAACCGTTCTTCATATGTTTCAGCCTCCAGTTCCCTAATCATCTTTGTTGCTCTTCTCTGCACTTTTTCTAGAGTCCCAACATCTTTTTTTACATCATGGAACCAAAACTAGATGCAAGTGTGGCCTTACCAAGGCATTATAAAGTGGTATTAATACTTCATGTGATCTTAATTCTATCCCTGTTTTTGCAGCCTAGAACTGCGTTGGCTTTTTTGGCAACTGTAGCACACTGCTGGCTCATATTTATGTGATTGTCTACTAGGACTCCAAGATTTTTTTCACAGTTACTACTATTGAGCAAGCTCCCACATATACTGTACCTGTGCCTTTTATTTTTCTTGTCTAAATGTAGAACCTTACTTTTTTCACCATTGATAGCACCCAATGTTCAAGTCTGCCAAGATCCTTCTATATCTTAAGCCTATCTTGTGGTGTGTTGGCTATTCCTGCCAGCTTGGTGTCGTCTGCAAATTTGATAAGTACCCCTCTATCTCTTCATCCAAATCATTGAAGATATTGAAAAATCCTGGGCCTAAAACAGCCTTGGGGTATCACATTACTTACTTCTCTCCATGTAGATGCAGTTCCATTGAGGACTACACACTGAGTGTAGGTTCAGCCAATTATGAATCCATCTGGTGGTGATAATGTCTAACCCACATTTTTCTATTGTATCAAATAGTAGGTTATGGTCTATACTTTGTCAAATGCCTCACTGAAGTCCAAATAATTTATATGGGCAGCATTCCTCTGGTCCATTAATTTTGTTATTTTATCAAAGAATGCAATATGATTTGTCTGGCTGATCTATTTTTGACAAATCCATGTTGGCTTTTGTTATTACTTTGTTCACCTCTTTTCAAATACGTTATAGCTTATGAATATAGAAACTATCATTTCTATACCATGCCATTGCAAACGTGTATTACAGATAGTCCTCGACTTATGACCACAATTTCTGTTGATAAGTGAGTTTTGCCCCATTTTACAACCTTCCTTGCCACAGTTGTTAAAATGAATCCCTGTGGTTGATAAATTGGTAACTTGGTTGCTAAGTGAATCTGGCTTCACCAATGACTTTGCTTGTGAGAAGGTTGCAAAAGATAATTGCATGACTGTGGGACACAGCAATGGTCATAAATATGAACCAGTTGCCAAGCATCTGAATTTTGATCACATGATAGAATACTTTATTGGCCAAGTGTGATTGGACACACAAGGAATTTATCTTGGGTAAATACTCTCAGTGTACATAAAAGAAAAGATACATTCGTCAAGAGTCGAGAATCATAAGGTACAACATTAATGATAGTCAAAGGGTACAATAAGCAATCGAATCATACTAGGAAACAGTCAATATAAATCAATAAGTATACAAGTGACAAAGTTAGAGTTGTACAGTCACAAGTGGGAGGGGATGGGTGATAAGGAGTGATGAGAAGGTTAACAGTAATAGTAGTGCAGACTTTGTAATAGTTGGACAACGTTGAGGGAATTATTTGTTTAGCAGAGTGATGGCTTTCGGGGAAAAAACTGTTCTTGTGTCTAGTTGTTCTGGTGTGCAGTGCTCTATTGCATCGTTTTGAGGGAAGGAGTTGAAACAGTTTATGTCCAGGATGTGAGGGGTCTGTAAATATTTTCACAGCTCTTTTTGACTTGTGCAATATACAAATCCTCGATGGAAGACAGGATGGTAGTGATCATTTTTTTCTTAATCCTGGGGATGATGACCAGAGAATAGAGCATTAGCTATGCTGAATGTCAACTAAATTTAACTGTAAATCAGATTTACGGGTGGTTTTCAATTCAACCACAGTCGAACTCTTAGCAGTTGAATGTTGCTAAGTGAAATATTTGTTAAGTAAGTTTGCCCCATTTTACAACTTTTCTTGCCATAGCGGTTAAGCGAATCATTGCATTTGTTAAGTTAGTAGCACAGTTGTTAAGTGAATCTGGATTCCCCATTGACTTCTTGTCAGAAGTTTGCAAAAGCTGCTCCCTTGACCCCAGGACACTACAACTGGTCATAAATATGTGTTGCAGCTGACGGGGCTGGCAGCAGAGTCAGACAGCAAGGAGGTTGGGGAGGAACCTGGGTCAGTCCTGGAGGCTGAGGAAGGCTCGGATGAGGGCTCTGCATCAGAGGCAGCGATGGGGCCAGGGCAGCCTGGTAGTTATCAGTTGCCTTTGAGCTCGGACAGCAGTGAGGCAGAGGAGCTTCTGGGAATGGTTCCCAGCCTGCGCATGCGCAGAGCTGCCAAAAAAGAAGGAACAATTAAGAACTTGGAGTCGACGTGGGAGTAAGGCCACAAGTGGACGATGAATGGCCCCTCCCATCAGGATTAAAAGAGGAGCAAAATGGGAGGGGACTTTTGCAGGAAACAACTTGCTTGTTCATTTCAGTCTCATGAAGATTTGTCTGTGCAACCCAGCCCTTCCCTGTCAGCACTGCATGTGGAAATAGTTATCGGGCAGCTTTCCAAGATAGATAAGGTCTAAGCTAATTAGCATACATTTGCAAAACTGTTTGCCAAGCTGTTGGCTGAATGTGAATGCACTAAACTCACATTCATTTAATAAAAAAGGTGATGCCGAGACTCAGCGTTGACTTAGTGCTTTTTGGGGAAGCCTAGTTCAGAACAGGGTGAACCAGTTGCCAACCATCTGAATTTTGATCATGTGACCACGGAGATGTTGCAATGGTTGCAAGTGTAAACAGTCATAAACCCATTTTATTAGCGCCGTTGTAACTTTGCTCACTAAACGAAGTGTTGTAAGTCGTGGACTACCTGTATATTGGTATTTGGCCAAAATTCAGAAGGAAATTCAATATGACATCCTATAGTTTCGATCTTTTGTCTAACCTTGCTATCATTTTCATTTTTCCTTTGAAGATAATAATGGGCAGGAGAATGAAGATTTCTGTGAACTGTTCCAAGTGATCAATGCTGGAAAGGAAATTGAGGACTCTCAAATGCAACTAGAAAACCATGAGAGAAACCAGTCAGAAAATTGGAATCCGGAAAGCTCATCTTCCATTGATGCTCAGATGCAAAACGTTCTTGTTGAAGAAGGGCAAATAGATGAAGAATATATGGGGAATTCTGTGCAGCTAAACGAAAGCACATTAGAGGTAAATGAAGAATATCCAATTAAAGGAGAAGACAATATATTCGGAGACAATGGAGAAACATTGACTTTCACTCTTTCTCATGAAAATAGTTCCCTCCCATCACAAAAATGGGACCGCGTAGAAGAGAAGCCGTATAAATGTTTGATATGTGGAAAGAGCTTCAGAAGAATTGGTCATCTTAATTGCCATAGCAAGATCCACACAGGGGTGAAGCCATATAAATGTATGGAGTGTGGGAAGGACTTTAGGGGAAAGCGTGAGCTTATTTCCCATAAAAGGATCCACACAGGGGAAAAGCCATATAAATGCATGGAGTGTGGAGAGGTCTTTGCTCAGAGCAGCCATCTTACAAGTCACAAACGGATCCACACAGGGGAAAAGCCCTACAAATGCATGGTATGCGGGAATGGTTTCACAACCAGCAGCTCTCTGACGCGCCACAAAAGAGTCCACACAGGGGAGAAGCCGTACAACTGCAGGCAGTGTGGAAAGTCCTTTGCTCAAAGCGGCTCTCTCGCTTCCCACACGAAGACCCACGTACGAGACAAAGCACATAAATGTGTGGTGTGCGGAAAGAGCTTCAGCACCATCAGCTATCTGATTTGCCATACACGGATCCACAGCGGGGAGAAGCCCTACAAATGCATGGAGTGTGGAATGACCTTCGTCCAGAGCCGTTATCTCCTTTCCCATAAAAGGAAACACACCGGGGAGAAACCGTACAAATGTATCGAGTGCGGGAAGTGTTTTAGTGAGCGCAGTTCCTTTATTTCCCATAAGAAGATCCACTCAGGGGACAAGCCCTTTAAATGCCTGGAGTGTGGAAAGACCTTTCTGGAGAACCGTTATCTGATTTTCCACAAGAGGAGACACACAGGGGAGAAGCCCTACAAGTGCACCAAGTGTGGAAAGACCTTCACCCGGGTCAGTACTCTGAATTCCCATAACAGGATCCACACGGGGGAAAGGCCCTATAAATGCATGGAATGCGGAAGAGACTTTAGATGGTATAGCGAGTTTACTGCCCATAACAGGATCCACATGGGAAAAGCCACGTACATGCATGCAGTGTGGAAAGAGCTTTGCTCGGAGGAGTACTCTTACTTCCCATAACAAGATCCACATGGGGAAAAACCACATAATTGCATGGAATGTGAAGGGGGCTTTAGATGGAACAGTGATTTCACTTTAAAAGGATGAATGCAGGGGAGAAGCCATATTAACGCATGGAATGTGGAAAGATCTTTGCTCAGGACAAATATCTGGCTTCCCAACAGGAGGTCCACACAGGCAAAATAAAATAATTTCATGCAGTGTGCAAAAGAGCTTTACTAAGACTTGCCTGCATAAAAGGAAACCCACACAGGGGGAAGCAGGGAATGCGAGAAGAGGCTGAATTGGAAGAGTCATCTAAAATCACTCGCAAGGACCTACGAGGGCAATAATCCATATGAATGATACATCTGCTTTAGTACACATACATTTCTGGTCCGAACAAGACAAGGAATCCTAATTGCTCATTGTGACTTTTGCAAAGTAGCAAATTCCAAGGCCAAAATGAGGATCAGTGGATATAAAGCTCATATTTCTCATTAAAGGAGATGGGAAGGCCTATAATTGCATATGAACAGCCTTTTCTCCTGTGAGTGATCCAAAGCCTGCTTTGCCATGGAATAACAAGAGTACGACCAAAGCTAATAGGCATTGTATTTATTCGTTTGTTTAATTTCTATGGCTGCCTAATTTAACCTAGTGACCCTGAGAAGCTTAGAAGTCTAACAAACATTTTAAAGACGTTAAAATAATAAAAACACCCACAAAACATTTACCTATACCTTAGATTAATTCAAATATATTATGGTTTAATTCCTATCATATTTTATTGTCCGTGGATGCAATTAAAAACGATAATAGTGCAATTACTGAGTCCAGGTTGAAATTATTTACTTAAAGGCAGATTAGCAATAGCTCATAGTCTTGTGGAAATATCCACCCTTCTGAGTCTGTTCTTAGCTGTGTTTAGCACACATGGAATAGTTAAAGCAAGTAGTTTCATTATGAGAAAGTTCTTGTAGGGGAAGGCAGATATCTCACCAAGCATCCAAGGGTCAGTTTTGATGAGTCAGAAACACAGATGTGATAATATTGTAAGATACGTAGAAGACATATGGAAAAGCATGCCAAAAATAATGAGAATAACCTTAAAAGGACAACGCTAGCCTTATTGCTCAGTCTTTTGAAGGTCAACTGACCTATCATGCCTGTAAAAATTGTTTATAACTACAGAGCTATTCCCAAGGCGCATTTTCTCATGGAATATAGAACATTAGAATGGGAAAGAACTTTGGAGGTCTTGTAGTCCAAACCCTTGCTCAGGCAGGTGACCCTATACCAGTGGTGGCTAACCTTTTTGGGCTCCTGTGCTAAAAATTTGGGCTTGCGTGTCAGTACCCAAAAGGCAATACGCACCCCCTGACACCCCCTGTGCATGTGTGCGCAATCCCCCCCATGCCCCCTTACCTGCACTGTGCCTCACAGATGATTTTTCGGCTGGTTTGCGGCCTTTTCCGGCTTTCCAGAGGCTTGAAAAAGCCCTTTGCAGGCCGAATAACAGGCCTGTTTCATCACTTCTAATAGTACAAGTAACAAAACAGGCCTATTATAAGGCCTGCAAAGCCTGCAGAGGGTTTTTTCAAGCCTCTAAGAGGCCAAAAAAGGCCTCAAATTAGCTGAAAAATCAGCTGTGAGGCACATGCATGCACAGTGAGATAAGTTTGCCTGCGGCTTACGTGCCGGCACAAATGGCTCTGCGTGCCACCTGTGGCACACGTGCCATAGGTTTACCATCACGGCCCTATACCATTTCAAACAAATGAATATCCAGACTTTTTAAAAGCCTCTGGTGATGGAGCATCCACTGTATACAATACTTTATTCGGCCAAGTGTGATTAGATACACAATGAATTTGTCTCCCATGTAGCAACTCTCAGCGTACATGCAAAGCAACAGAGTAATAATCAAAATACCAATAAGAGGGTACAAGATTTGGATTACCAAATCTGCATTTCTAAAAGCTGGCCTCCTTAGTTTCTGCTTGGGGTCAGGAAGACTGGTGCTGGTCTCTGCCTCCCTTAAGATTTTTTCCCCCATTTCTCCTTTAGGGGTGTAGAAAGTTAGCACCCACCCACTCCTAGAAGAATGAAATATTCTAGGAAATGTTAAAAAAGCAGAATATTTCTCCTAAAAAAGAAATAAAAATCTTAAAGGAAACAGAAACTCAGCCTCAGCTCCCTGTCCCCAGCAGATATTTTGGTGCCAGCCTATCTACAAGACAAAAGACCTTCACCTTCAGGATATAATAAAATGAGCCCTCTACCCATCTAACAGGAGAGATGACCACATGGCACCTGGGGATATTACATCAGCCCAAGGTTCAACCAAACTTGATTCAGACAAGCATGACTCCACATGGGAGTCTGACAACAACCAATAGAGTACATTTTTTGCCCAGGAACAGGAAGCTCAAGGGCAAGGCCCAAGAAGTATAAATACTTTTCTCTCTCAAACCCATGTGTTCAGCTGCACCAGAACTTCAAACCCATGTGGTCCTGTCCACCAATAAATCATCCTTCCAATCAGCCTCCATGTTTCCAGTGTTTTGCTCCCCACTTGGAAGTGAACTCAGATGTATATTTCTCCCAGCGGGAAATATGCTATCCTGCCTTTTAAAAAATATTTCCCAAAACATTTCATTCTTTTGGGCTGGGGCTGGGAGCTTCCTACAAGAGGCTGAATGGCTAAGAGAACTAGGACTAGGGAAGGCTTGGGGTGACATGATAGCCGTCTTTTAATATTTGATGTGCAGTCAGTAGATTCAACCGAGAAATAAGGAGAAATTTCCTGACAGCAATAATGATCGGCAGAACAGCTGGTCTCCTGGAGTCATGGATGCGCCATTGCTGAGGCTTTTGAGAAAAGACTTGTCAACCATTTGTCCAGGAAGGTATGTATACATTAGTTTCCTGCCTTGAGCAGGAGGTTGGACTAGAACCGTGAGGGCGAACCTATGGCAGAGCCATTTGTGCCGGCATGTGAGCCACAGGTAAACTTACCTCACTGCATGCACGCACTTCACAGCTGATTTTTTGGCTGATTTGAGGTCCTTTTTGGCCTCCCAGAGGCTTGAAAAAAACCCTGCAGGCTTTGCAGGATGAATAATAGGCCCGTTTTGTCACTTCCTCTAATACCGGGCCAAAAGTTATGTGCACGCGCATTGCCTTCTGGGTGCTGGCACGAGTGTGTGAGCATGCAAGTGTGAACATAACTTTTTGCACAGCAGCCCAAAAGGTTAGCCACCACTGGACTAGATCTCCAAGGTCCTTCCCAACTTTAAGGAGGCCACGCTTCCTTGAAAATAGAAGGATGGATACATTCAAAAGTTGTCCAAAGCAATTGGATTGAGAAGATTTTGGATTGGGGATGTGGGGGGGGGAATAATTTTCTTCTTCCTGCCCTCCATGGAAAACGGTTCATCACTCATGGCATGAGCCTTGCATTAAAAGCAGGATCCTCCAGGGGACGCCCTCTGCCCAAGGAAGGTAACGTCAGGGCTTCCCCATTGGATTACTGGAGGGCGAAGGTCACAGCTGGCTTTCCGGAGGTGTGTCAGCACAAACATTGGCCACTCTAGGATGCCGCACTCATTCGCTTTAACCCTTGGAGGCCTGCAGGAGGCCGAGAGGCTGTAGGAGAGTCTGGCTGGGGATAATCCAGACGTGCCCCGGGTGAGGGCGGGGGTGTCTTTCCATGCAAAGGGAGGCAGAGGAGGGAGAGAGTCGTGCACGGGCGGCCCTCCTCCGGGTTTAACCCCGGATCCCATGCTCCTCAGCCGCCCTCTCCATGAGGGCAGAGAGCAACAGCAGAAGCAGAAGCACCGGGGATCTTAGGAAGCCGGGGGTCCCTCCCGCCCAGTGTCCGGGGAGGAGGCCGAGTGTGGGGAGAGGAGGGTCGGCTTTGGGGAGATCCAGCAGGAGAGGCGAGAAGCCGGGCGAGGAGGAGGCAGGATTCGCACCAGGTTCCCCGATCCTATCTCCGGAGTGGGGTGGCGGGATGGGGAGAGAAAACCAGGGCAGTATCTCCAGCCGCCTCCTTGAATCAGAACTCTGAGCCCGGAAGGGACCGCGGAGGTCATCTAGTACACACACACACACACACACACACACACACACACACACACACACTTTTCAAGGAGAAGATCCTATATACACCATTTGAGACCTGACTGTCCAGTCTCTTAGGGATGAAAGCACCACCCACGATGTCTGAAGGCTAGCTGTTCCTTCCTAGCCCTGCTTGGATGACCCATCTGGGGTTCCGGGGTAGAGCAGGTTGTGTGAATCTGCCTGCATGTCAGAGGTTGACTGGGTTCCCCAAAGGCCACCCTGAAGAAAGGGAAAGGGTTCCAACCAGGGTCGTTCCCTGGTATTGCATTGGATATGACTCAGGGTCTCCTGCTTGGGTTGCGGGGGGTTGGACTAGATGACCTACAAGGTCCCTTCCAACTCTGATCATCTGTTATCTGATCTTTCATGGTTCACCTGTTTTGGATTTGGCAGGTTTCTAATTTATTTTCCGGGTCAGGGACAAAATGATCCCTTGGACAAAGAGGAGCGAATCAGTCCTGAGGTAACGATCCTATGAGCGAAAAGGCATTTGGGGATCCACGCTGATTGCTTGGGCCCTGTTTGGAGTTGCCTTATTGAAGAGATACGGAATGGAGGCACAACTTTTGGCCACTGGAAACAGCCCGTCTACTGTTCGGCCTTGGAGCTGTGGGGAGATCTGGGAAAGAATCGGGTAGAAAATCCTGGAAGAGAAGTTCAGAAGTTCAGGCCTGCAACTTCAGGAGCCTCCGATACCAGGAGGCTGAGGATCCCCGAGGATTTTGCAGCCGACTTCATGACTTGTGTAGGGGATGGCTGAGACCAGGAAAGCTCAGCAAAGCCCAGATGCTGGACTTGGTTGTGCTGGAGCAATTCTTAGCCCTTCTACCCTAGATGGAGAGCAAGGTGCGGGAGTGTGAGACCAGCTCCCAGGCAATGGCTCTCGCAGAAGGCCTCCTCTTGAGCCAGGCAGAGGAGCAGAAGGAGCAAGTCGAGCTGCAGGTGAGAGACTTTAGGGAGCTCAGAAGGGAATGAAGAATGTGTTTGAATTCTTTCTCATACTTGTCTAGCATTCCTCATGTCTCACTAATTCTTGTAGGACTTTGTTCCATTCATTTCTAACACAGCCTCATTGATGGAGATTCTGGCCTTTGGTGCTAGAATAGAATAACACAGTTGGAAGTCTTGGAGGTCTTCTAGTCCAACCCTCTGCCTAAGCAGGAAACCCTACATTACTTCAGACAAATAGTTATGCAACATCTTTTTAAAAACTTCCAGTGTTGGAGCATTCGCTACTTCTGGAGGCAAGTTGTTCCACTCATTATTTGTTCTGGCTATCAGGAAATTTCCTTGATTAGTTTACACCCATTGCTTCTTGTCCTGCCTTCTGGTTCTTTGGAGAACAGCTTGACTCCCTCTTCTTTGGGGCAGCCCCTGAGATATTGGAACGCTGCTTTCATGTCTCCCCTAGTCCTTCTTTTCATTAAACTAGACGTAACCAATTCCTACAACCGTTCTTCATATGTTTTAGTCTCCAGTCCCCTAATCATCTTTGTTGCTCTTCTCTGCACTTTTTCTAGAGTCCCAACATCTTTTTTACGTCGTGGAACCAAAACTAGATGCGAGTGTGGCTTTACCAAGGCATTATAAAGTGGTATTAACATTTCATTTGATCTTGATTCTATCCCTCTGTTTATACTGCCTAGAACTGCGTTGGCTTTTTTGGCTTATGTTGTGTTCAT
This sequence comes from Hydrophis major, assembly GCA_033807585.1. Taxonomy (NCBI): domain Eukaryota; kingdom Metazoa; phylum Chordata; class Lepidosauria; order Squamata; family Elapidae; genus Hydrophis; species Hydrophis major. Next base: position 20,544,444 of record CM066329.1, read on the forward strand.
AGAACAAGTATCCGGTTCATGTTGTTTTCTTTTTTTTCTTCTCGTGCCGATATTCCAAGTCTTTTTCTGTGGAGATCAGAGATCATGAGGGAAGGATGAATCCATCAAATCCCTCTCAGAAACTCTTTTTCTTGGAGGACCTCTCAAGAAGATCCAAGTCAGGATGCCTCAGAAGGTATTCAAAGTCCCGCCCCCTTCATTCCCCAGAAAAATCCCACCAGTCTTACCTTCTCTATATCTTCTGTTCTGTAGAATACCTCCTATTTTGTTAATTATGCATTTTACAATTCTGTATTTCCCACAGAGAAACATAGAAGAAAGTTTTCTGGTAAAGCTGAAAAACTGACTGAATTTCCAAATCAAGTAAGAGGAGCAAATTCATTTATTAATTGGTATTCTCCCTTTAAGCTGGAATACATAGCTCTCTCTACCTGTTCATTTTTCTCCCATTTCCCCTTCGATATACAGGGGAGCCTTGGGTCACGACCATAGTCCGTTCCAGGATTTTGGCCGCAGCCCGATTTGGTCGTGACTGACAAAACAAAACAAAAAACAAAAAAATGGCGCCAAAGGGGAATCTTTCCACACCGATTTGGTTCGCTACCCAATTTGGTCGCGAACAGAAGTGTTTGCGACCCAAGGTTCCACTATATGCCTGAACAACATAGAACTGCCAATAGAAGATTCAAATTGCTCTGTTATCTTAACTTCTCTGAAGTACATTGTTGGAGTCTGTAATATTATCTTGAAATTCTTAATTCTTACGATCAGTACTTAACTCTCCATTTGCCTGTTACTTTCCCTACTATTGATAAGCAATCACTAAATTGTTAAAAACCCATTCAAGAGTTGGGAACAACATTTTCACAGTAGTTGCAATCGTTAAACTTTTTATAATGCTTTGACTTGGAATTGTGCAAGGCTAATGAAAAATAACTCAATACTGACATTGGCACATTGCCGTTTTTAAAACCACCAGCAATTAAAAAATGGTTCTGAAAGAGCACTTAATCAAGGGACGATTGTTCTGCAAAGTAATTTGTGATCCTCTGATTTGTGCCTGGATTTGATGATTAGGGGACTGGAAGCTAAAATATATGGATACGTCTAGTCTGTTGAAAAGAAGGACTAAGAGGGCAGCATTCCAATATTTCAGAGGCTGCTCTAAAGAAGTGGGAGTTAAACTATTCTCCAAAGCAACTGAGGGCAGGACAAGAAGCAATAGAGGGAAACTATTCAAGGAGAGAAGCAACTTAAAACTAAGGAGAAACTTTCTGACAGAACAATTAAACAATGGAACAGCCTCCAGCAGTTGTGAATGCTCCAACACCGAAGATTTTAAAGAAGAGATTGGACAATCATTTGCCTAATACAAAGGTCTTCAAACTTGGCAAGTTTAAGACTTATGGACTTCAACTCCCAGAAATCCTGAGCTAACATGACTGGAGGAGGAATTCTGGGAGTTGAAGTCACCACGTCTTAAAGCTGTAAAGTTTGAAGACCCCTGGTCTAAAACGTTATAGAGTTTTTCCTGCTTGAGCGGGCAATTGGAGTAGAAAACTTCTAAGGTCCTGTCCAACTCTATTATTCTGTCGGAAAGAATATCTCCTCCCCTTTTACTTCTGGAAACATGGGAAGGATTGGAGTCACAGAGGTGGGGATTCCAACATCCGTTGATTTTATGTGGAAAGTCTTTTGGGGATGGATGGATGGACGGATGGACAGACAGACCAACCATTCAATCTAGTAGGGTTACTTTCACTGAATGGCACTGAAGGTCCTGCAGAATCAATGAAGTTCATAAAACCTGCCCCAAATATTTCTTCAGTCAAACACTTTTGACTTTATCCATTTTTTCATCCAAATTTTGAAATTCTGCAAAGCAACAGCCATTTAGCTTAATGTGTATCTTTGCTTGGGTGTATTTAAACATTACAGATTTTGTAAATCCTCCTGAGTTTGTTCTCGTTTTCCCCCCCCTTGTTCAGGAAGGTTCTGTGTCCTTTGAGGAGGTGGCTGTGTATTTCTCCGAGGAGGAGTGGTCTCAGCTGGATCCTGACCAAAAAGCGCTGCATTCGGAAGTCATGCTGGAAAATTATAGGAACGTGGCTTCGCTGGGTAAGAGTTTGCTACTTGTGGCCTGCCAGTGGCTAGCAGAGCTAACAGAAGAGTTGGACACAGTGAAGAGGTTGGGGAGGAACATGGGCCAGTCCTGGAGGCTGAGGAAAGCTCGGACAAGGGCTCTGCATCAGAGGCAGAGATGGGACCATAGCAGTCTGGCAGTTATCAACTGCCTTCAGAGTTGTACAGCAGTGCGGGGGAGCTTTAGGAGCCGGTTCCCAGCCTGCGCATTTGCAAGCTGCCAAAAGAAAAGAACAATTATTGATGTGGGAGTAAAGCCACAGGTGGATGGTGAATGGCCCCTCCCATAGGGATTAAAAGAGGAGGGGGCTTTTGAGGAATCAATTTGTTCATTGCAGCAGTATGAAGATCTGTCTGTGCATCTCAGAGTGTGCTGACAAGGAAGGACTGTGCCAAGTCCTTCCTTGTCAGCACCGTATTTGAAAATATTTACTTGGCAGCTCTCCAAGCTAGATAAGGTCTGTGCTTATTAAAGAAATTTATCAGAGTAAAACCAACACATGTTTTGAAGTGGAATAAAGTTATAAATGTATTAAGTAGAAAGGAAAAAGGAAAAAGGAAAAAAGAAAATATAATGAAGTGGTTTCCTATCTTCTTAACAGCAGTTATACCGGTAAATGCAATTATATTTTAGCCTCTCTTGCTAAGGTGACATCATAGTTTTCTCCTTTACATAATTTATAATTTAGCCGTCTCTGTGAATTCTGTCATCTTCACCTCCATTTCTCCATTGTAGTTATTTCTGTTGTCTCCAAAGGATATTCCAAAATTTACCACCAAATCCTCAGTAAATATTCCTTAGTAGAGAAGGCAAATACTTGTTCATTTTTGTGTCTCACAAGGATTGTTAAATCTCCAATCATTTGGCCATTTTGCATAGATTGATTTCATTTTTTTTAATGCAATTCTTTTCAAAGTCCATATCTTTGAAAACATACCTTGTGTCAATCCTTATGAGACACATACCTTGTGTCTCACAAGGATTGTTAAATAAATTTCCAATTATTTGGCCATTTTGCAAAGTATAGATTGATTTCATCTTTTTAATAAAAAATTTTTCAAGGTCCATATCTTCTAAAATTTTAAACCACGAAAGTCCAATTTTTCTCTGCGTCTAAGATGATCTGTGTGGCTTGCTTTTTATTATTACTATTATGTTCAAATTTTCTACTCTTTAGAAATGTTAATGTTGCTATCATTTTTCTTTCTCTTTTCTTTTGAAGGTAATAAAGGAGAATACAGATTCCAGTGAACCATTCCAAGTCTTTAGTCCTGGAGATGGATTGGAGAAACCTGCAATTCAAATGAAACAAGAAAGCCATGAGAGAAACCTGTCATATAATTGGAATCGTAAAAGCTCATCTTCCATTGACACACAGAATCAAGACTTTCATGCACGACAAGGAAAAATAAAGAACAAATATATTGGGAAACATGTAAAAACATTCAAAAGCAAATTCGATGTAAAAAACCAGAACCCAACTCAAACCAAAGAAGATTATATTTGCAGAAACAATGAAAAAAAATTACAATTGGACTTTCCCTTTTTCTCACAAAAATGGGCCCCTTATATCTCATAAAATAATCCACACAGAAGAGAAGCCATGTAAATGTTTGGAATGTGGAAAGAGCTGCAGAACAAGCAGTCAACTTACTTTCCATAAAAGAAACCACTTGGGGGAAAGCCCTCTAAATACCTGGAGTATAGAAAGATCTTTACTAAAAGTAATCAACTAGCCCCACCTAACTGGATGCACACAGGAGAGAAGCCATATAAATGCACAGAATATGGAAGAGGTTTCCGGAAGTGCTGTACCCTTACTTCCCATAAACGAATCCACGCAGGAGAAAAGCCATATAATTGCATGGAGTGTGGAAAAAGTTTCAGCGAGAGTCCTTCTGTTATATCTCACAAGAGGATCCACACAGGAGAGAAGCCATTTCAATGCGTGGAGTGTGGGAAGGCCTTTATTCGGAACAGCCATTTTACTTCCCATAAAAGGAAGAGAAGAGAGAAGCTATATAAATGTGTGAAGTGTGGAGAGACTTTTACTCAGAGCAACCATTTAAGTTCCCATAAAAGGATCCACACAGGAGAGAAGCCACATCAATGTGTGGAATGTGGAAAGAGTTTTACCACGATTAGCTCTCTTACTTGCCATGCAGGATCCACAGTGGGGAGAAGCCCTATAAATGCATGGAGTGTGGGGAAAAATTTATTCAGAGCCATTACCTCCTTTCCCATCAAAGGTAACACACAGGGGAAAAGCCCTATAAATGTACAGAGTGTGGAATGTGCTTTGGTCAAAGCAGTTCCTTTATTTCCCATAAAAAGATCCACACAGGGGAGAAGCCCTTTAAATGCATGGACTGTGGAAAGGCCTTTCTTCAGAACCGTTATCTTATTTCCCACAAAAGGATCCACAGTGGGGAGAAGCCATATAAATGCAGAGAGTATGGAAAATCCTTTGTTCAGAGCAGTCATCTTACTTCCCATAATAGGGTCCACACGGGAGAAAAGTGCGTAGAATGTGGAAAGATTTTTAGGACAATTAGCTCTCTTACTTGCCATAAAAGGATTCACATGGGGGAGAAACCCTTTAAATGCATGGAGTGTGGAAAGGGCTTCTCTGAAAATCGATCCCTTGTGACACAAAAGAATTCCGCACAGTGGAGAAGCAGTATAAATGTGTGAAGTGTGTTAAGAGCTCCAAGGGGAGAAATGGCCTAATTTTTCATATCCATTTGATGAGAATCCATGTAAATTCTAGATTTAATTGCTTGATTCTATGTATACCGAACTAGGAAAGAATTTACTAAGTCTGACCCTCACAACTGACAGCTTCGGAGAGATGATTTTACCAATAGAAAAAAATGGTTCTGAGGTAAAAATTTCTGGAGTATTTTGCATGTTTTTTCCCCCCTCAGTATTTCTTTTTCTTCAGCATACAGGTAGTCCTCAATTTATGACCACAATTGGGCCCAATTGTTTATGTTACTGAGAAATTTGCAAGTTTTACCCCATTTTATGACTTTTTTGCCACATTGGTTCAGTAAATCACTGCAGTCATTAAATTATTCACATGGTTGTTAAGAGAATTTGGTTTCCTCAGAAGGCTGCAAGAAGGGATCATGTGGCCCCGGGACACTGCAAACCATCATAAATATGTTTTAAATAATGGGGTTTTTAAGGTTCAACTGTCATTTTACAGGGTCAAGAATTGCACATGTCAATAAGAGAAGATCGTTTTGTCTTGTTTACATTCTAGTTTCAATTGCATGTCAATTCCAAGAAAAATGGGCCCATATAGGCATTTCAAATTCTGGACTCTGAATTTATGAAGTTGTGTGTGTGTTGTTGTTTTTTTAAGTGAGCTTCTATTAACCAGTTATTTGTCCTTCCCACTTGAACTTTGTCAGTGGTGGGATTCTGCCAGTTCCGACTGGTTCGGGCGAACCCTTTGCTCCGAAGATCAGTTGGCAGTGAACCGGTTCGCTTCGACGAGCATGTAGGCCCACCCGCCCTGTGCTTTATTCCCTTTTGTGAGAGCACATGGCAGAGTGGTTTGCTGTTTCTCAGCTGTGCGTATGTGCAGAGTGCACATTTGGCACGATCTCCAAACTGGTTATACTGGTGGAATCTCACTCCAGATCTTGGTTCTGCGATGGATATGAAGAGGCAAACATTTAACAGGCGATTCTTTCCCAGGTGGGAATAGCAGCTGAATATTTTTAAGACAAAGATTTATCTTAGTCTTTCTTCCATTATGGCAAACAAGCAGATAGAAATTCAGTAACTTCCCATAGTATAAACATTCCATCTTTTTACAATTGTTTTCCACTTCCTTTCATTCTTGAATACACTCACATTTTATCAGAGGCCCTTACACTTCTGTCCTCACAAAAAGAAATGGTGCAGCAGAGATATAGTGGGATCTGAAACAATATAATCCAAAAGGGAACTCAAATTCCGTCAAAATACAGTAAACGGAGAGATGGAAAATGAAATTGAATTGTCCCACTGAGTATCTGATATGCATTAAAAGTGACAGTTAAAAGGGTATGTACTTTGAATCCTTCCTTCCTCCCTCCCTTCCTTCCTCCCTCCTTCCCTTCCTTCCTGTCTCAGGAATATTCAGGAGACTGAAGCCCACTCCAGTGTGCTGATACTGCAGATGATCAAGCAAGAAGGAAGACATTTAGAAATCAGTGGGGACCAAAACAAAAATCTATGAAATTAAGAAAAACTACTTCAGAAAAGTGCTTCAGTTCTTCCTGATCAAACACACAATGAGAATAGGAGCTTCTTGTGGGATGTGAAGATTCCAAAAAAATAATCCAACTCGGTTCCACTATAAAGAACTGAGACCTGAATCAACTAGTATGACTGCATAGGTCAAAGGCCTCTCATGATGTGAGAGAATAACATAGGTATCAATACAGAGCGAAGAAAGAACTTTAGGAGGAAGAGTTCCTCTGTCACAAAAGGAGCCAGAATGACAAGATATCCCCAAAATTCATGTGCAAAAGATTTTTCAAGCATTAAGACCCCCTTTGGCTTTCTGTGCTGTGATGAGAGCTAAGAAAAAAATCTGTTTAAATAAAATTAAATATCAATGATGTGATTACTTTCTAGGCATGCATTAAAACCCCCTTTCTCTTTGGTTGCATCAAGAATTACTAATGCATGAAATTACTAATATTTGGAGGACTTTGGGTGGGGGACAAATTTTCGGGTTTCAGAGGCTCTTGAGTTGAAGCTGTGGAAGTAAATCTGGTCTGGATTTCAAGCTTCTGTCAGGATTCCGGCAGTTACTCCAATTAAATCATGAGTCTTGAGCCACACTCCCAAAACTTCAAAGGATTTATTAGAAGTCAACATGTCGGTGTGACCTGGGCGTAGCCGACTCTGAGATACGTAATTCGTTGTTATCCTTGAGCCTGCTTCCCCCCCCCACGCCTCTGGGTGTATCATAATTCATATTCTCCATATTTTCATAAAACATTTTCTGTACACATTTTATAGCTGTCAGCTACTTGAAAGGAAGAGGTTTATTTTTCAGAAATTCAGTCTCTTGAAGGCAGACTACAAAATAAGGAAAGCTTTAGTAACAATATAACATTCTAAATCAGCCTCTTGAACTGTTTTTCCTTATTTTTAGCATTCTTATTGCCCTGGAAAAAAGAATTCATTAAATCAAGCAACAATTTAATTTCTTCCTTTATAATTAAGTTTATATAGTGTAAATTACATTCTGTGTATTCGTTTGTGTGGTATTTTACAATTTAAAATAACACAATTCTTATGTTTGGGTGAGTTTAAAGGATTTGGAGGGCTGTAAATCAATAACTTTCTGGAGATCTGGGTCAGTTAATTTATAATTACCTAAACACCCTAAACAATATTTCTAACAAGAGTTATAAAATTTATAAATTCTTGCCACCAAGCTCTTTATTCATACAGTATAACAGATAACAGATAATCAGAGTTGGAAGGGACCTTGTAGGTCATCTAGTCCACCCCCCCCCACCCAAGCGGGAGACCCTACACAATTTCTGACAAATGGCAGTCCAATCTCTTCTTGAAAGTCTTAAGTGATGATGCTCCCACAACTTCCGAAGGCAACTTCTGTTCCATTGGTTGATGGTTCTCATTGTCAGAAAGTTTCTCCTTATTTCCAGGTTAAATCTCCTTGTTCAGTATATTGTTCATGGAAATGTGTCAAACGGCAGTAAATCCAGTTTTGTGTGCGTTATTGTCAAGTTTTTCATTAGAGAAATTGGATTGACAATCATAAAAAAATTAAAAACAATTACAAGAAAGCTGGATACATAAAGAAATGGGCTGGAGAAAAATAAACAGAACTCCACTCTTTTTTTAACCACAATTCCTCTTCTATTTAAACTGCTAATTGTAGCTCGATCTTGTTAGGAATATAAGTCACCTAACAGGTATTTGGGTTAGAAATATCAGGATAAACATTTTAGTTCTATATCTTTAAGGGAATGCAAGAGCATGCAATTGGGTGTGGTTTCTCAAACAGCCATAAGATGGAGCCAGAAACCTGGGTTGTTTAGTCTGAGTCTCAGAGTGTATCTCTGTTTCCCTCTGTTGGAAAGTATTGCCGTTGCTCCATTTCTTCTAACTGACTGATATTACTGGATTTAATGTAAGTCTGTTACTGAACTGTTTTTTGACACTTGACTTTGATATTTGGATTATCCCTGGATTGAAAACTGACTGATTTACTTGTGAATGACTTTGGATTGCTTATTTTGGACTTTGCTTAACGTTTCTGGAAGTAAAAACCTACATTTACTGTACAGTGTATTTGTGTACTATGTGTGTATTATTCAAACACTTCTCTCAAATACGTCTCCCTGTATGCACTCATTCTCCTAACGGGGAATTACTTCAACAGATCTCAGTCTCTTTTTTAAGCCCTCCATATGCAGAGGAATTTCTTCAAACCAGTGGTGTCCCTCTCTCCTTCTCCCTCTCCCTCTCCCCCTCTCTCCGCTAGAAAAAATTTGTACTTTCCCAATCATTTTATCACCATTATTTTATAATAAAGAGGGTTAGGATCTGGCCCGTGGGATGTTTGGATCTGGCCCGAAGGGCTGCCTTGGAAACAGTGAAAGACTGACCCGTGGAGCCTCTGCCAGCAAAAAGGGAGCTCAGGAGCTCCCTTTTTGTTGGCAGGGGGTTGCAGGAGGCTGTCACAGCTGAAAACGGGACTCGGGAGTAATTTTCCTCTGGCAGAGTGCTCGGGCCACTGTTGAACTGGCCACACCCATTCCACACACACACACACCCAGGTGAAGCACAACCCTGATACGGGCCTCAATGAAACTGAGTTTCTGCCTTGTATCATCCTGGTCAAAGAGATGTCCAGTCTATTTTTGAAAACCTGCAGTGATGGAGCACCCACAATTCCAGGAAACAAGCTGTTTCATTGATTATTCTGTCAGGAAATTTCTCCTTCTAGGTCGGATTGTCTTTAATGAGCTTCCGCTCATTACTTCTTGTCCTTTCCTCAGGAGCTCAGTCCCCTCTTCTCTCTGACAGCCCCTCAAATACTGGAGGGCAGTTATTTCCCCCCACAATCCTTGTTGACAGGCTAGACATATCTAGCTCCCTCAACCATTCATCATACAATTTAGCCTCCAGACCAGTTGATCCATATTGCGATCTTGATGATTTCTTCTCACAGCAACTGCTTGATTCTTTGGAAGATGAGGTGCAACTTGACCATCCTGCACTCTGTTCTGGATCAAAGAAAACCCTTTGAATATCCACGGTGGTAACAGTTGCCATCAATAAGTTAAAATGAGACTATGCAATGTCCTAAAGAGGCCAACATCAAGCCAGGATCCTTGCTTCCTGCTCAGTAGTCTTTGAGATTAAATTAGAACTCCCAGATTTGGGATACTAAACTCTGGCACATTAACAGAAGATACAAAATAAATAAATAAATCCTAAATTATTGCTGCCATCTAGAAATGACTTACATCTTTTATCCCAGATATAGCATTCTTCTTGAAATGTATTTGAATATAAGTAGCATTCTTCTTTTCAGACCATTTCTATATCCTGAGTGTCACTGACTTAATTTTTCCTCTTTGCATTAATGTGCAGTGTAGCTTCATTTGTATAGAACAGGTGTGTCAAACTGGTGGCCCGTGGGCTGGGTGCATCACGCACAGGCCATGCCCACCCCATCTCCACAAAGGGAAAACACTGGGATATGTCACGTGATGGCAACGTGACATGGCGAGTTTGACATCTGTGGTATAGAACATCCAGGCAAACATTTTAGCAAAATGTTTATTTCTATGACCACTGTGAGTAGCATACAGCATATATACCCAGTGTCTGTAAACTAAACAAAAAAAGCCCTTTAATTCCTATGAAAGCACCATGAATATCAGTTACATTAAGAAACTGCCAAAGGAACATTAAAACATCTCAACCTTCTCTCATGAAGAAATAATCCTTTTGCAGTTGGAATCTGAAGTAACAACATAAATGAGTGTTTGTTGAAAAAGTCCATTCCGTATTAGGACTGAAATTCTCATGCATGATTTTCTTCTGTCCATCACATGACAGCTAGCAAAGGACTTAAATCAGAATCAGAACAGAGTTGGAAGGGACCTTGGAGGTCTTCTAGTCCAGCCTCCTCCTAGACTTTGACAACTGACACAATGTCTCAGTATTTTAGGACAATATTCCTTCATAAGAATTCTTTGTACTTAGTTCAAATTATCTCCCTGTTCCACTTATATAGACTTTTTGGTGGACTCATAGATGAGAAATTTAAGTCAAAACTCTTCCTCTACTCCAGGCAGTTACTTCTTTTTCAAGTGGGTCCTTCTATGTGAAGTAAGGTTACTGCTAGTTTTGAATGTCTTCCCACACACCTTGCATTTGTAGGGTTCCTCTCCTGTGTGGCTCCTGTTGTGATAACGAAGTGCACTGCTGCAACGAAAATACTTTCCGCATTCCGTGCACTTAAATGGCTTTGCTACTAAGTGGATCCTTTTATGGGAAATTAGGTCACATCTCTGACTAAAACTCTTCCCACATTCTGTACATTTATGGGGTTTCTCTTTTGCATGGATCCTTATGTGGAAAGAAAGCTTGCTGCTCGTTATGAAGCTTTTCCCGCACTTGGCGCATTTATATGGCTTTTCCCCCGTGTGAGTTCTTTCATGGTAAGTCAGACTGCTTTTCCATTTAAAACGTTTCCCACACACCGTACATTGATGTGGTTTATCTGTCCTGTGGACTCTTCTGTGAGAAGAAAGCTGAGCAACGTTTTTCCCACAGTCCAGGCATTTATACGGTTTTTCCCCTGTATGAATCCTACTGTGGATAATGAGGTAACTACTTTGACGAAACTTCTTTCCGCACTCCGTACATTTAAATGGCTTTTCCCCAGTGTGAGTTCTGTGATGACAAGTAAGAGCAGCGCTGTTGTTAAAGCTCTTTCCACACTCCATGCATTTATATGGTTTCTCCACTCTGTGCTTCTTTTCATGATGCACAAGCGATCCCGTTTCAGCGAAATTCATCCCACACTCCATGCATTCAAACATTTTCTCTCCAGTATGGGTTCTTTTGTGGGATACAAGGGAACTGCTTTTCTGGAATCCTTTCCCACATTCCACACATGTGTATGGTTTCTCTCCCTTATGGCTCCTTTTATGAGAAATCAGGGAGGCCCTCTGACTGAAACTTATTCCACACAGCGTGCATTTGTGCTTTTTTTCGTTTGAGTGAATTCTTCTGTGCATATTAAGGGTGCTGCTTGTACTGAAGCTCTTTCTGCACTCCCGGCATTGATATGGTTTCTCTCCCGTGTGGATCCTTTTATGGGAAATCAGGGAATGTTTCCATCGGAAGCTTTTCCCACACACTGGGCATTTATATGGTTTCTCTTCTGTATGAATCCTTTTATGAGACCTAAGGGAACAATTCTGACTGAAGCTCTTTCCACACTCCAGGCATTTATATGGCTTCTCTCCCGTGTGGATCCTTTTATGGGAAGTAAGGTCACAGCGCCTCCGGAAAGTCTTACCGCATTCCGTGCATTCATAGGGCTTTTCCCCGCTGTGGATCCTTCTATGATAATTTAGGTGACTACTCTGAGCAAAATTCTTTCCACATTCCATGCATTTATAAGGTTTTTCCCCATTGTGGATTCTTTTGTGAGAAGTAAGATGGCTTTTTTGACCAAAGGTCTTCCCGCACTCCAAACACCGGTATGGTTTCTCCCCTGCGTGCATCCTTTTATGGGAAGTAAAATAACTGCTCCATTTGAAGAGTTTCCCACACTCCAGGCATTTATATGGCTTTTCCCCTGCTCTTCTTCTTGCAGCTAAAGAAACAGGTTTTTTGTTATGTTTTCCATTGTTCAGCAATTCACCACCTTCTCCTTTAGTATAAGTTCTGCAGTTTTTATTCACAACTGTGTCTTTGAATACTTCCCTTCTTTTCCCTAACGTCTTTTCTTTTCTCCTTCCTTTCCAAGATGGTTGTTGAATCTGAATACAGTGGGGATTGATTTTTTTTCTCCCCTGTTTTTTTGACTTGTTTTTCTTCCTTTTTTTGACTGGTTTTTCTCTTTCTTTAAGTCTTTCTTCCTTTTTCTGATTGATCTCTTGAAATGGTTCCTTGCAACCTTCATTCTCCTGCTCATGAGCTCCTTGAGAAGAAAAGAAAGAAAAATTGAATGAAGCTAGGGGAATCAAATTAATGTGAATGAATTCTCCCCAAGGTTTTGTTGACTTACTAAAATAAGAAATAATTTAAAAAACCCACTGATGCAACATTTATTCACTGTGGACAGCTGATGGTATTATGACAATTTCAGGAATATAAAGATGCATGATCAATATGCAGATGTAGTTTCTGTTTAAGGAACCACTTCAAAAGTCAATTTCTGTTAAATAGCAAACCAAGTAAATCGTTTTTATTTTCTGTGGTACATAGGACAGGCAGGCAGCTTCTTGTCCTACACAAGAAGTCACTATTAAGGTTAGAGGTCAGATTGCTGAATCCATAATCTAAAACAGGGTTCTTCAAACTTGACAGCTTTAAGACTTGTGGACTTCAACTCCCAGAATTCCTCCTCCAGTCATGTTACCTCAGGAATTCTAGGAATTGAAACCCACAAGTCTTAAACTTGTCAAGTTTGAAGACCCTTGATCTAAAATGAATCACTGAGAAAGTAAAAATATATATTTTTGAAGGGGAACATCTGAAGAATGAGGTAACAAGTAACAACATGATGGATTTAAGGAAGTAGCTGCAAATTTCTTCCCTTGTTTGGAGCAGAAGAAGATAGGATTAACTCCTTCCTGTATATAGGAGATGAGACCTGGTTGGGGAGAAATGTTTTGACTGAATTTGACTACCTTCTAAACGTCTGCAGGCCAACCAGGCGACTCTTACCCAAAGAGGCCACATTCTGAGAATTCTCCAGCATGACTTCCTCGTGGAGGGCTTTTTGGTGGGCATCCATCTGACACCACTCCTCCTCAGAAAAATACACCGCCACCTCCTCGAAGGACACAAGGCCCTGAACAGGGAAACAAATTTCCCTATTAACAGACAACGATGCAGTTAGAAGTTCAAAAATCACATAAGGGGCAATGAGTGAAAGATGAGGATGTAAAACTTTATATAAGAAAATGGGCCATGTTCACAGGTTTTCACTGAAGGTACGGTTGGAACAAGTTTAATTTACATGGCAGAATTTTCCATTCAGTAAAAGTTAACTTCTGAATCTATTGGCCGTTAGACCTCAACACACACAGCTGTAATGGGGGGGAGATTTCCTTCCTAACATGTTGGCTAGTACGAATGAAGGCGAATATATGTGTCCCAGGGTAATGTTGCAGATGTTTTGTCTTCCGAGCTTTTGGACTTGTGCTGCAGCCCATTCTCAGGGAATTTTACCAGAATGTTCTACGAGAAAGAAGTTCACCAAGGATGGGCTCCAGCACAAGCCCAAAGCTCAGAAGACAAAAGTTCTGATTCTGATGACCGACCCAGATTGGATGTTAGCTAATGTCCAATGTATCCCTACACTGATGGAACAGCATCACAAATGTGCTGGAGAATTTATATTAGGATCTGTGTGAAGGCCATTAACCTGAGAATGACCAATTTTTGCTATTCAGATTATAGGGAATATTTTTGTGGTGTGAACTTCCAAGCCCACGATTCTTCTGATTAACTTCAATGGATCCTTTCTAAAAATCTCATAAAATATTTCTATTCCATTTACCATGTAACCTATCTCCTAAAGAACTATTAAATTGCAGATTCTACTTTACGCTGTTCTTCAAACCAGAGGCTTTTTTCCCTCTCCTCAGACTAGATTTCAAATGATGCTTTAAAAAAATGTAAATGTTATTTATTGATTTGGAAATGTAATGAATGTTTTGTTCAATTCTGAACTGAAGAAGCTTCTTGGATGAGAAGCGAAATGTTTTCAAGGGGGAAAAAAAAACCAAGTAAGTCCAGCTGCCCTTTGGAAAAATACCTTTGGGATATGGTTTCCTGCATCTTCTGAGATTTGTTCTGCTACTTGAGCTGGAGCTTCAGCCACGCCTTCAGTTTCACCAGAACAAGATGGCCGTACGAATACAAATGAGATGGCTCTGTTCCCTGTGAAGGAGACAATGGTGATAAAAGAATAATTTTTAAGAACCTAACAAATATGAAAAGGTAATTCTATCCAAGGGGAGCCAGGACATTCACTGTGTCAGCATTCCAACTTACCAACTCCAAACCAAGAGACTCCAAAACATGCATTTCCTCAAAGTTCCATTTTATTAGAGTTGTCCTACTGGAACATCTGGGAAAACCCAAATCTGAGAGTTCCGGGTTTTCCCTTCCCAAAATAAAATCAAAGATCCATCCCCTGCACCCATCATATGGCCCAATCAAATCATTCATCCCAACTGGAGACATCCCTCCTGTCACTCCCCTCCAGGTGCAGGAAAATATGTCCTTGACTCTCTAAGAAAGAATGTTGTTGTGTTTAAACCTCTACCTCACTATGAGATCCTCCCTCCCAAATTCCCAGGCACTGAATATGGCAACCTCGAAGCTTCCATGTAAAATTGGGTTCCAAGGCTGCTTAGAAGGACCTTTCTCTTACCTCCTGAGGCGTCCTGATAGGGATCTTCTTTGGAGAATTGCTTGAAAAGCAGCTCCTCAGAGGGATCTTCTCTCTCCATATCTTCAGAAACGACAACTGAGGGGGACTCCTGCTGCTGAAACAGAAGGAAGGAGAAAAGAAAATAGAAGAAAGGAGAAATGGATGAATGGACCAACAGAGATGAAGTAATGGATATTTCTCAATCCACAGTCCTGCAGTCCCTTATATCCATCAGTGGAAGTGGAAACTAAGAAGGGAACGATGTCAGCGCTCTAGCAAACCTCCATTCCAATCAGTAACTCTGAGACAAACATATCTCAAAAGTACCTTTATTAGAATAGCACCTGGCACATCTGTAGAATCCCCAATCTAAAAGTTTTCGGGCTTTCCAAAATTTCCCAAACTACAAATCCATCCCCCCTTGGTCGTCATCACATCACATGGTTCAATCACGATCTGTCTAAAAGTAAGATCCTTTTTTCATCCTGCGCCATATGAAATGACCTTGAACTAACAAAAGAATTTTATTTTGTCTTACTTAGAGCTGCTTAATTGAAATCACTCCTTTCACTTTCTCAGGCTATGTGGCAGCATGGAATATGGCTTCTAAAGATGACAAAAACTTTCCTCAAATGGAAAGAACTGAAATCTGCCGCAAGAGTTTATTTATTTATTACGTTTTTAAAAATTACCCATCAACTGAAGTTTTTGTGGCGGTTTACAGGAGAGAAACAAATGAGCTGATGTTTTTGTGGCAGTTCACAGTAGAAGAGAAACAAAGGTGTTCTTAATGTTGAAATTCCAGAAATCCCCATGCCATGGCTGAGTTGCTACGCAAATTGCTCGCAACCATACAACAATGGGAGGGGGAGGGGAAGGCATTGGAATGCAAGTGTGCCATCTGGAAGCCGGAGATAGTTCCACCCCCAAGGTCACTCTGAGAATATCCAAGGCAAACAGATTGTTCTCAAAACAACCCAGGTTCAGCTGATTGGTGGGCAAAGGACCATGTGACTCTAGAGTGACAATAAAGTTCTTCTAAGTCTATGGTAGGACCAGGGAAGAAAAAGGGGAATTTATCTGACGCTTTTGCGCACAAAATGTTAGAACTGGCTTTTCTACTTCTGTACCCACTTCTGGTTTTTCAGCAGAGTATACTCTTGGAGGGAAAAAAAATGTCCCAGGAGTTTCTTTTTTGGGCTACCATATTGGGACGTTTGACACCCGATGATTGAAACCTAGAAAACTGATGGCAGAGAAAGACCTACTGTAACACGGAGTGCCCTATTTATTAAATTTATATATTTTTTGTCAGATGACAGACATGTGCTTATCTCATTCCCAAGCATGTTTAATATGGAAACTGATACCTAAGCATGTTCAACTATAGAAACTGATCAAGGAGAGATTCAACCTAGAAATAAGGAGGAATTTTCTGAAAGAACAATCAACTCATGGAGCAGAAGTTGCCTTCCGAAGTTGTGGGAGCTTCATCACTGGAGGCTTTCAAGAAAAGACTGGACTGCCATCTGTCAGAAAAGGTGTAGGGCTCCTGCTTGGGTGGGGTTGGACTAGATGACTACAAGATTTCTTCCAACTCTGTTAATCTGTTAAACTATAGTATTAAATGAACTATAGTATTATGGTATATATTGTTTCTTCTATTTGGAACCATTCTAAGACCTAAGAAGGTATCTACCTGCAGATTTTCCTGTTGCTTCCCTTTGGCCTGGCTCATGAGGAAGCCTTCAGCCAGGGCCACTGCCTGGGAGCTGGTCTCTGCTCCACACTCCCACACCCAGCTTTTCATTTCGGGGGGCAGGAGGGCCAGAAAATACTTTAGGACCACGAGGTCCAGCATCTGCGCCTTTGTGTTCCTTTCTGGCTGCAGCCATTTGTGGTAAAGTTGGTGGAATCGGTTGCGAAGTCCTCGGGGTCCCTCAGCCTCCTGGTATTGGAAGCTCCTGAAGTTCCAGGGCTGAACTTCTGAACAGAGGATGGTTTCCTCCTCCAGGACCTTCTGCCTAGATCTGCTTGCCCAGATCTCCTCACAGCTCCCAAGCTGAACAGCAGAAGGACCTTTTCCAGTTGCCTCACTTGCTAAAAGGGGCCTCTCCATCTTCCTCTGCTCTCCAACACAGCTTTAAATGGGGCTGCAGATCTTTTCACGCTCCTTGTTTGCGAGATATTTTTGTGTTTAGGCAAGGACAAGATGCTTCCGCCCTATAGATCTGTAACAGAAAAGCACAGAGATCGTAACAAGTAACATTTTAACTTTTTAACAACTCCCTGCAAAATGTCGAACTAAGTATTCTTTTGAGCTGGCAAAGGGACTGTATAATTTGGCAGTTCGAATCTCACGAGGCTCAAAATTGATTCAGCCTTCCACCCTTCTAAGGTGGGTAAAATGAGGACCCAGATTGTTGGGGGCAACATGCTGACTCTGTAAACTGCTTAGAGAGGGCTATAAAGCACTATGAAGCGGTGTGTCAGTCTAAGTGCTATTGCTATTAGGAAGATGTATGTGAGTTCATCTCTTGATGTTTTTATCTGCTGTGTTTGTTATGAGGGATGATTTTAATATTTTTCTCAATGGTTTTATATTGTAAAAGCTATTGGATAGGAGATGGGCAGAAAATGAATTTCATAAATAAATTAAATAAATAGCAATAGCATATGAGGACAATAAACCAGTGGAACAGCCTATCTTCAGAAATTGTGGGTGCTCCATCACTGGATGTTTTAAAGAAGAGACTGGACAGTCACTTATCTGAACTGGTATAGGTTCTCCTGCTTGAGGCAGGGACTGGACTACATGACCTCCAAGCTCTCTCCCCTCCCCTCCTCTCTATTCTAGTCACTATTCTATTCTTGTTTCTATTCTCTTTTCTAGATTCTATTCTAATCCTATATTCTATTCTTTCTATTCTATAGTCTCCTTTCTAGTCTCTAGTTTCTATTCTATTACTGCCCTATCTTCTATTCTATTCTATTCCTATATTTTCTATTCTATTCTAGTTTCTATTCTTTTTCTGTTCCCATCCTACATTCCATTCTCTTTTCTAGATTCTATTCTATTCCTATCTATATTCCATTCTCTTTTCTAGTCTGTTCTCTAATCTCTTTTCTAGTTTCTAGTCTATTCCTACATTGTATTCTCTTTTCTAGTCTATTCTTTAGTCTTTTTTTCTATTCTCTCTTCTAGTTTCTATTCTATTTCTATTCTATTCCTGTCCTGTATTCTATTTTTTTCTATTCTCTAGTCTCTTTTCCGTTCTCTAGTTTTCCTATCTTCTATTCCATTTCTATTCTATTCCTATCCTATATTCTATTCTCTTTTCTAGTCTATTCTCTAGTCTCTTTTCTAGTTTCTAGTTTCTTTTCTGGTTTCTATTCTATTTCTATTCCTACCCTATATTCTTTTCTAGTCTGTTCTCTAGTCTCTTTTCCAGTTTCTAGTCTATTCCTATATTCTATTCTCTTTTCTAGTCTATTATCTAGTCTTTTTTCTATTCTCTCTTCTAGTTTCTATTGTATTTCTCTTCTATTCCTATCCCATATTCTATTATCTTTTCTGGATTCTATTCTATTTCAATCCTATTCCTATCCCATATTCTCTAGTCTTTTTCTATCCTCTAGTCTTTTTTCTATCCTCTATTCTATTCCTATCCCGTATTCTACTCTCTAGTCTTTTTTGTATCCTCTATTCTGGATTCTATTCCACTTCAATCCTATTTCTATCCCATCCAATATTTTGGCTACCTGGCTTCTCCCCTGCATTTTGCTCGAATGCAGTCAGCTGCATTCTCCTCCTCCGCTGCAAAACAACCAGTCTTCCTGCTGGATTTCTGCAATGCAACTTTCTTCTCTCCCCACCTCGGCTTTTCCCAAGCATGCAAAGGGGCGGCAGGGGAAGATGGGGTCCCGGGCTTCTTCCACCCCCTTCCCTCTCCCCCTTCCCCAGGACTCAGCACTTGGAGGGAGAGATTGCACGCCTTCCTCCACGTCTCCAGCTCCACGGGAACCCCCCCTCCCCCGCGAGAAAAAAAAATACTCCCCCCACTCACTGAACAGGTTCCCGTCCGCACCTACTCCGTCCTCGCAAAACTTTCCCCGCGGCCGCATCGCCTCCTGCGGAACAAAAGCGGTTAAAATGAGCGAGGCGAGAGTCGTAGAGGGGCCACGCTTTGGTCGACGTCGCTCCGTCTGGGTTGGGCATGCGTGCGCCGTTGTCCGGCAGCAAAGATGGAGGGGGAGGGGCAGCCTCCGAGCTTCAAGAGTGGAGGGAGCACAATTGGACCTTGGAGAGGAAATGACGTCACTAGAAAAAGGCCGTCCCCGGATGGAGCTTTCCCAGAAGAGTCCGAATGGGAATGAATGGGAGCCTTTCTGGTGGGGGGACTAGATTAGAAGATGGGCGGGATAAACCCCCCTGATGGAAAGATACAATCTATTAAAAAAGAAAACCAGACCTAACAAAAGAGGAAGTGAACTTTCATTATAGATAAAAGATCATTACATCTCCACAGAAATCCACCAAACCAAGGATGAAAACCTCCTAACACCCATATAAAAGGGAAAATTGCTATAGGGGTATACAACAAGCCACCTACCAAGCACTAGACGAACATTTTGCGAAACAATTAAGAAATGTATATAGGAAACATACCACAGTAGTAATGGGATTGCTAATTGTACCCTATGACTATCATTAAGTGTTGTACCTTACGATTCTTGACTCTTGATGAATGTATCTTTTCTTTTATGGACATTGAGAGCATTTGCACCAAGACAAATTCCTTGTGTGTCCAATCACACTTGGCCAATAAAGAATTCTGTTCTATTCTATTCTATTCTATTCTATTCTCAATTGCCATGTTCCTTTTCAAATAGAAACAATATCTGCCATATGCAACTTGAAGTTGGCAATAGTACCCTCCCTCCTTGTCTCTGTCTCTCTTTCTCTTTTTCTAATTCTCTCTCTCTCTCTCTCTCTCTCTCTCCCCCCCCCCCCATGGAATTAAAAAATATCTCTTGGAATTACCAGCCAGTTAGTTTTATGGCAAAAATATCTGCTACATTCCTTTTAAGTAAACTTGAGATTGGGGAGAAGAAAAGTGCATTCCTTGCAGAAAAACCAAAAGGTTTTAGGCAGAGTTAAAGGTTATATAAATTTGTATAATAAATAACACATAAATTAATGGTTTAATTTGACTAAGATTTCTCTTCAAATTCCTAATCACAATATGTGTCAGTCAGTAAATGGAGAAATTTTAAGGAGGAAATTGATTGCCCTTAATTTAAAATTCAGACTATTGTCCCTGATCTAAGCCCTTGTTTGAGGCAGAGGTTGGGGCTCAATGGAGCCCTGAGAACAAGGATCTATTACTTACCAAGGTGGGGGGAAATGTGCATATTTGAACCCTTGTTATTCAGTCTAGATATGAATGACTTACCAGGAGTAATGCAGTACGCATGTCTAAAGTGCTAAATACATGTTGGAACACGCTGATTTACACTGATAAACAATACTCTTATCATTCTTGTATGTTGGATTGTGTAGGCTGTTAAGAAGACTTGGCTTATTTATTTTATTTATTTATTGGAATTTGTCAAACAAAAATGAGAACAAGAATAAGAGAATAAAAATACAGTGACAGGGATGATCGGCACGTCAGTGCACTTATGCACGTCCCCTCTACTGACCACTTAACTATGAAGTCCATGGAAGTCAATTTGTGACTGAAACTCTGAAAATTTGTAGCTGAGACAACTGAATCAGGCAGAGCATTCCAAACTTTGACAACTCTATTACAGAAATTGTATTTTTTACAGTCAAGTTTAGATCGATTTACATTGAGTTTTAAACGGTTGTTCGTGTGCATATTATTGCGATTAAAACAGACAAAGTCAGAAAACGAAAAAAGGCTTCTGACACAATAATTCTCTAATTATTAACAAATCAAAGTCTTCTGAAAAACAGCATAATAACCATAGATCTCTATTTGGTGGTGAGCCAATAGAGCAAGTAACCCTTTCCTTGCCTGAGGTAGTTTTCTCTGAAAGTGGATGTTGCTTCCACATCATCAAAGAAGCCACTTAGAGAAAATGAATTAACTGCTTAACCTTAAAAAAAAATAGCTATCCAGCTTTCTTTTCATTTCTTTTATTTATTTCATTTATTAAAGTATATAATACCAAAGTTACTCCCGAGCCTCTGAGGTTTGGTACTTAAAATATATTGCCAGTAGAATAAACTCAATCACAGCATGTGAGAAGAATCTTCGTGGTGGATAAAAAGATTTCAGCTTCTGAGTTTGGAATTTATACAATTTTTTCTTTAAAATTGGGGCATATTATTATTGATTTAAATTTAAAGCTGTGGAAACTGAGCAAACCAAAATTCAGTCTTTTAGAAGAAAACAAAGCTTCAGTTAAAGACATATTGGATTGTACAACTTATAATAAGATTTAACATGTCTATTATTGGAAGGTCCATTTTCCAAGAAAGAGAGAAACTAGTATCTTGGACTCCACATTGGGATCCATATATTAAAATACCATATTTCCTGTGCAGTCAGGATTTCAAACATGATATGTATATTATAATATAATATGGCTCCTTATTTCAGCAAAACATTTCATTTCAGATCGAAATATGTGGTAAATTGTATGAGTTATGTAGAAATGATTTACATTTATTCTTATTATTTATACTTACATTATATTTAATTTTTTTCTTGCATTGTTTTTTTTATCGCAGACTTATAAATGTTCCATTTTCTACATTATGCACTTTGATATGACTTAATGGCTAATCAACAATAAATTATCGTAGTATGTTCATGGGAACCAGGTTGCAGTTATTAAAAGCTAATAATTTGGTCTGGCTCTGACCCCCAATATAATACAGCATTCTTCATTGCTTTTTCAGATCAAGATTGAAACTACTTCAGAGGCTCTGAGTGATAAAAGCCAATTCCCTTTTTTCCACCCATTGCTTCCCAAAGAAGTACCCAGCAATTGTCCAACTGCTCCTCTACTTCAGATGGACTCTGATTGACCTCTTTGCTTTAGACACAGAGAAGGTAGAGGATTTCATGAGGACTTTCCCTCCTCTGCTTCTCAGGAAGGGAATTTGTGCGGTTATATCTCAACAATTCTCAACAACTGGACATATAGTGCCTCTCAGGGCTGCCCTCTGTAAGTGGAAACAAGTCAATGTCTTTGTTCACTTCATAAAACATGATTCCATTTCAGACAGAATTCTTCCTTTCCATTTAATAATTGAAGATTTGCCAGGACCCATCGAAGGAAAAGTCTGGATCATGACAGTCTTGGGTTTTGGGTTGATTAAAAAGGGCAAACTTTTGAAATATGTCCATAGTATTTGGAAATTTTCGTATCAGAAGAACAGAAGGCCCAAAGAGTATGCCTTTGAGCCCTACTTCCTTATGGAACCCCAATTTCAAGATCATTATGTCCACTGTTCTTTTTCGAAACATGCCTTTTCTGTCAAAGGCCGGAAAAGATGCACCCAGAAAGCCCCACTGGAGACCCAGTGGAAATGGAACAGGATGCGGATCCCATATTCTAAACATTATTCCAGTTTCATGAAGATTCTGGCCCGTGCCTTGAAGACTGCATATTCTTCCAGATGGAGGAAGAGAAAGAAGGGGTTCCAAGAGAGATTGGGGACTCCAAGGCTGCAGCCATGGCAGGTAAGCAGTATTGACGAGGATCCCTCGAACTTAGTTACTCTTTCAGAAGTAGATGCAGAAGAACCACCTGAAACTGTTTGTGATATAAATGGGCAAAAGTTTCAACCAATTTGTTCACTCAGAGATAATGTTCCAGAGTGGGCATCATGACAAATATATTTGGATAATCCTATCTGTTAGATTTAGTGAACATTTGACATTACAGGCTTGATCTCTTGAAATGATATCAATATATTTAGATTTATCTAATTTCACATAAGTAAATCCTCTGTGTAGGAATTTTGATATTCATCCAATGGACAGAAAAGTGTGGAAACATATTGTCTTGGATGACACTTGAACCAACATCCAGTGAGATGAGAGCAGCCAATTAATGGATGGAGATATATTACTCAGTGATCCAGGCTTTAGTCAGCCCTTGGAAGGGAAGAGGCAAGTGTTGTGGTCTGCCAGTGGCCTGCAGAGCTGGCAGCAGTCAGACAGTGGGGAGGAATAGGGGCCCATCTTGGAGCATGGGGAAGGCTCGGACAAGGGATCTGCATTTGACACAGAGATGAGGCAAGGGCCATCTGGGAGTTATGTGCTGACTCTGGAGCCTCCAGAATCTGACATCAGTGAGTCAGAGGAACAGTGGAAGCCTGTTCCCAATGCGCACTTGCACAGAGCTGCCAGAAGGCAGGAACAATTAAGACAAAAGGGATTACTTGAGAGTAAGGTGATTGGCCTCTCCCATAAGACAAAGCAGGAGCAAAGGGACAGGAGCCTTTGCAGGAAGCAACTTTGTTCATTCTGGTCAGTTTAACACTTGAAGCTCCGTGTTGACTTTGTGCTCCATTTGGCCTTGTACAGCTAATTGGCAATTTAGTCATTGACAGCATTTTAAGGGAGATAAAGGTGGGTGCTTATCAGTCTTATCCTGAAAGACTGTGGCAGACTTCTGTTGGTCTATTCCCAAACTGTTTGGGACTCATTACGGGCTGTGAATGTATATAATTCACAGCAGTTGAAATAAAACAAAAGGTTTTTGGGACTAGCATGTGTTTGTTGCTGTCTCAGAAAGCCTTGGTCAGAACAGCAGGAGGGTGAAGATTGGGCAAGCTTTACTACTGCCAGAGAAAATCTCTCTTCTTGTTTTAGTTTCAATGCGTTTACCATACTTCTCCAGGAACATCTGAGTTTTTTGAATTCAAGGAAATCTCTTTGGTCCACTTCCTGGAAGGATTACTGCGATATGTTCGACATGGGCCTCCCCTTGAGGAACGCTGAGAAGATGTTGCTGGTCCACAATAAGATGGTGTGGACAGCTCTGGGGGCACCTCATTGCACCCATATTAATGCTGCTCCCATTACCATTTCACAAAGGAGCAGCTTACAGCCAGAAGAAATGTAGAAATGTGAGACAGAGGAATTTTAACTCTTAACATGTTCCAACAGGACAAAATTATAAAATGGTTCAAGCTGTTCTTCAGACAAGTGATCAATTATTTTTTTGTTGAAATAAATAAAATGTGTCTGGAAGATTTCTTGGAGGAATTAGTGTGTTAGCAAGATAGAAATACAGAAGGAATGTATGGGACAACCTTGATGTCTTCATTTCTAAATTCATTTTATCCAAGCTGCTATGGCAATAAGTTTCTTGTTATTTACATTACTCTTTTTTAAGGGCAGCAACACTACATGGTAGGGAGGTAACTTGAGTCTTGCTAGTCATTAATATTCATGCTCCCATCATCTTTTACATATGCATATGTATGGTCATGTTTTTCTCTTTTCCTGAAATGTAGAAATATAAGTGCATTCTTTTGTCCGTAGGAGTTCCTCCCATGATTTTCAGGAGGGAAATTCCTCCAGTGGACACAGAATAAATAAGAACTGCAGTGAGCCTGGATTATTGGCTTTTTGGAGTCTTGTGTTTGATTCCACAGAAACTGGTATCAACAGGGATTCACAATTTTTGACCCTCCTCATCCTCCTCCCCATCCTCTTCCTCCTTCCCCCTTCCACTCCTCCTTCCACTTCCTCCTCCTCCCCTTTTTCATCCTCCCCTTACTCCCTCTCCCCCTTTCCTCCTTCTTCTCCCCCTCCTTCCTTCTGGCCTTCCCATCCCTCCCCTCCCCTTCATTCCCCTCTTTCTCCTCCTCCTCCTCATCAGCAAAGAGAAACCATTCTCTGTCTCTACTGCATCCAGGCAACCCTGAAAAGCCTTTGAGAACCAGGCAAAAGTGCATCTCATTATTGCATGTCTTTTAGAGGTTCTGTACAGCAGTGGCCCCCAACCTTTTTTGAAGCCAAGTGTCTCCTCAGGGCTCCAGTTGCAGGGAGGAGCCCTGACTGGCCGCACGTGGCTGCGCCTAACACCGCGGTGTTGCTCTACCGCCACGGCAGCAAGGGAGAAGGGAAAGCAACAGTGGCCCGAACCCGAAGGTCTCCCGAATATCCAAGCTGTCGCCACCTGCCCACCCACCCGAGGATGCAAGGGGGGGAATTAAGTCACCCCCGAAAAGACATCCTAGCCGTTTTTTCGGGGGTCAAAAAAAAAAAAAGGCCTGGCCTTATTATGTGAGAAACATGGTATTATATCATCATGAATAGAAACAAAAAAAAAATCCTTTTTTTTTTTTAAATTTAATCCTCTTTATCTCAGGTGACTTGAGCCCAAGCCAACTGACTTGAGCCCCAGCTGACTTGAGCCCCAAGCCAACTCTGATCCAAACCCAGAGGCAAATGAGAGTTACCCATCCCCTTTGGGTATTTGAATGAGTGTTGAGAAGGTGGGATGGAGATAGTTTTCCACCAGAGTGAAGAGCCATAAACACACCATTATTTGTAGAAGGACTAATTTTTATCTGGCCCCGAAAGGGGATTCAGAATAATTCAATCATTAAAACAGAACATCATAAAGGGAAGAGACTTCTTTTAATTTGAGAAACATTTACCAATTCTTTAAAAAACTTGTTTGTTTCTATAAGGATCAGGAAGTGTGTATTAATGAGGGGTTATAAAAATATGGAACTGGGCTGGCCAGGGCCGCGACAACCATTTCAATCACTACTTTAAACAAAAGTTAGCATTCAAGTGATGGACTCAAGTTTGGATGGAGAGAGGAAAATAATCCGGAGTTGTTACAGTTTTTATTCCGTCCCATCTTTGGATTTTCAGCGACTTCCACAAAATAAGAGAAAAAGAGAGAAGCTTTGGAAATCCAGACCATTCAGGAAATTAGGTCCTTTAATAGAGGAGTAAGTGAAATAGAAAGAAAAGGAAAGTGTGAGGAATGCAAACGGGGGAATCCAGCACAGGGAATGACTTATGAATGAAACAGGCAAGAAGGAACCTGGTTGGAAGCCCTTGTTGTATGCGATCTTATGAAACTGAGGATTATCCCAAGAAAATGGTCTCCTGGCCTGGAAGAGCTCCCCCTTCAGCCACTCCCGTCTTGGGTGGCCCAGAAGAAGCTCCGGGAATTTGGGAGGTCATTGCCTGGAGGGGATGAGATGTCCCTGGACCAAATTCTCTCATGCTCTTTTCCTTTGCACTGAGAGCACTGAGAGATCTCTTGGAGCAACCCCACCTCTGCCACCAACTGTTACCAACTGACCCAGACTCCATACTCACAAAGCACTAGAAACATGATTTTGAGGTTTTTTGGGGTGGGGTGGGGAGGGTCTCTCCCTTCAATGACTGGAGTGAGATTTTTATTTCACAAATAGGAAAGCTTACACATTTTTTTATCAAAATAAAGATAAATTCTACATTCTTTCAACCAGAGCAGAAAGTAATGTTAACACTATAACTATTTTAGCTATTTTCTATAAGCTGTTTGATGACCCTGTTGTCTTTCAGGTCCAATTTCACTTCATCTTCCCATCTTTCTGCATCTCAAATACTTTTGCCTAAGACTGACTTTTATGATTCTTTGCTTTTAATTGCTATATATCTCATGGATCAGACTCTAGAGCTGAACAACTTTTTCTATAAACTTTTTTTTGGTGTTCGCTTTTTATTTTTTTTCTGTCAAAGACTAAATTTTACTTTATTTTTTAAAAAATATATTTGTAAATATTCCTTCATTTTCTCTGATCCTTCCCTTCTGATTCTGGGCTGCATCTGAGCAGGGTTTCTTAAAAGAAAGCAAATCTTGCATTCAAATCCTCCAGTTCTTTTTTTTCTCTTTAAACATTTTATTAATTATAGAATAAAATACAAGAATACAAAATCACATAGGAAGAAATAGGGGTGGGGAGAAGAGGGAAGAGAAGTGAGGGTGGAGGGAGAAAAGGGAAAAAAAGCGTTGATTTCAGATTCCCTCTGTTGCAATAGAATAAAGCATTAAAATTGAACTTCCACTTTTTACTTTTCCATAAGAATAAAAGTACAGCAAGACATTACCATTAATATTAATCTGCGATGCATCACCATTCGGCGTGATCACCAGCCACATATTACCAAATGGAAAAGAAGCCCCCATAGCTTTCTACTCAAAGACATTATCCAAACCAGAATGGAATTATAGCCAACTAGACAAAGAAGCACTAGCCTCAGTCACGGAATCAAGCGATTCCATGAATATATCTATAGAAGGAAGTTTACCCTAGTCACCGACCACAAACTACTACTGAGAATCATCACAGGAGACAGAGCCATACTGAACATCCTGTCACCCAGAATGACACGTTGGATGGAATTCCTGGCTGCCTATGACTACAATTTAATCTACAGGCTTGGGAGGGACATTGATCATGCCGACGCACTTAGTTGATACCCCCTACCCAACCTGGATGAGAACCCAGCACCAACCACAGCCACATTCCTAATAGAGACATTTGAGGGAGCACTGGCAACAGCAACTGACATCACGAGAGCGATGGCTAAAGACAAAACTCTGGAGCACATTTTGAACTGGGTAGGGAGAGGGTGGCCTGAAAAGGAAACAGCCAGAGACTAAACCATTCAGAACAGGCGGACAGAACTATCAATACTAAAGGGGTGCATACTTTGGGGGGATCGGGTAATAATTCCTAAAAATTTAAGGGATGATATAATGGAAATGTTGCACCTGGGGCACCCGGGAATGGTTAAAATGAAATCCCTGGCAAGGAATTATGTGTGGTGGCCAGGGATGGATAAAGAAATAGAGGCCTGGGTATCAATCTGCAAGGCCTGCCAGGAGACCAGGCCAGCATCTCCCACAGCACCCAGCCACAAGTGGGAAACCCCAAGGGGACCATGGTCAAGGGTACATATTGATTTTGCGGGGCCAGTAAAGGGACACACATTTTTTATTGTAGTGGACGCATATTCTAAGTGGCTGGAAGTCAGCATTATGCTTCACAACAGCAGAGGCAGTCATTAGAAATCTGAGGAAACTATTTGCCACACACGGCCTGCTGGACATAATAATATCCGACAATGGGACCCAGTTCATGGCCACCCAATTTGAGGGATTCCTAGCATGACTGAGCTGCACAGGTCCAGTCACGCCCATAAGAGCCCTGCCTTCCAACGTGATTACATGCGTTAGGCGGGACAGGATTGGATGGACCGGACTAGGTGGGGAGGGATGTTAGTTTTTTACATACTCACATCTGATTGGTTAGTCCGTGGTGGCAGGAATTTGAAAAGCCATCACTGATTGTAGCTGTGAGCAGCCCTGCTGTAAAAGGAGCTGCGTGGCTGCCATCTTCAGTTCTGCAGTAGCAAAATAAACGAGTTAAGCCGATTAGAGACTCCTGCGTCTTCTCTCACCCATGACCTATCACTCATGACTGTAGAAGAATCAATGCTGTTCAAGTTGGAAGAGCATAGATTTGCCACCTGCATCACAAAGTAGCAGACATCGCGAGAATCACCACTAAGGACAAAATGCTGGAGCAAGTTTTGAACTGGGTATGGTGGGGCTGACCAAACAAGACTGAAGGGGAAGAATTCAAACCATTTAAAAACAGACAGCTAGAACTGTCAGCATTAAGGGGGTGTTTGTTATGGGGAGACAGGGTGGGTGTACCGCAGCCATTAAGGGAAAGAGTTTTGAGATTGCTACGTGAAGGGCACCCTGGGATATATGGTTTCTTGCAAGTAGAACCTTTTATGGGAGATCAGTTGACTGTTTTCACTAATGCATTTCCCACATTCCATGTATCAACACGGTTTCTCTCTGATGTATATTCTTTTATGGGAAATAAGGTCACAGTTCCAAAACAGGACATATGCTCAGTTTTTTCTCTCTCCTCAGGCAAAATGGGGTGAGAGCATGCTCAGTTCCACTGAAGTTGGAAAGCTACCAGGCCTTCCAGTAGGTGCAGAGGGTGCCCCCTGGTGGCCTCCCTGCAGAATGCAGGGAGGCATTCCATGGGTAGGGAGGAAAGAGCTTTTCCTTCATAAAACGTAATTTGGTTTCTTCATGTTGGTCTGTGGAGACATATATTGATAAATTGAAATAACTAGGCATAAAAAACCAATTGAATAGATATAGAATAGGTGGTGCCTAGTTCAAAAGCAATAACCATGAGAAGGATCCTGGACAGTGATGTATTAACCATTAAGCAGACTAAGTGCTTCGGGCACCAGGCCCAAAGTGGGCACCACAAAAACTTTTATATAGCCTAATCTTGGCTTCATTTGTATGGTATGTACAAAGGGGGGGGGGAAACCAAGATTTGACAGTGCTTAAGGGCACCAGTGAGCCTTAATCCTCCATTGATCCTGGAGTTCTAGTGGACAATCACTTAAATATGAGCCAGTGGTGTGCAGTAGCTGCCAAAAAAGCTAATACAACTCTTGGTTGTATAAACCAAGGCACAGAATCAAGATTACATGAAGTGTTTGTACTGCTTTCTATTGCCTAGGTAATATCACGCTTGGAATATTGCATCCAGTTATTGGTTGACACAATCTAGAAAGGATGCCAAGACTCTAAAAAGAGTAGAGAGAAGAGCAACAAAGACAAGGGAATTGAAGGCTAAAACATACAAACAATGGTTGCAGGAATTGGGTATGTTTAGTCTAGTGAAAAGGATAGAGGTGACATGATAGCAGGATCCCAGTATTTGAGGACTTCCCCAGAGGAGGGGGGGAAGTTCAACCTATTCTCAAAGCACCTGAAGGAAGGACAAGCAATGGATGGAAACTAATCAAGGAGAGAAGCAATATAACAACCAAGCTCAGATAACACCAAGGACCCATGTTCCAGTTTTAGGGCTACCATTGTAAAGTCCTGTCTTCTTCCCATATTCCCACTTGAAATGGGTATGGTACTCTAACTAGGCCCTTTCTTGATGGCCTAACAGATGGGCTGACACATTTTAGATAAAAGTGATTCCTAAAATAACCCTGGACCATTCTGAATTGGTTTTGTCCACACTTTAAATCAAGAATTACAGCCTGTAGACCAGGGATGTCAAATTCGATCGTATCACGGGATGTATTGTGATGTTTTTTGTCTTTACAGAGCTGGGGTGGATGTGGCTTGCATGTGACATATCCAGCCCATGGGGCATCAGTTTGACAAGCCTGCTGTAGACTGACCCTCAACTTTCAAGAATCATCATTCAAGCAAAAGCTGGTTGCACTTGCTAACAATCTAGCCAAGGTGTTTTTCAACCTTGGCCATGTTAAGATGTGTGAACTACAAGTCCCAGAATTCCCAGCCAGTCCAGAATTTAACTCTGAGCTGTCTGGGAATTGTTGTTCCCACATGTTAAAAGCAGCCAACATTGAAAAAGTTTTTAAGAAGAAATTGGACAACCATTTGTCCAAAATGGTATAGGGTTTTCGGCCTGAGCAGAGCGTTGGACTAGAAGACCTCCAAGGTCCCTTCCCACTCTTATTACAGTCTGAAGTAGCTTCAGAGTTATCTTCAAAGGCAACTTTTAGTCAGAAAAATAGAAACAGCTCAAAGCAGTGTGCCTCAATGTGAAATTTAGTTCTAGCTGGCACAGCAAAAAATGCAAAAGGAGTCTTGTTGAAAAGCAAAGGAAAAAGAGGAAGAGAAAAAGGAAAAAGAAAAATCTAATCAACTTTATGGGAAACCTATTAAAGTATTCCAGTGATGCCAATTCTGAGAGTTGAAGTCCACAAGTCTTAAAGTTGCCAAAGTTGGACACCCCTGTCTTATAGGGCTCTCCCACCACATAGTATCAATTTTGTTAACTCTCAAGACTTTTTTCTTTCTGCTATATATTCAAAATGGGTTGTGATTAATATACATATGTGTATATCATATGTATATGTGTGTACGCATGTATAGTTATATATTTTTCTTTTGAGAATGGCATCAACACTTCCTTTTTTAACATGTGCCAGTGTGTTCACATAAAAATAGTGACAATAAAGATTATCTTATCCTATCCCATCCTATCTGCAAAACTGACTTATGCTTCATTTTTTTATAGAAATGCTGAAAATCAGTGGCTGATATCCAGTTATGGTATATTTGATCAGAAGAAACTAGGAGTGAAGGATTGTTTTTCCTGCTTTTATTTTATTTATGTTGGTCCCCATGGATTTCCAAATGTCTCTTTTTTTCCTGCTTGATTATTTGAAATAGCAGCATACTCAACCCTTTAATCTTTATTCATCTGTGCATCGGAAAGAAACCAACTCATGAGAAATTTAAGGCACAAACCCTCCAAGGTTTGTAAGATTTGAGTATGTACAAATGAAGCAAATAAATCTAATCCTTCTATGGTTTAGTACTCAAGTGGATCCTTGTATGAGAAGATGATTTCTTGGTGGAATCTCTTTCCACCCTTCATTCACTTACATGGTTTTTCTCCTGTGTGGATCCTGTATGTGAATTAAGATTACTGCTATTGTAAAAACTGTTTCCACGCTCCATACATTTGTAGGGTTTTTTCCCTGTGCGGATCCTTTTATGGGAAACAAGCGATCCATTTTCATGGAAAGCTTTTCCACATTCCAGGCATTTTTATGGTTTTCCCCTCGTGTGGATCCTTTTAAGGATCCTGTTTCATGGAAGGTCTTTCATTATTCCAGACATTTTTATAGCTTTTCCTGTGGGTTGTCTTATGAGAAATGAGATTACTTCCTTGACTGCAGCTCTTTCTACGTTCCAGACATTTGTACAGCATGCCAGAATGGATCCTTTTATGGGAAGTAAGCTGAGTGCTCCCCCTGAAACTCTTTCCACATTCCAAACATTTCTCCAGCATGGATACTTTGGTGGGAAATAAGTGAGCTGCTTTGTTGAAATATTCTCCCATATTCCCCACACTGATACGATTGCTCCGCTGTGTGGATTTTTTTATCGGAAGTAAGATGACTATTCCACCAGAAACCATTTCCGTATTCAAAACATATGTAATTTTCTGTACTCTGTGGGACAGAAATGAGCATAGAGCTTTGACTAAAAGTGTTTCCACACTCTGTGCGTTTATAAGGCTTCTCTCCTGAATGGATCCTCATATGAATTTTAAGGGATCTGTTTTCGCTAAAGCTCTTCCCACACTCCATGCATTTATAAGGCTTTTCTCCAGTGTGGATCCTTTTATGAGAAATAAGGTTGCTGCTCCGACTAAAAGTCTTTTCACACTCAATGCATTTATAGGGCTTCTCTCCTGTATGGATTCTTTTATGGGATGTGAGGGAACTGTTCTTGCTGAAGCTTTTCCCACAATCTGTGCATTGGTATGGTTTCTCACCTGTGTGGATTCTTTTATGAGAAATAAGGTCACAGTTCCAACTGAAGGTCTTTTCACACTCAGTGCATTTATAGGGCTTCTCTCCTGTATGGATCCTTTTATGGGACCTAAGGTAACTGTTCTGGCTGAAACTTTTTCCACACTCCATACATTTGAATGGCTTCTCCCCTGTGTGAATTATTTTATGGCAAACAAGACGACTCCGCTTAGTGAAGCTCTTTCCACACTCTGTACATTTATATGGTTTTTCCTCAGAGTAAATCCTTTTATGGGAGATCAGTTGACTGCTTTCACTAAAGATTTTTCCAAACTCTGTGTATTTATAGGGTTTCTCTCCTGTGTGGAGCTTCTTATGGGAAGTAAGGGACTTAAGTAGCTGGAAGCTTTTCCCACACTCTATGCATTTATATGGTTTCTCCCCAGTATGGATCCTTTTATGGGAAATAAGCTGGCTTCTCTTTCTGAACATCATTCTACACTCCGTGCAGTTATAGCCTTCCTCTCCTGTATGGATCTTTTTATGGAGAGTAAGGGTACTCCTCCGACTGAAGGCCTTTTCACACTCCGTGCATTTATAGGGTTTCTCTCCTGTATGGATCCTTTTATGATATATAAGGAAACAGTTCTTGTTGAAGCTTTTTCCACACTCTGTGCATTTGTATGGTTTGTCACCTGTGTGGATCCGTTTGTGGGAAATAAGCAGACAATTCCATTTGAAATTCTTTCCACATTCTGTGCACTTATAGGATTTATTTCCCATACTTTCCTTTCCAAGTAAGGGAAGAATAAGGGTCCCACTGTGACCTTTTTCACCTTCCTTGTATCCATATTGTTCTGTAGAATGAGGTTGGTAATCATTTTTTATATCTGACTTCTCTTTGAACATTTTCACTGTGTTCTCAAAATACTCTTCATTGTTTTTCCCAGTTTGATTCTGTTGTTCAAGAAAATCATTTATACTCCAAAAAGGCTGGGAAACCAAACTTTTCTGATTTTCATGTTTTGATACATTTCTTTGGCAACATTCTGTTTCCTTCTGATTTGCCATTTTTTCTGCTCCCCTCACAGGCCAAATTGTCTGGAGTGTTATCTCACAAGTCCCGTTCTGCTGCTCATTCGCTCCTTACAAGGAAACAAAAGTAAGATGTGATGAGATACAAAGAAATAAAGATTAAGACATAAGAAATTATTCTAAACATTTGGACAGAAGGTTGACATAAACAGCATTTTGAACATCTGTCATGTTGAACATAAATGATTGTCTATAATTTACTAAACTCCGACTTTTGATATAGATCAAATTCATGAGTGAAAATGTACAATGTGGAAATGCATTGTTTTGTTTTTTATAACAAAATTCTTCAAAGGATCTACTGATTTTAATAGAAGGAATCTAATGTAGTACAAGGTTGAACTATGGAGTCCTAGGTGCTTTCTGAGCTTAGCAGTTTGGTTGCAGATGTTTTATTACCCAACTAGGAAACTAGTTGTGATGTTGCTGTATAGTTGGACAATGAAACATCTGCAACCAAACCATCAAGCTGAGAAAGCAACCAAAAACTCCAGGGTTCCATTGATCTTAAACCAAAATCATATCAATGTTGTTGCATTGTTTTCCTTTATTAACCAATTCTCATTATATTACTATCAATTCTCAGCAGAGTTCATATGGAAGATTGAGGAATCATGGGTATCCAAAGAGCAGATGGCAGGGCTAAGTAAATGTGACCCATCCTTTGCTTCTGTTCCTGGACTATCTTTCACTGGCTGTTCAAATCTCCTCTGATCACACAGATACGGTTAATGAGAGAAAAAAAATTAAACATATATAAAAATATTAGAATGATTCTATTGGTTCAAAAAAACATCTGAACCAATGCCGGAGGAAATGTTATATCTTCAAAGTCTTTTGGAAAGAAGGAAGGATCACAACCATCCAGTTCTCTGGGAGAATACTACAGGTAGTTCTCAAGCAGTGGTGGTATTCTACCGGTTCTGTGGAACTGGTAGCAGCGATGAGCAGTGGAGACCAAACTGGTTCTCTTTGCCTCTCTGCTGTTGGGCCCACCTGCCCGCCCGGGCTCCCATACTCACCTTTATCCTCTGAATTTGAAGCGCAGCTGCTTTGCACGGCAGCTGCTGAAGCAACTGGGATCATGCAAGCTTGCAGGTGGTGAGTTAAAATGCCTCTGTGCCTGTGCAAAGAGCGCGTATGGCATGCACGCATGCAAAGTGTGCACATGTGCAAAGCACGCCCATCAAACCACACCCACTGAACTGGTGATAAAAATATTTGAATCCCACCATTGTTCTGAAGTAATATCTGTGAATTGCTGCAGTTTAAGTCAAGGTATCACATGACTGCACCCCATTTTTCAGCAGTTTTTGCAACAGTTGTAAGAGAACAGGATGGTTGGTTAAGCAAATCCATTTCCTCCCCATGGATGTTTTTTTTTTGCCAGACACCTACTGGAAGTAAATGCCTGTTCCCGTAAATATGGGAACAGGCAAAATAACATCACAACTTGCAGTCATGTTGCAAATGGCTACAAATGGTTATAAAGTACCCAAATGCAATTGTGCAACCTTGATAGAGGGGTGTAGCCATCATAAACTTGAAAACAGGTCATAGGTAGCTCTGGGGAAGTCCCTTGTAACTTTGAACAGTAGTTAAGCAACTGGTCGTAAGTCAAGAATTTCCCATATTGTACAAGAGAGATTGAGGTTAAAACGTTTAGGACAGCTAGAGGTTAAATATAAAGGTCTATTCATTTGAATGACCTGGACTCCCTGATTTTCCTATGTTTGACATTAAACTGAACTACTAATGGCCAACACAAATAAGTGGTAGATAAGAGTGAATGGAATTCAAAAAGGGCTTGTGGATGTGAAGGGACTCAAGACTGATGATGCATTTGACCCCTCTCTCAGGCTGTGTCTGGACATTCTTTCATCATCATCATTATCTTCCAAACCAATGTTTCTCACCCTTGGGAATTTAAGATGTACAGACTGCAATTCTGAGAATTGAAGGGAATTTTGGGAATTGAAGTCCATACATCTTAAAATTGCCATGGTTGAGAAACATTGATGTAGCCCTAACCATAACTCTTATCTAAGCAACTGGCCTCATCTCTTCCTAGCAGAATAAGAGTTGGAAGGGACCTTGGAGATCTTCTAGTCCAACCCTCTGCTCTGGCAGGAAACCATATACCATTTCAGACAAAGTTGTCCAATCTCTTCTTAAAAACTTCCAGTGTTGGAGAATTCACAACTTTTGAAGGTAAGTTGTTCCACTGATTGTTCTGTCAGGAAATTTCTCCTTAGTTCTAGGTTGCTTCTCTCCTTGAATAATTTCCATCCACTGCTTGTCATGCTTTGAAGAATAGCTTGACTCCTTCTTTTTTGTGGCAATCCCCGAGATATCGGAACACTGCTATGTCACCCCCTAGTTCTTCTTTTCATTAAACCAGACATACTCAATTCCAGCAACCGTTTACATGTTTTAGCCCCCGGTCCCCAATCATCTTTGTTGCTCTTCTCTGCACTCTTTCTAGAGTCTTTAGAAGTAGGGATGCCTTTTAACCAGAAATAGCCAATTTCATCCCATCACAAAATGTTTTCTCTAAGGGCCCAGCAGAGGTCCTTACCCAGAGAAGCCACATTCTGGGAATTTTCCTGCATGACTTCTCTATGGAGGGCTTTTTGGTGGGGATCTAGCTGAGACCATTCCTCTTCAGAGAAATACACGGCCACCTCCTCGAACGATACAAGACTCTCCTGAACAAGGAAAAAACAGGGACATGTTAGCCAACAACTCAAGGAATTACCTGCTAATTCTCTCCCTTTGGCAACCAATTAATCTGCACAAACGTGTGTTTCTGAAGAATGCAAAATACTGTATATGAAAATGGCAGGGATAGCATGAAACATTTATGGAAAGGCTAAGAAACAATTGCGGTGAAGATGTTGGGACTTGTGAAGATGGCTAAATTAACTATGTTTATAGTTGGCTGGAAACTCCTTATTTTTTGTATAATGTAGAAAAAAGTGCACTTGATTTGTGCTTTTGATGATTAGAAAAAACTGATATTAGAAAAGAATGAACTTTTTTTGCAATTTTTTTCTTTTTTTCCTGCTTTTAATTTTTCCAAACTAAAAACTAATTTCAGTTATCTTTTAGTGAAAAAAATTATTATATTCTGGATCTCCTCCAAATCTGGGCTGACCACTTCTCAGTGGCTCCACTTTTCCTGATTGTTTACTATTTTGATTTATGAAGACAACCATCTCAAATGCAGGACACTTGGGCCATTTACAACAATTTGAGTTGCTAAAGGATGTGTTGCAAGATTTGTGTATGACATTTTAGGTGGAGACAAATGAAAAGATGTGCTTAAATCAGATGAAAAAGAAACCAATATGGTGCTCATATGTGTATATACTCATTCTAAAGTCTTTATCCAGATTAGGTTTTGAGGAAAAAAACATCTTCAGGGCACTCCTTTCAGATCAAATATCAAATCAAAATTCAAATCAATCGTCATAATCATCATAAACAAGCATTTTTACTAAAAAAAATTCTTACAATTCTGTAGACCAGGGTCAGATTCAATTTAATTCAGGGCTGCATCAGGGTTGTGTTTGACCTTGTGGGGTTGAAGTGGGCATGGCCAGTTTGATGTCACTGGTGTTGGGGAGTGCCTGTGGTGGCCAGAGCGCTCTGATCTCTGACCCTCCTGAGCTCCATTTTCGCTGGCGGAGGGCTGTGTCAACTCATAAAACATTTTGTATGCACGTTTTATAGTTGTCAACAGAAAGAAGGGGGGAGTTTCAAAGAGCAGGCAGCAGTGTAGAATCGAAAGTACATTCCATTCATATTTTCTTCAGGACTGATTAGATGACTGAAGCTTCTGCCGCGCAAAAATCTGGAGAGCATGATTGATGACTCTTGGCTATGGATGTGTTTCATTGGATGATACACCCACAGGGGTGGGGTGGAAAAGCAGGATCAAAGGTGACAGTGAATTATGTGTCTCAGTTGGCTATGCCCAGGCTAATGCCGGAATGTCAACTTCAAATAAATCCTTTTCAGTTTTGGAGGTGTGGCTCGAGGCTCATGATTTAATTGGAGTAACTACTGGAATCCTGACAGGCTGCAGAAGGCTGTTGCTGCCAAAAACGGAGTCTGGGAGGGATGTGCATAGCCCTCCTGAGCTCCATTTTCACTGGCAGAGGCACCAGGCTGGGTCTGCCCTGCAGGCCTTGAATTTGACACCCCTGCTGTAGATGTTTAATCTGGAGTAGAGTGGGGGCAACTGGATGGAAGTGAGTATTTACTGGTCGGGTCCCTTTTGTGACGCCTACATGGAGTTCATAGTAGATATTTTTCTTTGTGCTCTAACAGAGAAACAATTGCTGCCATCTAGGACTGAACTAACCTTCCAAGTGGGAGGCGAATGTCTGTACCACTAGGCCACCACACCACTCTTTTACAATATAGTATCAAGTGATAATTTTAAGTAATGCCCCCAAAGCTAGCACAAAATAGAATAAACCATATAGAAATGATTGAAATACCAAAAGAACAGAACAAAAATCTTTGGCAAAAATTTTCAGAACCAAATTAAAGCAATGTAAAACCATTAATGAGAAAGACGTTAAATGAAGAATTTCAAAATCAAAAGCAAAGATGTGTTTTACAGCCAAAGATGTTATCAGGGGCATTTGCAGGGTAAGGGAAAAAAGAAATCAAAGCCCTGATCTTATTGATACATGCATCACATGTAGGCTGTGTTCTTCTATGATTATCTCTCTTCCCATTCAACAGCTACATGAAACTGCCTAGGTAGCATCTTAACTTTAAATCATGTGGACTTCAACTTTCAGAATTCTGCAGGCAGCTTAAAGGGATGATTTAGGGATCTAGGAATTTGGTGGAATGCTGTCAGTACAGAGCTGATGTGCTTCCCAGCAGAAAATTGGGCAATTGAATTATGACAAGCAGACAGATAAGCTACTGAATTCATATTCCCTCTTTCCATGTTGTGTAGAAGCAACAATATTATACATCAACCCCACAACATATCAGGAGGCCTCAAAAGAGCTCATAGCTTCTCTGAAGTGCCTTCTCCTACCTGAGCAGCTGGTTCAGTTACTTTTTCAGCTCTGCTAGTACAAGGACGGGATCCTAGAAATATCAGTGGAACGATTCCGTCTTCTGTAAAGGAGACAAAAATGATGGAAGAAGAGTTTTTGAAAATTAAAATGATGATGATGATGATAAGATCCAGACAATGAGAGGTACTTGCAATCTTTCTATGGAATTTCACATTGCTTGGACAGAGTGACGGAGGAGTAATACCTCCTTAAAAAACCTTGGTCCAGCTGGCCGGGCTGGTAGCACCTCGTAAGGGCCCCTTTCCAGGGTTACAGGATAAGATGGTCAACAGTTTTGAAGGTGGAAGAGGGCTTTATGCCTCAACGGCAGATAAAATGGTAGAACCATCTTCTAGAAGGGAAACTCTGATTTCAAACCTCCACTGCCTTGTAGCTATATCTATTATTGGAAAAGGCTTCAGGAGTCAACCTCGAGGCAAAATCTGGAGCCGGCGTCCTGGAAGCAGTTCGTGACTGTGTGCAATCATGTTCTGGTAACTTCTGCAATGCAGCTGGAACTAATCGTATAGGCTCTGCCGTTCCATTGACTATTTCAGTGACGATGAGAGGGGGGATCTGCTGCTTGGGTAACAGTTTATCCTCCATATTAAATTTCCCAGGCCTCATGCTCTGGAGTGGACACTCCAGCTTTGCATACAGCATTGAAACAACAGAAGTGGTAGTTACCGGTTTCATAGCACGATACCATAGTCTCTTGAGACTGAAAGATGCCAATTTGGACGGAATACATTCTTACCCAGTGAAGTGTCCTGATGTTGAATTTCCTCTGAGAAATTCCTAGAAAGATGCGTTGGAGAGGAATTAGATGGCTCTTGCATTCCCTTGGAATGGTCAGGGACTATGTCCAAGAATGACCCCTGGAAGAGAAGTAGTAGGTAGAAAAAAAGGAGCAAGCAGCAGAAGAACTACTGTTAAACATCTCTTCATATTATGCTAAGGAGACATTTAAGGATTCACACACCGTTTGTAACTTTAACATCCCGTTCACGTTTCAAAATGAAGGTCTCTCACCTGCATCTCCGTCGTCTTCTTCTCTTCTACCTGGCTCAGGAGGAAACCTTCGGCCAGGGCCACCGCCTGAGAACTGGTCTCTGCTCCACACTCCCGAATCCAACTCTCAATTTCTGGGGGCAGGGCAGCCAGGAGCTGCTCCAGAATCACCAAATCCAACATCTGAGCCTTAGTGTGTCTTTCTGGCTGTAGCCACTGATGGCATAGGTGGTGAAGGTGGTTGCAAATTTCTCGGGGCCCTTTAGAATCTTGGTACTGGATGCCCCTGAAGAGCCCGTGCCGGACCTCTGAACTGACAGTGTCCTCCTCTAGGACCTTCTGCTCAGTTTTTGCCCAGATATCCCGATGGGTCCAAGAATGAGCATCTAGGAAGCCTTTTTCACCTCCATCAAATGCTAGATATTCCTCCATTTTCTCAATCCTCTAGCACAACTTCAAATGTAGCTAAGAAATCTTGTGGTTCTCCAAGGGTCTTTTCATTCCAAGAAACTACATTGTACAGAAGCCCTGGAGAAGCCTCAACAGCTTCTCCATCCTTTGCTCACAAGTTATTTTTGTACCTATGTGAAGAGAAATGGAATTAGAATAGAATACTTTATTTGGCCAAGTATGATTAAACACACAAGGATTTTTTCTCTCTCCAGTGCAGCTCTCAGTGTACAGGCAAAACAACAGAATAATAATAATCGTAATGATACTAATAAGAAAGAAAAGGAGAAAAGGATAAGGGATGACATGATAGCAGTGTTTCAGTATTTGAGAAGCTGCCACAAAGAAGAGGGGGTCAACTTATTTTTTAAAGTACCAGAAGGCAAGACAAGAAACAAGGGATGGAAACTAATCAAGGAGGGAAGCAACCTGGAATTAGGAAGAAACTTCCCAACAAGTGAGGACAATTTATCAATGGAACAGTTTGCTTTCAGAAGTTATGGGTGCTTCATCACTGGAGGTTTTTAAGAAAAGACTGGACTGAAATGGTATAGGTTCTCCTGCTTGAGCAAAGGGCTGGACTAGAAAACCTCCAAGATCCCTTCCAGATTTATTCTGATTGATTGATAATAATAATAAAAAAGCAAAAGAGGTTCTTAGGTCATTCATCCAAGATGGAAAATAAATTGTAGGATTACAGATAGTGAGCACTACCAAAGAAGAAATGATTCTTATTCATATTTGAGTAAAAGTGCAGCTCACATTACACAGACAAATGCGTCTGATAATAGGGGAGGAGAGCAGAATGCAAAATCTTCAGGATCAACAGTGCTTTTTCAGGAGGCAACTGGATCTCGTTTTTTCTCTTGAAGACATTTCGCTTCTCATCCAAGTAGCTTTTTCAGCTCTGACAGGATAATGGGGAATGCAGGGAGTCAGAGCTGAAGTAGCTTCTTGGATGAGAAATGAAACATTTTCAAAAGTAGAAACAAAAAAGTCCAGTTGCCTCCTAAAAAAGCACCAACCATGACCCTTCATCAAACCCTTGGACCACAAGAGGACAGTGTTCCCAATCTCAGCAACTTGACAGATGTGTGGACTTCACCTCCCAAAATTCCCCAGCCATCTGTGTTGACTGGGGAATTCTGGGAGTTGCAATCCACACAACTTCAAAACCCTGATTTAGGAAGTCTTCCTCTTTGGATCCAGGATGATAGGAAGCTTTCCTTTTTTAATGTGAACACATTGGCATTCTCTCTCTCTCACACACACACACAGAGGCAAAAACAATGCAACTAAAACCAAAACACGAGATGACAAACCACCACAGATGATAACAGATAATCAGAGTTGGAAGGGGCCTTGTAAGTCATCTAGTCCAATCCCGCACCCAAGCGGGAAATCCTACATCATTTCTGACAGATGGGAGTCCAATCTCTTCTTGAAGGTCTCAAGTGATGACACTCCCACAACTTCTGAGGGCAAGCCACTGCATGGGTTGATTGCTCTCGTTGTCAGAAAGTTTCTCCTTATTTCCAGGTTAAATCTCTCCTTATTCAGTTTTCATCCATTATTCCTTGTCTGGCCTACAGGCACTTTAGAAAATAGCTTGACCCCTTCCTTTCTGTGGCAGCCCCTCAAATATTGGAACACTGCTATCATGTCTCCCATGGTCCTTCTCTTCATTAGATTAGCCAGGCCCAGTTCCTGTAACCGTTCTTCATATGTTTTAGTCTCCAGTCCCCTAATCATCCTGGTTGCTCTTCTCTGCACTTTTCTAGAGTCTCAACATCTTTTTTATAATATGGTGACCAAAACTAGATGCAGTACTCTAGGTGTGGTCTTACTAAGGCTTTATAGAGTTGTATTAGTACCTCCCTTGATCTCAACTGTATCCTTCTGTTAATGCAATTTAGGATTGCGTTGACTTTTTTGGCTGCTGCTGCACACTGCAGGCTCATATTTAGCTGGTTGTCCACTAAGACTCCAAGATCCCTCTCAGTTACTGCTATACTACTACTGATACTACTGATGAATTCATGCAATGCAGCCCCCAGCTGCAACCCAGCTGCTTTCCTGCAAAAATTCCTCCCTTTCCAGCTGGAATTTTGCAATCTCTCTTTCTTCTTCCTTCCATGCAGTTTCTCTCTCTCTCTCTCTCTCTCTCTCCCCCCCCCCGAAATAGAGGAGAAATGACTGGGGGGGGGAGGTCAGGAGTTTATAAATAGGCCAGGAAAAAATTCGGGGGGGACATGAATAATCTGGAGCTTTGATTCTTACCCTCTACCCTCTCTCCTCTCTTTACTTGCCCTACATGTAAAGGGGTGGCAGTGCAACATGGGACCTTGGGCTCCCCCCTTCCCAGGACTCCGGACTTTGGATGAAGCCTTCGCAGGTTTCCACCTGAACGCCTTTGCACGGGAAGAGCCTCTCCACACACCCACCAACTCACTACTGAGTCACGTCTGGATCGTGTGTCCCTCCAAAGCGGGAACGATTCCACACAAGCTTCCAGGCGAAGGAATGCAGGATCCTAAGGAGGACCGGACGTTCGGTGACGTCATTCCTGTCCTTCCCTCTCCCTCCCCGGAAAAACCGTAGGAGAATCTTCCCTGAAAAATCTTCCTTTTTCCATCATGCAAAACGGGCAGGCGCATGCTCAGTTGCCCCGTATGAAGCTGGGAGGCTGACAGCCCTTAAAAAAAGGACAGAGTGAGCCCCCTGGTGGGCTCTCTTGCAGAATGCAGGTGGGGTTGAAGAGCGCGCGGGGTTGAGGGGCGGGGAGTGGAAAAACAAATTCGCTTTTGCCTCAGAAA
The DNA here is from genome assembly GCA_033807585.1 of Hydrophis major. Lineage (NCBI taxonomy): Eukaryota > Metazoa > Chordata > Lepidosauria > Squamata > Elapidae > Hydrophis > Hydrophis major. The sequence goes on from CM066329.1 coordinate 20,587,076, forward strand.
ACGTTAACTTCGTTTCTCCATGGTGGTCTGTGGAGGCTTAAAATCTATATCGACCGAATGAAGGACTTGAAAGAATAAGTCATAAATATGAATACCCAAAGACTCTTCTTTTTTTTATTTTTTTTAAAAAAAACAAGTTTTATTTTCAAAACACACAATACATAAATACACATAAACACAAAACATAAAAGCATAAAAAATCTCTTTTCTGAAAGTTGCTTAGTCCCGGCGGGTTAAAACTCTTGGTACAGACACAAATTCAAATTCATATTCATTTTACATATATGTTGTGTCTGAAAGGATCAATCCTGCTGTGACTTTTGACTCTGATGACTCTGATGATGAAAGACTGGAGCCTGCTGAGATTTTGGAGTCTGAATTGTTAGAGAGATTGTCACGCCCATCTAGGTGGTTTACGGAAACAAACTCAGTTAGAAGGGAGGGCGAGCCTAATTAGTAATTCGCAGGTTGCTTCAAGGATTATAAAAGGACACAGCTGTGTGGGAGAAGTTTGTCAGGAACAAAGTGATTGATTACGTGCAGAGGCTTTTGGCGGAGGCTCAGAGCTTTGAGAATTTGTGCCTGAACTGTTGTGATAAACAGGGCGTGTGGAATATAATCTTGTAAGACTCCTTTCTGTTGGATTTGAGTTTTGGAGCGGCTGCCTTTGATTTTGTTTTGTTGGAACTTTGAAGGGGGAGCCATAACATTTTTGTTCCTGACCCACAACAAACCATCTTAGAAGCAAGATGGATTCTAATCAATTGCTCTGGTAGAGCAACAACAAGAACAAATAACTCAGCTTTTGCAAAGTAACGTGACACTGCAAAATCAGGTAACACAATTGCTGAATTATGTTTCCAGCTTGTCAAGCACCGCTGCTGCTTCCCCTGCCCCTCCTGTGAGGAAAAGCCCGGTATCCATGCCAGAGAAATTTTCTGGGCAAATGGACAGGTTCCTGGCATTTATGGGCCAATGCCAAATGTTTATTTCTCTGAGACCTGAAGACTTTCCAACCGACCGGGCTAAAGTAGGCTTTGTTATTAGTTTATTAACTGGGCAGGCTGCCAATTGGGCTACTCCCTTGTTATTTCAGGATAGCCTGTTATTGAACAATTTCCAGGGTTTCCTCCAACAGATGAGGGTAATGTTTGAGGATCCTATTAAAGGACAAATTGTGGAAAGACGGCTAATGGATATTAAGCAAGGAAACATTTACTACAGGAATACGTGGCAGAATTCCGTTTGTTGTGCATGGACTCGAATTGGAACGAACCGGCTCATATGGCTGCATTCCATGAAGGCTTGTCTGATGCCATCAAGGATGAGCTAGTCCATGCAGAACGGGCTTCAACTTTGGATACATTGATAGTTCAATGTTTACGTATTGAAGCTCGTTTACAGCAACTTGGGAGCAAACGGCCCGTTGTTGAACCACCTGTGTTTGTTCGCGCACGCATTCCGCCGAGAGTTTTCCAACCCACAGTTCAAGTTGAGGAGCCGATGGAGATAGGCACACTCCGCCCTCACTTAACAGCATGAGAACGTTCAAGAAGAATTCAGGAAGGCTTGTATCTTTGTTGTGGGGGTCCAAGACATTATGCAAATTCCTGCATTCGGAGAGGGACTCGCAGAACTGTGCCTGTAACCACTCTTGGCCCGTTGGGAAACGGGGAAACCCTAGGTCAGGCACGTTCTATACCCCCACCCCAACTTGCTGAGGTAAATCCTGGCCCTCCTCAGCATTTACTTTTGGACACTTGTATATTCCCACAGTTCCAGAAGGAGGGAATTCCTGTGGTTGCGCTGGTGGATTCAGGGGCTACAACCAGCTTTATGGACTCTGCTTTTGTTGAACATTTTGGAATTCCTTTAATTCATGTAAATCCCCCCATTAAAGTGGAAACTGTAGATGGGCGAGAACTCAAGTCAGGACCCATTTGCTTAGCAACTCAGCCAGTGCGTATGGTCACTGGGGATCATGAGGAGGCAATCAGTTTTTATGTCATCTCGAACCTCCATTGCCTTTTGGTGCTCGGAGTATCCTGGTTGCGTTTGCATGATCCGTTGGTGACTTGGGCGCAGAACACAATTTCTTTTCCAAGCCTACAATGTGTGGACCATCTGAGACATGTCTACGCTGGCCAGGATATCACTATTGCCAAGAAACGCAGCACGGTGCACCCACCTCCCCTTCCTGGTCGGAACTCCGAGCGTGGCGCCGGGGATGGAGGGGCCGTAGGGCGACGGACAACTGAGTGGAGGACAGGCGAGCAGGCGGCGGAGTCGCGCAGGAGACAGCGGAGCAGTGCCCGTCATGGTGCTCGTCAAAGAATACCACGCTTCATGTGTCTTCATCCTGTGTTGCATCGCTCCTTGTTAGTACCTAACACTCCATCGTGTAATCTCAGTTCTTCAGAAGCTACAGGTTCTCCATCCAGGCTCAGCACTGAACCTATTACGGATACTACAGTGGTCAGAATTTATGATTCACGATGGATAAAGGGACGATTCCAGTACTTTGTGGGAAGACTGGAAAATGAAACGGAGATTCGCTCTTGGCAGGATGTATCCAAGGTGCATGCCCTGGATCTTATTCGCATATATCATGCACAATTCCCTTCAAAAACCATATACTGATCGTCAGACTCGGGGGAAGGACCCTGCAGTGGGGGATAGTGTTGTGTCTGAAAGGATCGATCCTGCTGTGACTTTTGACTCTGATGACTCTGATGATGAAAGACTGAAGCCTGCTGAGATTTTGGAGTCTGAATTGTTAGAGAGATTGTCACGCCCATCTAGATGGTTTACGGAAACAAACTCAGAAGGGAGGGCGAGCCTAATTAGTAATTCGCAGGTTGCTTCAAGGATTATAAAAGGACACAGCTGTGTGGGAGAAGTTTGTCAGGAACAAAGTGATTGATTACGTGCAGAGGTTTTCGGCAGAGGCTCGGAGCTTTGAGAATTTGTGCCTGAACTGTTGTGATAAACAGGGCGTGTGGAATATAATCTTGTAAGACTCCCTTCTGTTGGATTTGAGTTTTGGAGCGGCTGCCTTTGGTTTTGTTTTGTTGGAACTTTGAAGGGGGAGCCATAACAATTTCATATCTTATCAACATTTTCAATTTTCTAAATAACTTCTTCTCTCCTTTAAATTTTCTCAATTTTATTTTATTTATCTCCTCTCAATTCATATCATAATATTTATTATCCTTTGTCTATTCTATTCCAGCCAACCATTTATTTTTCTTCTTTAAAAGAAAAAGAAGAAATACTTCTCCTGTACACTATATGGAGCATGATGCCTTTATCTCTTTCCCCTATATTTATAAGACTCTTCTTTTCGTGCACATACCCACTTCGCTCGTGGATCTTGTCCAAGAGAAGGATGGACCCAGATTAAAAAGGCAGGTTATTGAGGAGCCGTCATAGCGCCAATTGGAGGGACAAGATAGCGTTGACAGAGTCACGCGAAGGGCCACGAAGGCTAAAATTCCCTCAGCAGTGAGCGAATATTTCAAGAAAAGAGCCTTGAAATGGGGAAAAGGACTCCAAGTGATTCAACTCCGCAAAAGTTTTACTTCAGAAATGTCACAGTTCATGCACAATTACTTCTTACCATTATCTCGGGATAAAAAAGAAATGCCTGCGAGATATATGACTTAAAATCTAGCTTCTTTTAATTCAGCTTACAGAAGATTCTGTTTCCCTGTTTCTTTTTTTTTTTTTTTTTACAGTAATCCTTGTTTATGTCTGAAGTCAAAAAAGTACTGAAAAAGTAATTCTACAACTGGTTCTTGGTCCCAGTTGTGGGGTGGGGGCTTGAAAATCAACCAAAGATTCTATATTAATCCAAGGAAAACAGCTTTATTGTAGCATTTCTGCAGAAACGGGTTCCTACCCTGGCAGATGGGAGGAATTCAGAGCAAAGTTTGCATTCTATTTTATACTCTATCCTACCGCCCCATCCTATGATGGCTTGGTTTACAATCTACCTATTGAATTTCAGTATACAATTCATCACCTAATATGGGACATCAGGAAGTTGGATGCTTTCTAACACGTACACATTTTCCCAGATTTTCCCAGAGCACAACGTGAGATTGTTCAATGTTTCAACTCTCCCTTTTGCAGTAGAAAAGTATCAACTCGCAGTTTTGAGGTTTGAGTCACAGCTGCACAATACACAATGGATTTTATTCAAGTTTTCCTCTTACAATTCCCCCCTTTTCTGCTTACATTCTTGACTCAAACTCATGCAACAGATCCCCAGCCTCTTTCAGAGCCATCTCCTTCTGAAACACCATCAGAGGTTCTTTCTCCTGCTTTCCGGATCTTGAACCTACAGTTTTCCCTAATCTTCCACACATTGCTATTACACCAGGGAAACACTGAACACAACAACACAACATCACGCAGCATATAATAATTAATATAATTCCCATGATTGTAGATCTCAACCAAGCAGTGGTGGGAAGCCAAGGCCATAATGCCCCCCCACAGATCTGGAAATGAAGAATCACCTCTTTGTAATAATGGATTAGAACGAATGCGTTCCTCCATCATTTGCACTGTTTTTGTAATATTGGGTTGGAAATCATGGATATATACACAGCAATGTGAATGAATCAAAGCACATACACACCCTTTTGCAGCTAATACAATGTCTAATGCATATCTATTTTGCAAAGCCATTTTTCTAACTTCAGAAAGTTCCGTGTTGAGCATTTTGATTGTCTTGATAGTATCATTAAACATGGCTACTGTAAATTATTCAGAATATGTAAATCTTTATAATTCATGGCTACTCCCAGTGGTGCCAGCACTCCCTGTACTATCTGTGTTTTCAACCTTCCCCTCAGCATTAGTCCTGAACTGATTTCTCTTTTGTTCCGAATCCGTCCCTGGGGTAAGGTATTCAATTTATATATTACTGGTATCACGTATCCCATGGTACAAATCCCACTCCAACATGGTGGCATTTCTCTATATGCATGTTTCCCACACAATACCCACCTAAAATTTTCCATGGCGTATGTTTGATTCGAAGTCCGAGTCCAATTGATTATATCTTCAAAATACATACACATCTGGTATTGGTCGTGATTAAAATAACTCAATTGATTATGAGTGTTGGAATAACTGTGGTTACTACAGGATAAAGGCATATCAAAAGTTTTGTTGCATTTTTCCCAATCACCCAAATCCACTCCTTTGGATACATTTTTCTTGAAACACACATATGCTTTTTTTCTCTCAAATGGACAAATACCTTCCCGGATATGTCTTTTTTCATAGGAGCCTGTTCAAATTTATTTCCCTTTGGTCCCAAATCCTGTTGACTTAGTGGGATTGCATGTAATGTTAAACCCTCCCCTGTCTTCCCTGGCATGTGCATGCACATCCAGCAGTTAGCTATGTTCAATGCTTGTGATACCTTCTTCAGATCCTTCATGTATGTATTGTCTTCCCATAAATCTGTCCCCCAGTCTCCAGCTGGTCCAATATATGGAGTTTGTCCTCCTGATGCAATCATCAGTACTATTGTCAAGGTGGTTAGCTCAGTCCAGGGTCCAATCTTCTTCATCTTTTTAAGGTGAGTTTCAGCGGCTGACCATCCACTGGAACTGTCCTCCACGTAGAATTTGGATCTGGCGCCTTCTTGATTCTGCTGTAATGCATCCAGCCTCCTTCTCGAGTGCGAACTGCAGATTCAGTTGTCAACAGCACCTGGTACGGGCCTTCCCAGCTCGGTTGCAGCTTCTCACTTCTCCACGTCTTTACTAGAATCCAATCTCCAACTTCATAGGGGTGTTGGCTTCCCACAAGTGGTGGTCGTTGTGCCAACAATCCTTCTTTATAAAGAGAAAACAAAGACCTGGACAGTGCCTGCAAATATTTTCTCAGGAACAAATCTTTAAATTCAGGTATAGGATTTCCCAGTCTGACCAGGTAGGGTCACCCCATTAACATTTCAAAAGGGGAGACCCCTGTGTCTTTCCTTGGGCATATTCTAATTCTAAGGAGTGCCAGGGACAGATTCTTTGTCCAAGGCAATCCATTTTCCAATTGGAGCTTAGTCAGATGTTTCTTCAACTCGCCATTAGCTCTCTCCACCCGGCCACTGGACTCGGGATGTGAAGGAGTGTGCAAATCCCATTTCACCCCAATCGCAGCCATCACTGACTGCAAAACTTTTTGTGTAAAGTGTGTTCCTCCATCCGAATCAATTGCTTCCATCATGCCATATCTGGGGATAATTTGTTCTAACAGGATCTTGGTCACCGTGGGGGCTGTTGCCCTTCTGGTGGGATAGCCTTTACCCATCCTGTTAACTGATCTTTTTTTAAAAAACAACAACAACAAATTTTATTAATTTTACAAAAACAGTACACAAATAATCCAGGCATAACAACTTGAAAAATCTTTTCTAAAAAGAAATTAAAGAAGAAAGCCAATAGAACATATAAAATAATTCCAAATTGTAATATCAATATTTATGTTATCTATTTACCTTCATATCTTATCCCGACTTCTCCTTTTCATTCTAGTTATCCAAATTATATTTCTTGCTTATTAAAATTTTATTGCCTTTTATAAACATACAAAACACAGAACATAGAGAAGAAAAAAAAAAAACCTAAAACATCTTTTCTGAAGGCTGTTTGATCCCGGGTTAAAACTCTTCACACAGACACAAATTCAAACATCATATTCACTTTATATATCCTTCCATATCTTATTATCATTTTCAATATCATTCTTTGCCTGTTCTATTTCCAACTATCCATTCATCTTTTTTCTTTTAATATACTTCTGCTATACATTGATTGGAGTGACGCCTTTAACTCATTGTCCTAACTTAAAATTACTTCATATAACACTTAATTTATCTTGGGATTCTGTTTAGTACATTCTAAAATTACACAATAAATTTTATAAAGAAAGTAAAAACCCAGCAATAACTAAATAAAATCCTATATAACCACTATCCATATCATTAAAAAAAACCTAACCATATATATATTAATACTCATTTATATCTTAAGCATTTTACTCTAGATACACATATAAAGGCACAATCTTATGTACCTTCCAGAATCCCCCCCCCTTTTTTTCAATTAGATTCACCCTTTGTCTCTAAATAAGCTTTTTTTCTTTAAATCTTGCTTCCCACCATTAAGGCTTCTCCTCCCCCGCTTTCTCTCTTGCTTATTCTTCTCCTTGCCCTTTTTACCCCTTTGTCTCTCCTCCTCCCTTTTCTTACTCCCTTTCTGTTGTTTTCTAACCTTGCATCCACCTTTCATCTCATTTTTCTCTTTTTTGTTTGTTTTTTCAAACCTTAAAATCCCCTTTTTCTTATCCTCTTTCTCCTCCTCCCCAGAAAAAACCCATTGTTCATCAAAGATGGCTTCTTCTTCCTCTTCTTCTTTGTCCTAGTCGTTCTGCTGCGTAGTCAACTTTTCATAAGTGCATAACGCCATTTCTAAAAATTGAAATAGATTGCCCAAAGTATCTTTTCCATCTTGTTCTTCCTTTTTATATTTTTGATATTCAGTTTTTAATTCATTCACAAGCGATGCCATCATAAAAAGAGAAACTTTTCCCAAAACAACCACCCAAGTATTTTTAATCAAGAATAATTCAAAAAAGATTCCAAAGGTTAATACTTTTTTTCCCTTCTTCTATTTCTCTTTCTGAGGTTACTGTTTAATCAAAGAGGTCCAATTACCATATATCTTTCTTTAGAATTCTAGGCAATCTCCTCCTTTTTCAATTTCTGCTCCAATTTTTTTCCTCTCCCTTCCCACTTACAACAACAATTTTTAAATGATCAGAAATCCATACCTCCAATAAGGGTTTTCCGATTTCTTAAATTATTAAGTCCAATGTGTCGTGTCCGTCGGGAAAGAGGCCAGGAGTCGGTGACCAGGTTTCAGCTCTTTATTGGTCCCTGGAACCGAACTGGGTTCCAAGGAAAACTCTCGGCTTTTTATTTCAAAGTCGCGGCGGCCGCGGCCAATGGCACCACTTTGAATCTCCCGCGATTCGAATCCACCAATTGCGGGAGATTCTTAGCGGGCCAATCAGCGCAGCTCGCCCAACCAATCAGATCACCCCGTGCTTTGGCCAATCAAAACACGGGGCTTCAAGAATGTAAATGTGGAGGACTCTGGGGAAGGGCAAAGTTCGGCTGGGCAGAGCAGGGAAGATATAGAACAAGGGAGAGAGAATTCAGAGGAAAACCCAGGCCCACCCCCTTTTCTTCCTAGGGCATGCAGGGAGGAATGGAGAATGAGAGAAGAGAGCAATATGGGTTGTGTGGCTTGTAGGGGAGGAAAGGACCCTGATTCCCTTCATTAGTCACACCTGGGAATGAAAATTTAAAAGAACTGAATGCTGACTATAGCAGCTGCTGGAGCAAATGAGACTTTATCCCATGTTGTCTTTGCTTTTCTGTGTCCCTGGCATCTTCCAAAACATTTGAGTTTTGCTGTGCCTTCATGTCTGGAATTTTTGCTCCTGCTCTGCCAAACTAATTACCTCAGTTTGGCTTGACTGGATTTATAGTTACAGTTTTTGTTGACCATGCTTTGGACTTGATTCTCTGAAGCTAAAGGCTGCTCCTGGGAGAGTTTCTCTCCAGCCAGAAGGTAACCTGGACATTGGAGGCAAAGTTGGAGCTAAAAAGGGACTCTAATTGATTATCTGACTGCCTTTCCTTTGTGCCACGCCCCGGGTCATCACAATTGTATTTCTTTAAAGCTAATATCTTGGAATTGATCTGACCCCAAATATAACACAGCATTCTTTCTTGTTTTTTTCAGATCGGTTTTGAATTATTTTCAGACTTGCTGCATGATAAAAGTCAATTACCCTTTTATCTCAGTTTTTACCCCCAAAAAGGGATCCTCTACCCAGGAATTGTCCGAGTGCTCCACCATTTCAGATGGACCCTGGTTAGTCTCTTTGCTCCAGACACAGAAAATGGAGAGAATTTAATGAGGACTATTACTCCTTTGCTTGTCAGGAATGGAATTTGTGTTGTTGTATCACAACAATTCCCAACAACTCAACTTACAGTACCTCATGATGATTTCCTCTCTAAGTGGAGACAAGTCAATGTCTATATTCATTACATAGAACATGCTTTGGACAGAATTCTTCCTTTTCATTTCATACTTAGGCGTTTGCCTGGATACATTGAAAGGAAAGTCTGGATCACAACACTCATTTCACCTTATCCACTGAGGGACCACAGAGGTCTCAAATGTGTGAATAGTATCTGGACTGTTGATTTTGAGAGAAAAAAGGGGCCAATAAAGGATGCCTTTATACCCAATTTCTTTGTGGAACCACCCTTTTGGCACCAGTCATTTCTCTGCTCTTTTTCAAAGCATGTCATTTCTGTCAAAGGCCAAAAAAGATGCACTGAGAAATCACCACTGGAGACACAACAGAAAAACAACATGGTGTGGACCCTGAATATCCACCATTGTTACAGTGCCATTATGACTCTGGTCCATGCCTTGAATGCTGCCTATTCTTCCATATCCATGAGGAGAAGGAAGGGGAGGAAAGGGAATTTAGGTGCTCCAAGGCTGCAGCCATGGCAGGTATGGGGTCTTGACAAGGATCCATTAATCTTAGTTCTTGTTAGGAAGAAATAACAAGGAGAAGGAGGGAAACTGTATCAACCTACTAGTATTAATGGGAGTACAAGTTTGGCCAATCTAATCACTTAAGCAAGAATGTTCACAAGAACAAGAACTATGTGCGAACCTCATGCATCCCATTTTAACTGGCAGGTTGCCACAGGAGGTATCCATCCTGCCCCCTCCCTCCACCAGCCTGTGAAGAACTACAATGCTGATTCAGCCCTTGAAGAAATCCAGTTTGACACCTCTGATATAGACAAATAGATAGATAGACAGATAGACAGATAATATTCTCTTAATGTAGCCATAATGCAGAATTAGCTCATCTGGATGTATTTATAATGTGGTCTATCTGGGAGAAGATTAGCCTGGCAACTTTCTTGACAATCCATTCTTTATAACAAGTACCTGTTGTCAATGAATGTATGAATATTCTCTTTCTTTGTGTAGTTTATTGATGATTTAGAACATTTCTTATAATTGACAAATTTTGTCAATCATGTTGTTTTCAAAACATATTTTGTCAATATATGATTGACAAATTTTGCTGAACTTTTCTTTTGCATTTTTTTTGAAACAAATTTTATTAATTTTAAAGACAAACAAACCATCATTAACCATTAAATACATAAACCCTCTTTCAATTATAAATTTTACAAGTCGAATAAGACATTATTTTATACAACATAGTTCTATTTTACACCATTTCCATATGAATATATAAATATCTCTTAGCAAATTTCTCATTATTTCTCTTTACTCTTATTCAATTTCATTATTATTATTATTATTATTTTTTCCTATATTTATCCAATTTGTAATCATCATCTGCATTTCTCTCTGACTTGGTTACCATTATTCTCATCCAACATTCCTCTGAGGTTTTATTAATCCTCAAACAAATATGAACACACAAAACACATAATAATAAAACTTCTTTTAAGAAAGTAGTTTGGACCTAGATTACCTCTCTTTATATGGACTTCAATTTGCTTCGTACTCATCTTATATACCATTACCTATTTTATTTACCATTCTATATCTTCTATATAACTTCTCCACGCTTTTCACTCTTCATAATTCTATTTTATTTAATTCATTTTAATTTAAATCATTATATTTGTATCTTTTGTCCACTTTCCAAATTATCCATTTATCTCATTCCCTACCAAAAAAAAAAGATTTCTCCTGAAATCACTGATCAGAGTATGATGCCTTTCTATCCTCCCACTAAATTAATATTTAGAATAATGCCCATTACCCAATCTGATTCTGCTTAGTACATTCTACCAGCTAACTTTTAAAAAGAGGAAAGAATAATAAGTCCAAAATGATTAATATAGTTAAATAATAAATCTAAATGTTAAATCTTGTAACATTCCAATCATCTATTTCAAAAACAAATGCTACAATAGTAAGTTTATAGTAACATCAATACAACAATCAATTAAACTCTTCAACTAAACTCAATATTTTAAACATTCCTTTTAGTATTTTATTAAATTTTAAAGTCTATCTGTCGTGTCCGCAAAAAGACGCTCAGAGTCTGTGACTATCATTCAAGCTCTTTATTAAACTGTTGTGAACCGAACCGGCGAAAAGGAAAAAGCCCGCGGCTTTTATCATTTTCGCTGCGGCAGCCGCGGCCAATGGCAGCGATTCAAGTCTCCCGCTCTTGGAGCGAGCCAATCGCGGGAGACTTCAATCGGGCCAATCAGCGCGGCTCGCCTGGCCAATCAGAAATCCCCGCGCCTTAGCCAATCAAGGCGCGGGGATTTCGAGTATTCAAATTCAGGACAGAACACCCCTCCCCTCTTGGTATGGTCCATCACGTAGCGTAGTCACGCAGGTAGGCGGGGCTCCGTCTAGTCCTAGTTGACCTGCGCAACTCAGTTTCAAGCTGTATCTCGGCCGGAGCGGTCATCTTTTTGGCTGCTCCTCCCTCTGTGTGAACCGGCTGGATGATCGGGCCGGTTCGTTCTCCGTGGCTCCCGCCTGGGCCTACCGGGTTGGTTGAGCTGCGGGTTTCGCCGCTCCCGCTTGGTTTCTCCGAGTCGGTTGAGCTGGCCAGGTGGTTCTTCTCCGGAGGGGACTCGCGATGGCTGCGTTCCGGTGAGTATTTTTGGATTTTTTCTTGCGCTATTTTATTCGGGTGTTCCCTCCCCCCTTGGTTCGAGTCTTGGGGGTTGAGGTCTGTTGCCGTACGTGACCGGAGCTGGTCGATGTGTCGTTTCCAGGCTCGCCCGTCGGTGGTTTGGAGCCGGTACGACCGTGGACCGGTGATTTGAGTGATGACGGCTGGGATCCATAGGGGGTCCCCCGTCAGATTTTTGGCGTAAACTAAGTCACCGGGGGCAAATGTCCGGTATTTGGAGCTGGTGTCTGGGGGCCGCTCCGGGTTGTAAGTCGGGTGCAACCTGTCGAGTGGGGACCTCAGCTTCCTGCCCATTAACAGTTCGTCTGGGCTTTTGTTGGTAGTGGTGTTCGGGGTGATGTGTTGTATGAAGAGGAGTTTATTGATTTTGTCGTTGATCTCCCCATGGTCCATTTTCCGGAGGTTTTTTTTAGTAAACTGGACCATCCGTTCCGCTCTACCGTTCGCCGCCGGATGCGCCGGTGCTGTTAATGCGTGGCGGATGCCCCTCTCCGCCAAGAACCTTTCAAACTCGAGGGAAGTAAACTGGGGCCCATTATCTGAGACGACGACGTCTGGGAGGCTGTGCGTGGAAAACAGTTTACACAGTTCTTTGATGACGGCCTCCGTGGTAGTGGATTTCATGTCGCTTACTTCCAACCAATTGGAGTAAGCGTCGACTGTGATCAGAAAAGTATGCCCATTCGTTGGACCCGCAAAGTCTAAATGGATTCTGGACCAGGGCCCCCTTGGTATTTCCCAGTCCCGGATGGGTGCTGCGAGTGGGCTGGGTCTGGTCTCCTGGCAACGATGGCATTTGGCGACCCATTGCTCAATCTGTTTGTCCATCCCTGGCCACCAAGCGTAACTCCTGGCCAGGGCTTTAGTCCTGACGATGCCAGGATGACCCTCATGCAGCATCTCTAAGACCCTCCCTTGCAATCTGTCCGGGATGATTACCCTGTCACCCCACAAGATACATCCCTTAAGTAGTGAAAGTTCAGTCTGGCGGTTCCTGAACGTTTTAATGGATTCGTCATTGTCCCTTTCAGGCCAACCTTTTTCTAGCCAATGTAGGATTCGCGCCAGACGCTTATCCTTAACAGTCTCTCTGGCAATGTCCGATGCGGTAATGGGTAGGTTCTCAATGCTAAGGGTGTTTGTTGTTGGTGCTGGGTCAGGATCAGAGTCTGGTAAGGGGGAACGGCTTAAAGCGTCCGCGTGCGAAATTTTCTTACCTGGCTTGTGTAACAGTTCGTAGCTGTAGGCTGCCAGGAACTCGGACCACCTTGTCATCCGGGGTGATAAAATGTTCGGGGTGGCTCGGTTTCCGGCGAGGATTCCCAGCAACGGCTTATGGTCTGTCACAATGGTGAACGGGCGGCCATATAGGTATTCGTGGAAACGCTTAACGGCGGCAACTATAGCCAAGGCTTCTTTGTCCAGCTGGCTATAGTTCCGCTCTGGTTTAGTCAGAGTCCTGGAGAAAAAAGCGATGGGTGCTTCCCTTTTGTCGGGGAGGGTATGGCTGAGGACAGCGCCGACGCCGAAAGGTGATGCGTCGCAAGTGACAGCTAAGGGCAAGGTTTCGCTGAATTGAATCAGGACGGCGTCGGAGGTGAGGAGGTCTTTGGTTTTTTGAAAGGCGGTTTGCTCTCGTCTCCCCCAAGTCCAGGTTGCCACCTTATCCAGGAGTCTATGCAAAGGCTCCGCCGCCGTAGCCTTTTGGGGTAGGAAAACATTATAAAAATTCAGCAACCCTAAGAATGCTTGTAGTTCCGTTTTAGACTTTGGGGTAGGGGCTTCTTTAATGGCTTTCACTTTTTTAATTGTAGGGTGAATGCCATGCCGGTCTAGAAGGTAGCCCAAAAATTCCACTTGCTTTGTGCATAGTTGGCATTTTTCTCGTTTAACTTTAAGTCCTGTCACTTTAAATTTTGTTAAGACCTGTCTGAGTCGGTTTTCTAATTCGGCTTCGTTTGGCGCCGCTACTAATACGTCATCAAAATAGGGCACCACCCCCTTGATGCCCTGTAGCAAACGTTCCATCAGGCTTTGAAAGATGCCTGGTGCCACGCTGACTCCGAATTGGAGTCGGTTACACTTGAAGGCCCCCCGATGGGTCACGATGGTCTGGGCTTCCGCCGTTTTCTCATCTACTGGTAACTGCTGATATGCCTGGGTGAGATCGAGCTTGGCAAAGACCTTGCCCCCTCCCAGTGAGTGCAGCAGATGTTGCACAATTGGGACTGGGTAGGCGCTTTGTTGTAATGCGCCATTTAGGGTGGCCTTATAGTCCCCGCAAATTCTCACGGACCCGTCTGGTTTTACTGGGGTCACTATAGGGGTTTCCCATCGGGCATGGTCTATCGGCTGCAACACCCCCTGTTCGACGAGCTTGTTGATCTGCTCGTCAATTTTAGGCTTCAGGGCGAATGGTACCCTCCTAGGTTTAAGCCGCTTGGGGGGAACCTTCGGGTCTAGGTCAAACGAAATAAGGGGCCCCTGGTACTTGCCCAAGCTTCCATCGAAAACTTCCTGGAACTCCTGGGCTAGCCGCTGTTCCCAACCGTCGTCGGCGACGTGGTTGACTCCTGTCAGCGCGATGTCAAGCGGGGCGAACCATTGTAACCCCAGTAGGCTTGGGCGGTCGCGATCGACGATGGTGAGTGGCAGTTGTTCGGTGCGGCCCTTGTAGGTTACATTGAAGCTCTTGGTGCCCACTACCGGGACGCGATTCCCTTGGTAGTCTTTTATGATGATTTTCTGGGTATGAATGTTCCTCTTATGGAGGGTGGGTACTAGCCGTTTAATCTCGCGCCATGCAATCATGGAGAGGTAGGACCCGGAGTCCACTTCCATCTTGCAAGGCTGGCCTTCAATATGGACTTCAACGTGTACCTTTCTGGCGCCGTCGGAGATGGCGTGGCCGATGGTCACCGTCTGGTGTGTTTCTTCTTTTCGCCGACCGTCGCCGCCTCTTGAAGATCGCTGGGTACGGTCCCACCGACCGTCCGGTTGGCGCTCTCTGGTCTTGGGCGGGGGGCTTTCCTTCTTCCGGTCGTGTTGTTCCCATCTGGGCGGGCTGCGGGTCTTCTTTTGGCAGCAAACTCGAGCGATGTGACCCCGTCGTTCACAATGCCTACAAATAGAGTCAAAAAATCGGCATTCTGACCTGGGGTGGTCGCCGCCGCACCCGGCACAGTTGGTCCTCAACCTACGACCTCTTCGATTCCGCTGGTCGCCGCGTCCCGTCTGCACGCGATGTATGTCCTCCTCGTCTTCCGACGTGCTGGAGGCTGACTGGAATTCTCCGTAGTGTGCGGTTGCTTCACTTCTAGGGTCGGCCGACCTTGCCGGGTTGTTGTTTCCGCCCTTTGCGTCAGATCTTCGCATGCTGTCAGCAGACGAGCGGGTTGCTTCTGCGGCTGCGGCTGCGGTGAGGGCGTCTGCTAGGCTGATGTCGCCCTTGGCCATAAGCCGGCTCTGGAGTGTAGGGTCCCATAGGCCGAGCACGAATCGGTCTCTTATGAGGCTGTTTAGACCTTCAAACTCGCAGAGTCCTCCTAGGCGCCGCAGCTCGGCGACGAAGTCGCTCAATTTCTCGTCTGGTTTCTGATTTCGGCAGTAAAACTCGTTGCGCCGTATCAGGATGGGGACCTCGGGGGCGTAATGGCGCCGCAGTATAGGCTCGAGGACGTCCCAGTCCATGGCGGTTGCGTCTGCCGGCTTGGCCAATGCTTTGGCCATCTGGAAGACCTCTGGTCCGCAGTGAGTAAGGAAGACGGCGCGTTTTAGCGGGCCCGGGGCGTCCTTCATTCCGGCGCATTCCAAGTACATTCGGAACCGGTCTGAGTACGATTCCCAGTCCTCGTTGGCGGGGTTGAAGGGGGCGGGCGGTGCGATCTTCGCCATCTCTTTCGCTGGAACTGGCTCTTGTTGGACACGGGGTTCGGTTCAGGGTCGGGATCCCACCCTCGTCGCCAGTGTCGTGTCCGCAAAAAGACGCTCAGAGTCTGTGACTATCATTCAAGCTCTTTATTAAACTGTTGTGAACCGAACCGGCGAAAAGGAAAAAGCCCGCGGCTTTTATCCTTTTCGCTGCGGCGGCCGCGGCCAATGACAGCGATTCAAGTCTCCCGCTCTTGGAGCGAGCCAATCGCGGGAGACTTCAATCGGGCCAATCAGCGCGGCTCGCCTGGCCAATCAGAAATCCCCGCGCCTTAGCCAATCAAGGCGCGGGGATTTCGAGTATTCAAATTCAGGACAGAACACTATCATTACTAAACATTTCAATATTTTAATCTTTTATTAATTCTTATAACATTCTAGTTTTCTATTTCTAATACAAATACTACAATACTATCTTATGTACCTTGCAGAATCTTCTTTTTAAAAGAAATTATACATTACCCGTTATCCCTAAAAAAAATTCCTTTTTTCCCCATCTTGTTTCATACCTTTGTGGCTTCCCCTCCCTTTTCCCTTTCTTTCTTATCCCACCTGGCCTTTTTACCCCCCCCTCCTACCTTTCGCCTTTTTAGCTTCCCCTCTCTGCTGTATTCCTTTTTTCTTTTGCTTACTAACATTGTGTTGATTTTGCATCTTATTTTTCTCTTTCTTGGGTGTTTTTTTAAGTCCTAACTCCTTCATTTTCCTTCCTCTCTTTCTCCTTTCTTTCTTAATTAAGTTTTGAGATTCATTGAAGATGGCGTCTTCTTCTTCTTCTTCTTCTTCTTCTTCTTCTTCTTCTTCTTCTTCTTCTTCTTCTTCTTCTTCTTCTTCTTCTTCTTCTTCTTCTTCTTCTGTTTCCTCCATCTGTTGTTGTGTTTGCTGATAAATAGCAAGCGCCATTTCTAAAAAAAGGAAGGCTTCTTTCACAGCGTCCTTGCCTTCTTTTTTTATTTTTCCATATTCCTTTCTAAGTTTATCAACAGGTAAAGCCATTGTAAATCTTTTCTTTATTCTTCTTCTTAAAACAACCAAGATGTTTCAAAAGTTAGAACAGTTCCCCAAAGTCTCAGAGACATCAATCAGTCCAAACAAAGCACAAAATTCTCACTTATTCTTCCTGGGGTAATATCAATAGAAGGGAAAAAAAAAAAGCCCAATCTATATTTTAAAGCCTTATTGCAATTAATTTCTAATCTCAAAATCTTCAAGGTATCTCCTCCAGAAGATCTTAATATTTTCTTTTTTTTTTTGTCCTCTCCCTTCCCACTTATAACAAGAAGCCAAGTTTTTACCTTTTACAAAAAGACAGGTTTCTCAATGGTCATTTGTTGATTCCATAGGGAAGGAGAGTAAACTTTCCCTTTCAGCACCTCAAATTTGCCGCTTGAGATTCTCCTTTGGAAACAGAGTATCATTCAAAAATAGTCATAGTTTTCAGGATGTTAGGCGTCTCTTAAAGTCCTGGGTCAGCCAAAAAACTTTCTCTTGTAAACTTTCTCCCCTCTTCCTCCTGCTCAGTCTTACCCAGCTGCCGGCTTCTTTGTGGCTGCCGCTCCACCGTCTTGGGAAAAGGGGGTTTTGCTGGCTGGGGAGGGGGTCTGCAACACCCCCAAACCCCTCTCCGGCTCCCCTTATCTTTGGCTGCCTCTTCGGTGCAGCCTTAGCCTCCAGACCCATCAGGATCGGAGGCACCAAGACGGCTAGCGCCGCAGGGATCACGCAGGATCGCGAATCCCTGCCGCTGCCGAAGCCAACAAACCAGAAGTTCTTTTGCATGTTTGAAGATAGTGGTTAAACCTATTCTACCAACTAAGGATATTTGCAAGTTAGACCTCTGTGAAATGAGAACAAACGGCTAATTTAACAAGTTTACTGCTTTGAAATACCTGGATGTTCCCATTCTAGTTCCATCCTTTTCTGGAGAAAAATGAGTTTTGCAACCTTTCTGATTTCAAACTGTACTTCGACCAAAATGGAGATTTAAAAACTGATCTGAGTTTCTATACCTGGGTATTTCTCCCCAAGAAGAGTGCCATGAAAGACAAATTGGTGACCGTTGAAGAAGAGAGAATGTTTATCAACCAAGATCATCTCTCATGGCTAAAGTTGCAGAACAGGGTAGGAAAAATATTGGTGTCTTTTCCAAAAGCTTCTGACCAATTTCATTGGGCTAAGCCTGCGCACCCTGGCTCAGTGTTGAAATGGAGAAGATGCATGTGAATGGTAAGAGAGGGCTAATCCCGCAAGTGCTAGAGATTGTGATCCACTTCTTCCTTGTCTTCAAATAGCAAACAAGAAGATAAATGTATTGACCAGTGCTTGAATTCAATTGGACTGAGGTCCTTTTGTTCTACTTGGAAATAAGTTTTGGAACTAGGATTCACCTTGTCCTGGTTGGGGCCAGTGTCCCATAGAAAAGCAGGGCATAAAGTTTCTAAGAAATCCAGACCTGGCTAGAGTTATCTACTCCAATCTTTCATCCCACAGGGATAGTGAGATTGGCTTTCTGCTTTAATGAAGGAGGTCCAAGAATTTGGGAAGAAAATCTGGGAAGAAAATGAGCTCTAAATTATACTAATAACAAATATGGATTTATTCTTCCAAGCCAGTTTTTGTTAACTGATTGTTAACAACAATCAGTTCAACAGAAAGGACCTTCTCTTGGATACCTAGCTGGGCCTTAGAAATCCCCCCTCCTACCTTCTGCAGCAAAAGATTACTGATTTATACTTTCTGGGGGACCTGTTCTCATGTCTTCACCTCTGCCTCCTATCATAATAGTTCTAGAAACTCAGCGGCCACTTTTATTCCAAGAGTATGTCAGCGTGTCAGGATGGTTAATACTAACATATTTACTTTGGCATTTTTTGTGTTTCTGCTTAGTCTCTGCCTGAGTCCAAATGTGTGGAAAAATGTCATCCTGGATTTGTCAAGCAGAAGCGAGAAGGAGAGCCACTTTGCTGCTATGACTGTGTTCCTTGTCCCGAGGGGACCATCTCCACTCAGGAAGGTGGGTGACACCAAAGAAAAGGGAAGGCCTTGAGGAAATGGATTCATCCATGGCAATTTTCATAAAAGTGAAAGTTAAAGGACAGAATGAATCTCAACAGATTTTTTGTTTATTTTCAAACTGCATGATTTCTCATCAAAATGAAAAATAGTAAAGACTTTGATAGGGATTAGAGAGTATGGCATATTGGACAAGTTTTGCCACTGCCAAAGAAAATACTGCTTTTTAGTTTGCATCTATCCTTCCACATTTGTCTTTCTTGGAACATCTGGGTTCTTTGAAACTTAGAGAATTAGGTCCACTTCCTGGAAGGATTATTGCAATACTCTCTACATGGGCCACCCCTTGTGGATCACTGGAAGGTTCACTTGTCCACTTCAGCTGCATCACTACCCACTTCAAACCCCTCTGAGTCATACATGAAGCGAACTGACCCCCACCATGAAGATGCAGCACGACCACGAACTCGAAGCCAAACAGCAAGATCACAGCTCACCAGCTCAAATCCCCCAGCAACTAAGACTAACCTGAGCACAACCAAGCCCCCACCTGAACAGAACATGCCTCCAGACAATCAGAACACAGCCAACCTCCCAACCAATCAGAACACAGCCAAACCCCCAACCAATGAGAACACACCCCCACCCAATCAGAACACAGCCAAGCCCCCACCCAATCAAGTTACACCCCCACTAGCAGTTAAAAGGAAGAAGCAGCTGCAAGCTCACATCACTCTGAGAAGCACAGAGCTGAAGACCAAGCCTGAAGATGATGAATGAGACTTCATCGAAACGTTGCCTAGATACTTCCAATCTTACGCGGGAGAAAACCCGAATAACCAAAGATCCATATATATATATGTTTTTTCTTAAGTTTTTCTTACGCAGGTACTTACATGTATGGCATTCGGGTATTTTCCCACGTCATAGTAGTGGTGCTTTTAAAGTTGTAGCAACATTTCAGCAAAATCTCATCTGCTATCATCAGGCTTATGGAAATAAGTTAGTCAAGGTTAACTACAACAATCAGTACTTTAAACAAAAGTCAGTATTCAAGTCATGTTTTCTAGATTGGATGTGGAGAGGAAAATAATTTGGACTTCTTTCAAGCATTTTTTTCTGCTCCATCTTTTGACTTGTGTTTCTTCCCCTAAAAAGACAAAAGAAGAAACCCACAAAAATCTGATCAATCAATAAAACTAATCACTTACTGAAATATAGGAGTAAGCAGATTAAGGAAAAAAGAATGAGAGTGTTAGAACTTCAGATGGAAGAAATACAATTTCATCATACTGAATCACAAGTAAGACTGACTATAAGGAAGCAGGTTGAAAAACAACATTTACTGTTTTAGTGTTGCTGCACTGGTGACTACACTGATGAGATGATCTCCTGGCCTGTAGTAGCTCCATGGTCTTTCTCTATCCAGGTGCACCATATTCAGTGGGCACTTCATTCTAAGCCTCCCAGAAACTGTCTGGGACACCTATAGCATCAAAAGCAGAAGCAGGAGCTCCATAAGTCATGGAACTGAATCAATGGGCTGTTTCCAGAGAAGAGTTCAATGATTTCAAAGCAACCTAAGAAAATGGAATATCCAGGAGCTTTCCTTTTCCAAACAAAAGCAAATTGAGCTTCATCTAGAAAAGAGGGAAAGCTACATTAAGCATCACAGCTCCAGCCCGTGTCCTAAATCTTGTGCAAACCATTCAGCATGAGTAGAGGCTTCCATCTTTTTCTGATGCAAGATCCATTCCATGTTGTTTCAGTTTGATGTTGTATCAAAGACAGTCACTGGAAAAATAGCAGTAGTTGTCTGAAAGCCTGGGACTTTAATAATTACTGTGGGTGATAATTTGTCTCCTCTTCCAGGACTCCATGTACAGATCGGCAGCTGGAGAAAAAGATGTTTGTGAAATGTTACACATCCTTGGAGATGCTCTTCTACAATGGTTGTCATCCTTCCTCTCAGGACATATCCAGAAAATGATGCTGGAGGAAGATGCTTTAATACGCAGCAACTGACTTCTGCTGTCTGCCATTCTGGCATATGGTCTCCAGAGAATGCTAGAGAAGATCACCCAGAGCTATGCAGTTTGGTGGCAGTCTAGGATCTTGACGCTTAACTCTAATGCTCTGATACCTTCTGCACCCTTGAACCCTGCCTAATGTTGAGTGGCCTTCTTTGTGATTTTCTTTTGTATGAGATCTCCAGATATTAATTCTAATTTGGAGCCGATTTTAAAATTCCTTGCATCTGAAGTGACATTTCATTTCCAACTGTTCTAGAAGTATAATTTTTTTTGGATGAGAGCTGACTAAGAGGCAGGAAAGTGGCACTCTGTCGACCATATAACTTATAGAAGGGATAGAAATGTTTATTTTCCTTGCCTCTCTGTTGACCTTCAATATTCATGGAAGACACTAAATAATATTCTGAAGTTTTATAGTTTATTAAATAAAGAATGAATGTGAAATCTGTAGCTGAACTGGTTGTGGTGCTCACAGCATGTTGTGACTTAATTTCTTGATAGACCCACCGAGAAACTGGTTTAGAGATACATAGTGGTCCTTTTTCTGCTTCTATGTATATACTTGGTGGGATGGGTCCCATTTAACATTCCTATCTCTCAGGATTTGTGTGACACCCTCTCCATACAGATAAGTGCTTTGAGGAGAAGTTGTTCCTGGTTTACCTGGGTGGTTTATTGTTGAGATTCCATTTCTTACCGGGAGAACAGATGGAAATGAACTATCACTTGATATGTACAGCTTAGCTTTGAATGAAGAACTGGGGGGTTTGAGTGAGAGGAGAGAGCTGAGGGGATAGGCAGTTTCATCTTGAAGTGAGGAATAGAGAAAGTGAGAAAGTTTTCCCACTGTATGGCCTTCAACTTCTATTCTCATGGTTTGGGTACCAGACAAGATGAGAGGATGATGGAGCCCCCCCCCAATGCTGCCTTTTTGAGGGATCTGAACATTTTGCGCTTTCTCCCCACTTCAATTTGGGAAAGAGCTAAACAGTAAGATGAGGAACATGGATATGGCCAATCTCACCTCTCTCCCTTACACCAAACTTATCAGACACTCAATGGATACTCTCAAAGTCAGCTTTGGAAACCATATTAGCACCAGAAGCTTCCATGCTGATACATTCCTGTGTCTAGAAAAGTAGGAGGGGGGGGGAATTTTAGAGTGTTGGTAGTTAGACATAATAATATTCTTCTGTTCAGTCAAGGTCATGTTATTCTTGCACCTGGAGGAGAAGTGGTTGAAAGGATATCTCAAATTGGGATGGATGTGATGGACTGATGGGTGCAGGGGTTGGGTTTTGACTTTTGAATTACTAAGGGAAAACCTGGAACTCTCAGATTTGGGTTTTCCCAGATATGCCAGTATATTTACTCTAATAAAAGGAAACTTTGAGAAAATGCCTGTCTCGGAGTTTTGATTGGAGTTGGGTTTTTCTGGAACCCTGACATTCAATTCTTTAGGAATTGTTTTGTAAAACTCTAATACAACTGTAAGTTTTAGCTCACCTCTTATTTTATTTTTACATAATTCGACCAGATGGGTAATCCAGATTATCTACATCTAGAAATTATACTAAATAAGGAGGAAATTATACTGGATAAGGATGGAGGACACTATCTTATTTTATTTATTTTTATTTGTCAATTGCTTACAAGATAATAGGTATAAGTAAAAACATAGTTATGAATACATGGATACATATAAGAAAAATAAAAAATATATATAACAGAAACAATAGGACAGGGACGGTAGGCACATTGGTGTGCTTATGCATGCCCCCTACAAACCTCTTCGGAAAGGTGTGAGGTCAATAGTAGACAGTCTAAGGTTAAAGTTTTTGGGGTTTGGGGGAAAAAAACCACAGTCAGGTAGAGTATTCCAGACATTGACCACTCTGTTGCTGAAGTCGTATTTTCTGCAATCAAGTTTAGTGCTATTAATCTTGAATTTGTATCTATTGTTTGCTGTTGTGTTGTTATGGTTGAAGCTGAAGTACTCATTGACAGGCAGGACATTGCAATGTATGATTTTATATACTATACTTAGATTGGACCTAAGGCGGTGTAGTTCTAAGTTTTCTAGGTCTAGAAAGGGTTTCTCTGGGTTGTATGTGGGGTGTAGTCTATCGAGTGGGGATCTTATTTTCCTCCCCATTAGTAGCTCTGCTGGGCTTTTATTTGTTGTAGTGTTCGGGGTTATGTGCTGTATAAAAAGCATTTTATTTATTTTGTCCTGGATCTCCCCATGGTCTATTTTCTGGATGGGTTTTTTTGTGAATTGAACCATCCGTTCCGCCCTTCCGTTCGCCGCTGGATGCGCCGGGGCTGTCAGTGCGTGTCGTATGCCCCGTTCCGCTAGGAATTTAGAACTGGATGAAATGGGCCATCTTAGTGAGCATGTCAACCACAATGAGCACCATCGTATAACCCAACAAAAGGGGCAAGTGCATTAGAAAGTACATGGAGATCGCTCCCCATGGTCTGCTTGGAGTCGGCAGTGGTTGAAGAAGTCCAGGAGGTGCACCTGATGCCGCTTTCGCTTGTCGACATTGTACGCAAGAAGCGACATAGGAAGACACATCATGTTGAACCCGAGGCCACCAAAAAGTCCGGATGACCAAGTGCAGGGTTTTGTGAAAACCAAAATGACCAGCAGCGGGATTGTCATGACATTGCATCATGATGAGGGCTCTAAGCATCCTAGTGGGTACGTACAATTAGTCTCGATGTCTTAACAAGCCCTCTTCAAAGGACCATGGGGAATCAGGTCCAACTTCCCCCCTTCTCTGTTGCATCCACGCGTCCAATCGCTGCGCCTCCCGTATTCGAGCCCGTAAATCCACCGGATCTTGAAGTACAGCCAAGGATTCCGGTGGCAACACCATTCATGGAAGAAGAGGATCTTCAGGACCGATATACTTGGGCTTCCAAGACAACACGTCTGCCCTCCGGTTCTGTCCACTTGGAACATAAGTAATGGAGAAATTGAACCTGGCGAAAAACAACGACCACTGAATCTGTCGTTGGTTCAATTTCTTAGTTGTGGATAAATGTTCCAAGTTTCCATGATCCGTCCAAACATCTACCTTGCGCCGAGCCCCCTCCAAATGATGTCTCCAGGTTTCAAATGCAGCCTTAATAGCCAACAACTCCTTTTCCCAGATGGTGTAGTTGCGCTCTGAAGCTGTGAGCTTCCTAGAATAGTATGCGCATGGGAAATAAGGTGTGCCATCCTTCGAAGCTTGTAACAATACCATTCCGATAGCTATATTAGAGGCATCTGTCTCGACCACAAATGGATGATTTGGATCAGGATGCCTCAATATCGGCTCGGCCATAAATGCTTTCTTTAAAATTTAAAAGCCTGTTGTTGCGGGGCCCCCCCCCACAAACGGGATCTTCTTACAGAGGAGCTGAGTTATGGGGTCCATTACTTTAGCAAAGTCTGGGATAAAAGTCCAATAGTAGTTGGTGAATCCCAAAAGACGTTGTACGTCCTTGACTTAAGGAGGAGCTTCCCAACTACACAATGCCTCAACCTTTTTAGGGTCCATAGCAATGCCCTCAGGAGAAATGATGTGCCCTAAAAACTCTATCGACGACTGAAAAAAGAAACACTTCTCCAGTTTCACGTAGAGTTTATGCTCCCAAAGACACTGAAGCACTTGGCGAATCTGTTGAAGGTGGTGATCTCTGAACCGGGAGTAAATTAAAATGTCGTCCAAATACACCACGACAAACCTATCCAGAATGTCCCAGAAAATGTCGTTCATCAAATGCTGGAATACGGCGGGAGCGTTGGTCAAACCAAATGGCATGACGGTGTACTCGAAATGACCATAATGAGTGCCAAATGCCGTCTTCCACTCGTCCCCCTTGCGTATCCGAACCAGGTTGTAGGCCCCACGCAGATCGAGTTTAGTGAAGATAGTAGCCTCCCGCAACCGCTCCATCAATTCCAGAATGAGCGGCAAAGGATAACTATTCCTCACTGTGATGGAGTTTAACCGTCGATAATCACAGCAGAGACGAAATTCTCCCAACTTCTTTTAAACAAAAAGAACAGGAGCCGAAAGAGGGGACGATGAAGGTCAAATAAATCCCCAAGCTAAGTTTTTATCCAAAAACTCTCAGAGTGCAACCAACTCGGGCTCCAACATGGAGTATAACCTCCCCTTTGGCAATGGAGCGTCTGGTATCAAGTCTATGGGACAATCATAGACATGATGGGGTGGTAAGTGGTCTGCCTCCTGTTCACTGAAAACATCGGAGAAGTTTGACAGCTCCGAAGGAATTGAGACAGCAGGAGCAGCGATATCTTGGCCAGCGCAGACATGCCTCAGATGGTCCACACATTGTAGGCTTGGAAAAGAAATGGCGTTCTGCACCCAAGCCACCAACGGATCGTGCAACCGCAGCCAGAATACTCTGAGCACCAAAGGAAGATGGAGGTTCGAGGTGACATAAAAACTTATTGCCTCCTCATGATCCCCAATCAGCATACGCATTGGTTGAGTGGCGAAATGAATGGGCCCAGATTTGAGTTCACACCCATCTATGGTTTCCACCTTCATGGGGGGATTCACAGGAATCAACGGAATTCGAAAATGTTCAACAAAAACACAGTCCATAAAGCTGGTTGTAGCCCCTGAATCCACCAGCGCAATGGCGAGAATTCCCTCCTTCTGGGACTGCAGGAATATACGAGTGTCCAAAAGTAAATGCCGAGGAGGGCCAGGATTTACTTTGGCAATTTGGGGTGGGGGTGTAGGACGTGCCTGACCTAGAGTTTCCCCGAGGTCGGGCCTACCCCATTTCCTGACAGGCCAGGAGTGGTTTCAGGCACAGGTCTGCGAGTCCCCCTCCGAGTGCAGGAATTTGCAAAATGTCCCGGACCCCCGCAATAAAGGCACAAGCCTTCTTGGAACCTTCTTGAATGTTCTCGTGCTGTTAAGCGAGGGTGGAGTGCGCCTATCTCCATCAGCTCCTCAGCCTTAACCGTGGGTTGGAAAACTCTCGGTGGCATGGTGTGTGTGCGAGAAAACAAAGGTGATTCCACAACGGGCCGTTTACTTCCACGTTGCTGTAAACGAGCTTCAATACGTAAACACTGGATTATCAATGCATCCGAAGTTGAAGCCCGCTCTGTATGGACT
Organism: Hydrophis major; assembly: GCA_033807585.1. NCBI lineage: Eukaryota > Metazoa > Chordata > Lepidosauria > Squamata > Elapidae > Hydrophis > Hydrophis major. Next base: position 20,613,021 of record CM066329.1, read on the forward strand.
AGCTCATCCTTGATGGCATCAGACAAGCCTTCCTGGAATGCAGCCATATGAGCTGGTTCGTTCCAGTTAGAGTCCATACACAGCAAACGAAAGTCTGCAACATATTCCTGCAGGGGACGTTTCCCCTGGTTAATATCCCTTAACCGTCTGGCCACAGTTTGTAACTTTATTGGGTTCTCAAACATAATCCCCATCCATTGGAGAAAACCCTGGAAATTGTCCAACAACGGGCTATCTTGAACTAACAAGGGAGTAGCCCATTTGGCAGCCTGTCCAGTTTATAAACTGATCATAAATCCTACCTTGGCCCAGTCGTTTGGGAAGTCTTCAGGCCTCAGAGAGATAAACAATTGGCACTGACCCATAAATGCCGGGAACATGTCCATTAGCCCAGAAAATTTCTCCGGCATGGAGACCGGGCTTTTTCTCAAGGGAAGGGCAGGGGGAGCAGCAGCAGGGCTTTGTAAGCTAGAAACATAATTCAGCAGTTGTGTCACCTGATTCTGAAGAGACACATTTGTTAGGGATAACATTGGTTACCTAACTTGGTTTGGGTAAAAATAATATATAAACCATATCAGTGAGTTTAAGTGTATGTATCACTTTAACTGCAAAACATCTATTTTGGGTGCGGTTGTAAAATCACCATGAGAGGGAGCAAGAGAGCTCACTGTTTGCTGGCTTTTCCTGGAGAGCTGACAATGATTGATGGTTGATTGATGGTGATAACTGTGTGTGTTTCCCTGCTGTTGCTGAGAGAAGAAAAGGGGTTTGATTTTCTTCATATCTCTGACTGCAAAAGAGATATATTGCTGGACTGATTATTTGTAAGTTTACTGACCTCTATTTTCAACACTGGACTTTACAACTGATTAATCCTTGGATGGACTGAACTAGTTTATGACATATGGACTGTTTTGACTATGCTATAACTCTTGCTGGAATAAAAAACTATTTAACTGGCACAGTGTATCTGTCTTACTGAGTGTAAACTACAACAACGTTTATCTTACATCATTTGCCTACCTGCTAGACTGCCATTGCACGTTCTGCTAGGGTGTGTATCCCTAACAACATTACTTTGAAGTAACTGGTTAATCTGCTGTTGTTGCTGATCTACCAAACGCTGCAGTTGGTTTGAATCCATCGTGCTTTAAAGATGGTTTGTTCGTTGGTCAGGAACAATAATGTTATGACTCCCCTTCAAAATTCAAGCGAGCAAAACAGAAAGCAGCCGTTTCAAAAGTAAATCCAAACAGAAAGTAGTCTCACAAGATAACGGCTGTCATAAATCACAATCCACAGCAGCAAACACCACTCTATTCAGCATACCAGTCCCGGCAAACAATCTTAAGCCTCAGAGCCTCTGCTGTAAAATCCTCACTCATTCAGTCACTTTGTTCCTGACAAATTTTCCCAGCTCAGCTGTGTCCTTTTATACTCATTGAGGCAATATGCTACTTTCCCTAATCAGCGTCTGGTTTGCCTCCCCCCAACTTGACGTCTTAGTCTCCTCCTAGTTCTAGCATCAAGCCACAATTGTCAACTTCCCCACTCGACGCCTCTGATTCATTTTGTGGATCAGATGCTGGCATGAATGAGGTCTCAGGTTCTGGCAAAGAGTGTCTGTCAGATAACCTCTCATCCCCCTGGCTCACATCTGTGTCTTCTAATAATTCAGACTCCACATTCACAGCAGGCTCCAGCCTTTCATCATCAGAGTCATCAGAGTCAAAACTCACAGCAGGATCGATCCTTTCAGTCACAACACTTAGTGGCTTACATAGTTGTGAAAGAACAACACAGAAAGTGTCAAGATAAAGAAAAATTTCTATCCACTCTATGACTATCTCCCTATATACCTGGGTTGTCAATTTTTTGCCTGATAGTTGGCTCTTTTCCAACAATTGACATTTCTAGAACTGATGGGAAATGAAATTTTACTTTAGGTACAAATAATTTTAAAAGCAGCTCCAGTTTACAATTGAAAATTGGAGATCTAATAGAAAATAAAATTATAAACAGACCAGACTCTTATCATTAGGGAGGGTTCAAGGATAGTTGAACTTCAAGACAGACAGGATTAAAGATTAAAGTTGTGTCATCATCATAGAGTGTAACCAAACTCCACAGCTCTGGGTGACCTTCCTCAGTTGTCTCTGGAGACAAGATGAAGGATAACAGAAGCCAATTCTCTAGATATTGAACTCCTTTCTTCTAGCATAACTTTCTAGATATGTCCTGACGGGAAGGACAGCAACACTTCCTGGGATGTATTTGTGATTTTTCACTTATATCAGGGGTGTCAAACTTGATTTTTTTGAGGGTCACATCAGGGTTGTTTTTGACCTCAAAGGGCTGGGTGTGGGCTGGCCAGGGTGGGCATGGCAGCTTGACGTCGCTCATGTCGGGGGCACCTGTGGCCTGAATGCTTTACCAGTGAAAATGGGCTCTCAAGCTATGTTTTTGGTGGGACGGCCTCCTGCAGACATCTGCCAGTGAAAACGGAGCTCAGGGGTGGTTGCACGCAGCCCCCACAAACTCCTTTTTGGCCAGGATGGTCTCCTGCAGCCCTCTGGCAGCAAAAAATGAGCCCCCCTGAGCTCCGTTTTTGGTGGCAGAGGGCCATCACAGCTGAAAATGGACCTTGGGAGGGCCATAGGGGGCCCTCCCAAGCTTTGTTTTCACTGGCAGCAGCACTGCAGGCCAGACTTTTGGTGTTTCCAGAGTGGCCCCATGGGCCAGTTCTAAACACCCTGTGGGCCAGATCCAGCCCATGGGCCTTGAGTTTGACACCCCTGACTAAAATGAACTTCAGGATCCCGAGAGGAGAAGTTGCTTCTCATCATAATTATCACTATTCTGGTGATAATGGAGATCTATTCTGCTACAGTGAGTGCCTTTGATGTTATGATCGCCTGGTGCCTCAATCACTACATCAAACTGGTTTGTTTCATATCCATATAATCCACCTAGCCTGGTCATGTCACCAATGGCTATATCCACATTTGTAACTTTCAACTATTGTTTGTTTTCTGAAATCAACTCTGTTGGCTGATGGGTCAGTGAATTACTGGAACCCTGAAATTCATTACTTTAGTGGAGACAAGCTGAACAATAGTTTGTAAATGAAACAACCAGGGACATTTTTCTTTCTGCAAGGATGCCATTCACACAATAGACTTCACTAAATCAGGGAAGATTCTCATAGCCAAACTGAGAAAAGAAGCAGGTCTATGTTCATCCCTCTGAAACACCATAACAAACCACAAATGTCAACAGCTATTCTTTCTTCTCTCCCCTGGGGAAAAACTACATATTGCCAAGGGCAGATATCTGACCGAAAAGGGGAATTCCTGCCATCTCGGGAGGCCCAGATTCTGAGAGTAGAAGTTGAAGGCCATACAGTGGGAAAACTTTCTCACTTTCTCTGTTCCTCACTTGAGGATGGATCTGTTTATCCCCTCAGCTCTCTCCTCTCACTCAAACCCTAAGTTCTCCATTCAAAGCCAAGCTGTACATATCAAGTGACAGTTCATTTCCATCTCCAGGTAAGAAACATAACCTCAACAATAAATCACCCAGATAAACCAGGAATACAGCAGAGGTGGTATTCAGCAGATTCTGACCAGTTCTGGAGAACCAGTAGCGGAAAGTTTGAGTAGTTAGGAGAACTGGCAAGTACCACCTCTGACTGGAGATTTTACAGTATCCTTCCCCTGCCATGCCCACCAAGCCATGCTCACAGAACCAGTAGTAAAAAAATTTGAATCCCACCACTGGGACACAGATCTCCCAACTGCTCCTCAAAGCACTTGTTTGTTTGTGTGTGTGTGTGTGGGGAAATGTCACACAAAGCTTGAGAGATGCGAAAGTCAGATGGGGCCCATCCCTCCAAGTACATCCATATTTACTATATTCTTTAGAAAATAGGGAGAAATAAAAGGAGAGAAAAGCAGAGAAAGGGCCAATGTGTATCCCTAAACCAGTTTCTTGGTAAGTCTGGCAAGAAATGAGGTCACACCATCCACCATGCCATGAGCACCACAACCAGCTCAGCTGCACACTTCACCACCATTCTTTATTTAATAAACTATGAAACTTCAAAATACAAAGGATTTCAGTATTTTCCATAAATACTGAAGGACAACAAACAGTCAAGGAAAATACAATTTTCTATCTCTTCTGTAAATTTCTCCCTATTTACTAAAGAAAAATTTTGTTCTCTGGGGATCTCCTCTCCCTTCCAATGTTGTATGAACACTATTCTGGCCACTGTTAGTACATGTATTATTAAATATACATTCCTTTTACTGTACTTGTCTGGCAATTAACACTGTGCTTGTTTAAATAATGCCCAAACAAGGAAAAACCATGACCACTTCCACTCATACTGACATGGAAAATCACCAAATTAAAAAATGTGAGCAAACTTCACTCCCTGTTAGTACTATTGAAGTTACCTAGTTTGGTAATGTCGGCTTCAAATATTCTCCTTCATCAATTCTGTGATTATTAATAAATCAAACTCAAATGTATGGCCTTTGAAAATGACATCATAGTCATAGATGGCTGGTTGATGATGAGCCAATAGAATAAATTATCTTTCCTTATCTCACGGTAGTTTACTCTGATACTGGATCGAAGTTCTCTCTTCGTCAAAGGAACTGATTTAGAAGAAGGCCATAAATGAATTTGCTGCTTAAATTAAAAAAAACACACTCACCATAGCATTCTAGCTTCATTACCTCAATGTATTCTACTCTATAATGGCAAGGTTACCCAAATACTCTTATATAGAGCTGATGTTGGTACTTAAAATATAGCATGACTAGAACACAGAAAACCACAGCATATGAAAAGTATTTTATGGGTAGATAAAAGGACTTGAGCTGCTTCCCTCAGAGCTGATATGAGAATTTATACACTTTGCTCTTTGTCTAAAATCAGGAAATGTATTCCATAGTCTAAAATTAAAGCTATGGAAAATGAGAGAATCCAAAAATCCGATCTTTTACAAACAAACAAAAATTTAATTAAACGCCTTTTGGTTTGTACAACTGAGAAATTGTATCAGGAACTTTGGTGTCTCTGTTTGTCTGCACAACTGGAGAATGATCTTAAAAAAGAGAATGGAGAATGATCTAAAAAAATAAATCTATGGCCACCATCATTCAGGTTGGCACTCTGAATGGGATGAGGCTCTGTTAGGGATACACCCTAGCAGAATGTGCACAGCAGTCAGTCAGGCAGGCAAAATATTTGAGATAAACTGTTTTTGTAGCTTACACTCAGTAAAATAGATACACTGTGCTAGTTAAATAGTTTATTCCAGTAAGAATTTTAGCATAGTCAAAACAGTCCATATATCGTTCACTATTTCAGTCCGTCCGGGGATTATTCAGTTGCAAAGTCCAGTGTTGAAAAAGAGGTCAGTAAGCTTACAAATAATACATCTTATCACAGTAGAAATATGAAGAAATTCAAACCTCCTTTCTCTCTTCAGCAAAAGCAGCAGGGAACCATCAATCCATCATTGTCAGCAAGCAATTCAGTAAGCCAGCAATACAGTAAGCTCTCTTGCTCCCTCTTATGGTGGTTTTACAATCAAAATTACATGCTTTGCAGTTAAAGTGACACACACTTACTTACAATCATAGTTTATATATATTATTTTACCCAAACTAAGTTAGGTAACCTTGTTATTCCAAACATACTCCCCTTTTGGGTAATATAATAATATATATATATATCTATTTACAACCTTAAATCATAGTCATCACTTTCTTTGTGTTTGACTGAAACTTTTGTAAACTGATCAGCAATATTTTCTTCAGTCATGCAATATTCCAGTCTTATTAAACCATTTTTACAGATTGTCTTACATTCAGATATCTAAGATCTGTATGCTTAGATCTCATTTTTACAGCAATATTTGTAGCCAACCGTATGGCTGCTTGATTGTCCTCATAAACTACAATGGAATCATTAACAGTTATTCCCATATCCAATAACAACTGTTTATACAGAATTAAATCAGTACATAATAAAGATAGACATGAAAATTCTGCTTCCATTGTGGACATACTTATGTGTTGCTGTCTAATTGACCTCCAACCAATCAGTGCTTTTCCTAACAGTATAGCCATACCTGAAGTTGATTTCCTAGTGTTTATGTCTGTTGCAAAACTTGCATCAGCATATGCACTTAAAATCAGATCATCTTTTGGCTCCAAATACAATGCATAGTGCATTGTCCTTTTAAGATATCTTAATATACGTTTTAACGCTTGCCAGTGATGCTCAATGGGTTCAGCATTGAATCTTGCCAATTGATTAATGCTATAGGCAATGTCTGGCCTTGACCAATTACTAATGTACGATAAACTACCAATTTACAATTGATAGGTATTCTTATCAAATTTGGGACTTTGAGCATCAGTGTGGCCAAATTCCTTACTCATTGGAGTTTTTGCCGGCTTACAAAGTTCTATCTTGTATGATTTTAGCAATTGATAAATTGCAGTTTTCTCCCCTAAAGGAAACTACATAACCTACTTTAACCAAAACTCTAACCGAAAGCAAATTAAACTTAAGTTGTGGTACATATAACGTTTTTACATTTTCTTTTATGCAAGAACAATGTGCAATACCTTCACCTTTTGCTTTCATTTTCCAGCCATTAGCTAACGATATCTGTTGTGAACTCGTGGACATCTTAACAAATCTTTTCTTATCTTTCGTTATGCAGTGCGATGCTCCACTATCTACAACCCATAAATTATTATTCACAGTTTCATTGCTATACATTGCTAACTCTAAGCATTTTTCATCCTTTTGATGCCTTTTAGCATTCTGGATGGCATTGTGGCATTTTCCTTTCTTGCAGAATCTAGCCAAATGTCCTTTTCCTCCACAATTAAAACATTTTCTAATTGTATAGGCTGTCAAAGATTCTTCATCTTCTGGTTGTTCCCTTCTGAGTTGATCCCTTTCAAGCCTTCTCCTGGCTTCTTCAATTAATCTGCCAGTAACGTCAGTTAATGTGAGGTTATCTTTTGGCAGTACTTCCAGAGAAGTTACATAGTCATCATAGCTCTCATCTAACGAAGACAAAATTATATAAACCTGATACAGTTCTGTGAAGATAAGTTCTTTTTCATGCAGTTCCTGAAAAATTCTCTTCATAGTGTTTAAATGAGTCAACATGTCTCCATTCTTTTGAAGATGTGTTCTGAACAGCTTCTGTGTAAGATTTATATGTGCTCCTATACTGTCTCGAACATAAATCTTCTTAAATTCTCCCAACATTTCGCAGCTGTTTCTTCTCCACGAATATGTACAAGCTGCTGGTCACAGAGTGTCAGTCCTATTATACAGAGAGCTTGCTCATTCTTCAGTTTATATTCTTGTATTTTCTGGCATCATCCTCATCCTCCAGATCCCAAGCATCTACCTCTGGTGGGTTTTGAATTATACTCCACAAACATTCTCTGCGTAGAAGTAGACTGCATTTCATAGACCATGAAATTATAGTTTGTTCCATCCAGTTTGGATATTAGAGACAAACTTGGTAAATTGACTTGTGCCATCTTTCTCTGGATATTAAACTATAATTAATAAAACACAGCTGTCTGTTTACAGTATTGTGTAACTAACTCTCACTTTATATAAGTCTGTTATATCCTGGTTAATCTGACTGTGCAGCCTGGGCTCATAACCAGTGTTAGGGATACACCCTAGCAGAATGTGCACGGCAGTCAGGCAATCAGGCAAAATATTTGAGATAAATGTGTTTTTGTAGCTTACACTCAGTAAAACAGATACACTGTGCTAGTTAAATAGTTTATTCCAGTAAGAGTTTTAGCATAGTCAAAACAGTCCATATATCATTCACTATTTCAGTCCGTCCGGGGATTATTCAGTTGCAAAGTCCAATGTTGAAAAAGAGATCAGTAAACTTACAAATATCAGTCCAGTAATAAATCTTCTTAGAGTAGAGATATGAAGAAATTCAAACCTCCTTTCTCTCTTCAGCAAAAGCAGCAGGGAACCATCAATCCATCATTGTCAGCAAGCAATTCAGTAAGCCAGCAATACAGTAAGCTCTCTTGCTCCCTCTTATGGTGGTTTTACAATCAAAATTACATGCTTTGCAGTTAAAGTGACACACACTTACTTACAATCATAGTTTATATATATTATTTTACCCAAACTAAGTTAGGTAACCTTGTTATTCCTAACAGGCTCTATAAATGGACCTTCCAAATTTCAATGCAAACATGCACAAACATGTTAGGGTGGTATTTACTTGAGCAAGATTTCAGGAGTTGGACATAATGCTTAGTTATAGAAGATTTAACCAAATCCCTTATAGTGAAGATGCTTGTTCTCCAGAGATAGTAGAAATAACGTTTATTCCAATGTCAATTTATAAGGAAGGAAGGGATAAATATATTGGACTGTACAATAGACTAATAAAGTGTTGAGGTCCTTATATTAATAATAAACATATTTCTTGTGTCAGAGTTCAAAAACAAAATATAATGGAGGCATTCATTTGAACAAAACTGTTGAGTTGAGTCGATGATGTTATAGTGATGTTATTCAATCAGTTATGTCTGACTATTGGCAATTTTATGGGATAGATCTTCCAATCTTTCACTGCTTCTTTGAGTTTGTTCTATGCTGTGATTGGTGTCAGCTTTGATGCCATCCAGTCACCTGTTCTTTGGTGGCCTGACACCTGTTCCTTTGCTGCTAACGTGGTACAAAAATATGGTTTGCATTCTTCATTCTTATTCTTTTTAACTTTTTTAAAAATTTAGGTATGGTCTTGCTTTTGTTCCATTCTTTACCTCCTATTATCTTGACAGTGTGCAATTAAGAATATATATGTCCCTATAATAAAATAAGGATGTAGTGGCTCAGTGGCTAAGATGTTGAGCTTGTCGATCAAAAAGGTAAGCAGTTTGGTGGTTCGAATCCCTAGTGTTAGGGATAACATTGTTTACCCTAATTGGTTTAGGTAAAATAATAAATATGTTATCATGGTTTATAAGTTAAAGTGTCTGCAACTTTAAATATAGGAATGTAATTAAGGGAGTGGTTGTGAAAGCACCAAAAAAGAAGCAAGGAACGTCAGCTTGCTCTCTCTGGCTTTATGATCCCTAATTACTGGATGAAGACTGCGTTTTTCCTTACTCGAACGGGAGAGAGAAAGGACTGTTGATTTATTGTAAGTGAACTGACATTGGATATTCTACATGGACTTTGCTAATTGAATATCCTTGAATGGACTGACTAAATGATCCTTGACTAATGGACTGTTATTTTGACTATGCTATAAACTCTAAATGGAATAAACTATATTTTTGATAGCACAAGCGTATCTGTTATTTTTACTGTATGTTAACAAACATACAAGCTTATCTCACTCATTTATCTGTATGCCTATCTGACTAATGCTGCACATTCTGTTTAGCTTGTCTCCTTAACCCTGGTTGGGGAACACAGGCTTAACACTTGTTATGGGTCCAGGCTTAACGCTGGTTATGGGCCCAGAGGCTGCAAAGTCAGTTTAACTAGGATAAAACAGATTTATGTAAAAAGTGAGAGTTTGTGTTGTTGTACGTTACAGTAAACAGACAGCTGTGTTTTATTAATTATAGTTTTATATCCATATAAGAAAACATGGCACAAGTCAATCTACAAAGTTTGTCCCTTATATCCAAGTTGGATGGAACAAACTATGTTTCAGGATCTATGAAATGTAGTCTACTTCTACATAGAGAAGGTCTGTGGAACATAATTGAAAATCCACCAAACGTAGAGGAATGGGATCCAGAGATTGAGGAAGATAGACAAAAGATAGAAGAATTTAAACAAAAGAATGAACAAGCTATTTGCATAATAGGATTAACACTAACTGACCAGCAACTTGTTCATATCCATGGAGAGCAAACGGCTGTTGGGTGTTGGCAGAAGCTGAAGAGGATTTATGTCCGAGATAACGTTGGTGCTCACATAAATCTTACACGAAAGCTTTTCAGGATGCATCTCCAGACTAATGGTGATATGCTGAGTTATTTGGAAACTATGCAAAGCATTTTTCAAGAACTGCACGAGAAAGAGCTTATTTTCTTTGAACTACACCAAGTCTACATAATTCTATCATCACTAAACGAAAGTTATGATAACAACGTCACTTCCCTTGAAATTTTGCCTAAGGAAAGTCGAACTTTAACTGATATAACTGGCAGATTGATTGAAGAGGCAAGAAGAAGACTTGAAAGAAATCAGTTAAGGAGGGAGCAACCTCAAAAAGAAAATAATGAATCTCCTGCTGCATACGCAATTAAAAAGTGTTTTAATTGTGGAGGAAGAGGACATTTGGCAAGATTTTGTAAAAAAGCAAAGTGCCAGAAGGCTGGCCAGAATACTAAAAGTAACCAAAAGATAAATAAAAGTTTAGAGTTAGCCATGTATACAAACGGAGCTGTAAAAGATAATTTATGGGTGGTTGACAGTGGAGCATCCCACTGTATAACAAATGATAACAAAAATTTTATTAAAATGTCCCAGAGTACACAGCAGATATCGTTAGCCAATGGCTGGAAACTGAAAACTAAAGGTGAAGGTATAGCATATTGTTCTTTTATGAAAGAGAATGTAAAAATGTTATATGTACCACAACTTAAGTTTAATTTAATTTCAGTTAGAATTTTGGTTAAACTAGGATATGTAGTTACCTTTAGGGGACATAACTGCATAATTGAGAAAGAAGATAAGAAAATTACTGCATCTTTAAGAGGTGAATTATATGTGTTAAATGATAATGGTTTAGAGGTGGCTAACACGGTTTATGATAATAAGAAACCTCATGATGAATGTATTCACTTGTTACACCGATGGCTAGGGCATTTAAATTTTAAAATGCTTAAGAAAACTCTTCAATTATCTAAAGGAATAAGTTTAAAACCTTGTAATAAGTATTTGCAATGCTTTGCCTATAATCAAAGCAAAAGCAGGGTCAAACCAGCTAATAGAGTTGATGGATTTACTACCAAAGAGCCTTTAGAAGTAGTATTTGCCAATTTAATAGGTCCAAAAAAACCAAGTGTAGGAGGAGCTCGATACATATTAAGGATAATGGACCACTATTTCAGATATGGTTTTTGCTATTTAATGAAAAGCAAAACTGAAACGTATCTAAATCTCTTTAATTGGATAAAATTTGCTGAAAGGAAAACTAAAAAGAAATTAATAACTCTTATAACAGATAATGGTACGGAATTTACAAATAATAAATTCCAGAATAGACTTAGAATGTTAGGTATTCAACATAAAATGTCTGCACCATATAGGCCACAACATAATGCCTTTATAGAGTGACGAGGCCAAACACTGCAGTCAATGGCACGTACTATGTTGTCTGATTCAGGATTACCTGACAATTTATGGGGAGAAGCAATAATGTGTGGTAATCATATATTAAATAATGTTGTTAATTCAACAACAGGTGAATTACCATTCACACTGTGGCATGGTACAAAACCTGATTTAAATTACATGCACACATTTGGAGCACCAGCATGGGTGCATATCCCTACACAACTCAGACACAAAGGACACCATAGAGCTAAAAGATTATTTTTTGTAGGATATGAATCTAATCACAGAACTTATAGATTCTGGGAACCAGGTACATCTAGAGTTTACACCAGTGCTAGTGCTAAATTCCTAGAACATGTAGGATGGAATAGATTAGAGCAAGATTTAAATAACGAAGTCATTATTGAACCCTACAAAAGGCAAAAAGAACAGACTAGTTATAAGAAGAGTCCAATAAAAGAAGAAGTCCACGAAGAACAAATAGGACCAGAAGAGGAAACAATTGATCAGGAAGAGTTAGATAATCAAGAACAATTAATAAATGTAAGTCCTGTAATACCTAGACGTACTACAAGGTTCCGTTGTTGGCGTCGTCTTCCACGTGCTCGGTCTTGCTTCCTGACTTCTTAGGTTCAGACGTCTCCACATCCCACCTTCATCGCCAGTGTTAAGTACTTGGACATGGGTCAGAGTAAATGGAGACAGCCTCTGAATAGTGACTTTCAGCTCTTTATTAGCATAGTGACTTCTCAAAACAACAGTGAACCCTGCCTTATATAGGCAACCTTTGTGAGAATTGTCCAATAGCGAGCTATGAACGCAAGTACTTTAAACCAATAATAATCCTCGGTTAAGGGCCAATCGGATTCCTAAGAACTAGCCAATCCGATCTGGCCGCCTAACAGCCAATCAGAAGTACAGGGCCAGAACCCTGCACTTAACCTCAAGCTCATACTTTATTAACTATGGTACATACATAACAGACACCATGATGAAGAACAGTAAAAGTCAATTGGGTGTTGAACTATTTTCCTGCAACATCAGTTTCTGGACATGTCCTAACAGGAAGGACCACAATAGCCCCAGGGATATATTTGTAACTTTTTGCTTACATGCTCTTTTCCAGCTGACCCTCTGCACATGGAATCTTGGAAGAAGTTTGGGATCCCCAGATGAGAAGTTGTTTCTCACTGTAATTATCACCATCCAATATTTTCAGTCCTCATCTTCTACTACTCTATTGACTGTCTTTGATGTAAACATCTGACTGAAGAAATGTGAAATGATCTTGTATCAGAAAGGATAAATGCACCAGATCACTCTGTAGGGCACAGATTTTAGGACAACCACAGATTGTGCTTCAGAACACACCTTTCTCTCTTTCCAGGTGAAGATTGGTTTGCTGGTGAGGTTGTTTTGAATTCTCCTAATCCTTCTTGTCTCTTTTCTTTAGAAACAGAAAGGGGATTGATTTGGCTCTATAAATTATGGATTTCCTGCTTCTGATGGCATTGGTGTCTCAGGGAGTCTCTGTGAAGCTTGGAATGAAGTGTCCACTGAATTTTGAGATCCGGGATAAGAGAAAACCATGGAACTATTACATGCCAGGAGACCATGTCATTGGTATAGTCACCTCTATGACAAGAACTTAGCTTGAAATGTTGCCTTTCAGAGTGGCTCCTATGAGTCCATCTCTTTCGTAAGTTCTTCAATGTCGTGGAGTTCCATTCCCTCCACTTGCAGTTTTAATACTGTCATTTTCTTTTTATTTCATTGAGTCCTATGTTGCAGGAGCTGTCTAATGTCTTGAATTGTTTTGATTTCTATGGCTTTCCTCTTTTGTGGAATAGACTCAAATCCCAGTATGGGACAAATAAAACCTGAAACAAATCCAGATTATTTATCCATTCCCATCCAATACTGAGCTCATCCCTTGAATTCTGAGGTTGGTTTAAAGTAATGATTGAAAGGTTTATAGATGCCTCCACCCAGCCCATTTCCATATTTAAATAACTACTCATTGATATCCAATTTCTGATCCTTAGATGTATAGATCAATAAGAAGAGAGCTGGAAGTTATTACATGATAACCAGTGGTTTCCTTCTCCTGGATGCATTAAAATTTAGTTTTCCATTCTTCATATACCCATCTTTTTAAAGTATAATGAAGTATTTGTATTGAATTATAGAATCAAATTTATTCCAAAATACCTCGGGAGGGGGTCATGCTATTCTTCAAAGCACCTGAGGGCAGGACAAGAAGCAACAGGTGGAAACTAATCAAGGAGAGAAAAAAACCAAGAGCTAAGGAGAAATTTCCTGACATCAGAACAATTAATCCATGGAACAACTTGCCTCCAGAAGTTGTGGATGCTCCAACACTGAATCAGAATCAGAACCAGAATAGAAGGGACCTTGGAGTTCTTCTATTCCAGCCCTCTGCTCAAACAGGAGAGACTACACTATTACAGACAAGTGACTCTCTTCTTAAAAACTTGCAGTGATGAAGCACCCACAACTTCTGAAGGCAAACTGTTCTACTGGGTGATTGTCCTCACTGTTAGGAAGTTTCTCCTTAACTCTAGGTTGCTTCTCTCCTTGATTAGTTTCCATCCATTGTTTCTTGTCCTGGCCTTCTGGTTTTTTTTAAATGTTGATAGCCTTATTTGTGGTGGCCTCTGATATATTGGAATACTGCTATCATGTCTTCCCTAGTCCTTCTTTTCTCTAGTCTTTCTACTGTTGCTTTTCTGGGTTGCTAAGGAAACAACCTTTTCACTTTATGTTGGTTGTACTTTGATGATTGAATGATTTTCAGTGCAGATTACTGGGCAAATGAAAATTAGGACTTCTACAAATAATAGTGTATTTGTGATTCTTAACTGTGGTGGAAGACTATCTCCATCCATTCTTCTCAATGCTCATAAAATATATATATCATCATGGGTGGCTATCATTTGCCCTTGGCTTTGGATCTGTATTATCTTAAGTCTCAGTAGGCTTGTGGCAACAAAGAGGATTAAATTGGAAAAAAATTCTGTTGATGATGATAACAACATGAATATTATTTACAGTACGGTAAATAATTTTAAACTGCGAATCATGATTTTCGCCATTCAAATGATCAACAAGAACCCCCAGCTTCTGGACAATCTCACACTAGGCTACAACATCCATGACAACTATGTCAACACTCTTGGCACTTCAGAAGCCTTGATGGACATGCTGTCTTTTGGAGAAACCAATGTTCCCAACTACAGCTGTGGAAGGAAGGAATATCTTTTGGCTCTTGTTGATGGGGCTAAGAGGGACATCTCCATCCAGATGTCAACATTAGTAGCTGCCCACAAAGTCACACAGGTTTGTGTGTGTGTTTCTATACCTGGCAAAGTGAGTGGGAATGCAGTGAATGAGGCATAAATCTAACCATATTTTGTCTGCAAGAAGTGCGGTGGGCTAGGAGGTAAGATGTTGGACTTGTTGACTGGAAGGTTGGATGCTGGAGACTCCAAGCAATGGAGTGAGCTCCTAACCTTGTCCTAGCTCCTGACAATTTGAAAGCATGTGAATACAAGTGGATAAATAGGTACCACTTCGTTGAGAAAGTAACAGATGTTGTGGGTCAAATTTTGCTAGTTTCTTCTTGAGGAGAGTTGAGAGTAGGTAGATAAAAAGTGCAGTCCTTACAGAAGGACAATCAGACTTTAGACAGAGTAGATTCACTATTGGCAATTGCTTTGTCTTGAACCATCCAATTATAAAAAAATGTCAATTGCTGCTTCCTTTATACATCTTAGTGCAGCATTTGACACAGTGCAGAGAGAACTATTAGGAGGAAATTAGTTTTCCTTGAAATAGAACTCAGGCCATTGGCTTTGATCAAAGCCCTTTCTACAAACTCTGATTTGAGAGTCTGGTTTAGGCTCAATGGAGGCTCAAAAAGAAAGATCAATGTTTACCAAGGTGTAAGAATACTTGCTTCATTTTTATTCAGTTCACACATTAATGACTTATCAGGGTTAATGAAGGATCCTGAACTGCATATGCCTAAAGATCAGGAGCTAGAGGCAACTGACAGGAGTTCACCCTATCCCATGGTGCTACCAGGGATTGAACCACCAGAGTATAGTCTACTTTTGGTTGTCTTTAAGCCATTGAGCCACCATGCATCCCAATGAAATGGATAAGCTGCTACAAATGGACCCTCCAAATTACCAAGAATTCTAATGCAAAAATGTACAAACAGGATAGTATGGTATTTACTTGAGCAAGATTAGTTGTGCACAATGATTAGTAATGGAAGGTTTAACTAAATCCCTTTTACAGAATGTACAATAAACCAACTACCTATCTACAATGATCCTTAATATAAGATTTTTCGAAATGACCACCAGAGCATTAGTATTTCATATATTATTACTAACACACTCTGATGCTAAGGAGTTCTACTCCCCCTCCCCACCTGAAAATAAATCTGTTTCAAAGGCAAAACACAAGCAGAGAAGTTTCAGCTTCAGTTTTAGTTTCACAGCAGCAACCAGCTTTAGTTACAGAACAGTTGAGCTAAGCCATGTCCAGGCTCCTTGCTGACTCCTTGCTCACAAAGCAAATACTGTTTCATTTTCCAAACAGCTCTCAACTCTCTCACACACTTACAGGATGCAAGCCAGATGAATACCAATGGATGCTGGTAGACAGAGGCAGATTTCCACTGTTCTGTCCTTCATTAACATACTCGAGATCCCCGCGCTTTGATTGGCCAAAGCGCGGGGCTCTCCGATTGGTCAGGCGAGCTGCGCCGATTGGCTCGCTAAGAATCTCCCGCGATTGGTCCATTCAGACCGCGGGAGATTCAAAGCGGTGCCATTGGCCGCGGCCGCGGTGGCGAAAGGAATAAAAGCCGCGGGCTTTTTTCCTTTCGCCAGTTCGGTTCCTATCCACCAATAAAGAGCTTTGCACTAAGTCACCGACTCCTGGCATCATTTCACGGACACAACACTGGCGACGAGGATGGGATCCAGACCCTGAACGAACCACGTGTCCGACGGAAGCCAGACGAACCACCGAGATGGCGAAGATCGCACCACCCGCACCCTTCAACCCCACCACCGAGGACTGGGAATCGTTCGCCGACCGATTCCGCATGTACCTCGAGTGCACCGGCATGAAGGACGCCTCCGGCCCAATGAAATGCGCCATCTTCTTGACCCACTGCGGAACCGAGGTCTTCCAGATGGCCAAAGCGCTGGCCAAACCCGCCGATGCCACCGCGATGGACTGGGACGTCCTCGAACCCATACTGCGGCGGCACTACGCTCCAGAGGTACCCATCCTGATCCGGCAAAACGAGTTTTACCGGCAGGACCAGAGGTCGGGTGAGAGCTTCAGCGACTTTGTCGCCGAGCTGCGGCGTTTAGGGGGGCTCTGTGAATTCGATAACCTAAACAACGCCCTGCGAGACCGAATCGTGCTCGGGTTGTGGGACCCCGTCCTCCAGAGCCGGCTGATGGCCAAGGGCAACATCAGCCTAGCAGACACCCTCACCGCAGCCGCAACCGCCGAAGCAACCCGAACTTCCGCCGACTGCATGCGCAGACCGAACGTGGGGGACCGCTGCGGAAACAACAACCCGGCGAGGTCGACCGAGCCCAAACCTGAGACGACCACCCACCAGGGCGATTTCCACTCGGCATCGGACACTTCCGATGACGAGGAGGATATCCATCGACTACAGGCAGGGCGCGACCCACAGAACCGGCGAGGTCGTAAGTCGAGGACCAACTGTGCCGGCTGCGGCGGCGACCACCCCAGGTCGGAATGCCGGTTCTTCGAATCGATCTGCCGGCATTGCGATAAGAAGGGACACATCGCCTGTGTCTGCCGCCTGAAGAAAGCACACCACCCCGGACCAGAGATCGCCCCTCAGACAGCCGATGGGACCGGAACGGGCGATCCTCGCGAGGCAGCGACAACCGGCGGAGAGAGGAGACCCACCAGACGGTCACCATCGGTCACGCCATCACCAACGACGCCCGGAAGGTCCACGTCGAGGTATGCATCGAGGGCCAGCCATGCAAAATGCAGGTGGACTCCGGGTCCTACCTCTCCATGATTGCATGGCATGAGATAAAGCGGTTGGTGCCTACCCTCCAAAGGAGGAACGTAGACAGCCAGAGACTCATAGTAAAGGACTACCAGGGAAACCGCATCCCGGTAGTCGGCACCAAAAGCTTTAACATCACGTATAAGGGGCGCACCGAACGACTCCCCCTAACGATCGTCGACCGCGACCGCCCAAGCCTACTGGGACTGCAATGGTTCGCCCCGCTCGACATCGCCCTCATGGGAGTCGACCACGTCACCGATGACGGCTGGGAGCAGCAACTAGCCCGGGAGTTCCAAGAGGTCTTCAACGGAAACCTAGGCAAGTACCGGGGGCCCTCATATCATTCGACCTAGACCCTAACGTCCCCCCCAAACGCCTGAAACCAAGGTGGGTGCCATTCGCACTGAAACCCAAGATAGACAAGCAAATTGACAAGCTCGTCAAACAAGGGGTCCTGCAGCCCATAGACCACGCCCGGTGGGAGACCCCCATAGTCACCCCAATCAAGCCCGATGGGTCGGTGGGGAGTGAATGGGGATTTTGCAGTATCCTTTTCCTGCTATACCCACCAAACCATGCCATGCCAAACCCACCAAGCTACGCCCATAGAACCGGTAGTAACATTTTTTTGAATACTACCACTGCTTTAGCTGCATGGATCTTCAAGATCTGGTAATTTAACATCTTTAGTTCTGAATAGTGTTGCACTACCCCTGAAAGAATTGGTCTACAACTTTGGGATTCTCTTGGGCTTGCGACCCCTACCTGAAAGGATACCCTGTGGGTCCCATCAGTCAAGGACTGGTGGCTGACAAGGTCCATGAAAAGTGCCTTTTCTGCCCTTTGAAACATCTTTTCCCCTGAGGTGAGATCTGTATCCACCCTTCTCATCTTCCATTAAGGCCTGAAGACCTGGTGAAGACTTGGTACCCTCCTGGGTGTGTATCATGCTGGAGATGGTTGACAGATTAAGACAAGATCCCACCTTTCCCTACAGTAATTACAACATCAACATATATGCTAATTTTAAAACAATGTATGCATTTTAAATAAGCTGCTAATGTAGGGCATTATGATTAGCATGTCAGGGTTCCAGAAAAACCCAACTCCAATTGAAAACTCAGAGACAGGCATTTTCTCAAAGTTCCTTTTTATTAGAGTAGGTGTACTGGCACATCTGGAAAAATCTGATTCTGAGAGTTCTGGGTTTTCCCTTAGTAATTCAAAAGTCCAAAACCCAACCCCTGCACCCATCAGTCCACCACATGGTCCAATCACCAACCATCCCAACTTGAGACATCCCTTCAACCACTCCTTCTCCAGGTGCAGGAATAACATGACCTTGACTGAAAAGAAGAATGCTATTATGTCTAACTACTGACACTTTATCCCCTCCTACTTTCCCAGGCACAGGAATGTGGCAGCATGGAAGCTTCTGGTTCTAATATGGCTTCCAAAACTGACATAGCAACTTAAGAGTTCTATGTTAATAAATTTGAAGGACATGGTGAAGCTACCTAGCCCAATTCCTCTCCGAGGAATCCAAATTAATGCTTCTCTAATAGATGACTTCTCAGTTTTTCCATTATAACAAATAGTGGAAGAGAGACTGATCTTTTATGGTTGACTGGTTCAGCTCTGAAAGTTCTACTTCTTTCAGGAAGTATATTGCTAATACTTCAGTGAAATCTAGTTCCATCACTAGCAAGCACACAGCCTATTAAGGAAGTATAATGATATTTACAAATATAATATAGCATCAAGCTAGATAGTAGGAGATTGTGAGTTCCAATCTTGCTTTAACCATGAAAGCATCTGGGTGAATTTGGCCAGTCATTTACTCTAAGCCCAAACAATCTCTCAGGGTTATTTTTGTGGGGAAAATAGAAAGAAGAAAATCTGTTGGATATCTTAGCAACCTTGAGTTATTTGTAAAAATAATAAAGGTTGTGTTTTGTGTGTGTGTGTGTGTGTGTGTGTGTATTGTGTGTGTGTGAGAGAGAAAATTAGTCTAGCCAATTTCTTCTTGAGAACTCCATGCTTATTTCCCCCCCCAAGGCATTTATGAATAATCTCATTAATTGTTTCTTTGTTCAGTTTCTTTGTGATGTGTTCTAAAATGTTCAATAGACAAATTTGGTCAATTATATTTTCTCAATAGATATTTTTTTCAATATGTGATTGACCAATTTATCTATTCTAGTTCCATCCCTTTCTGGAGAAGAATGGGTTTTGCAATATTTCCCACTGGAAATTGTACTTGGATCAAAATGGAGATATAACAGCAGATCTGAACACCATAAGTTGGGTGCTTCTTCCTTTGTTGGATCCCAGTGACAAGCTACTGGGGAGTTTTGAAAGGCAGAAATTTACAGTCAATAAAGACACTCTGTTACTGCTAACATTGCTCAACAAGGTAAGATAAATATTGGTGTCCATTCTCTTGCTCCATTCTAACCACCCATTTCAAGTTGGCCAAGTCAATTCACCAAGATGGTTGACCTTCACTGAGAATTGAATGTGAGGAGTAGAAATCTCAGTCTTCTTAGACTGCTTAGAATGAATTATTTATCAGCCAAGAGTGATTAGTCACACAAGGAATTTGTCTTGGTGCATATGTTCTTAGTGTACATAAAAAAGAGAAGATACATACATCAAAAATCATAAGGTACAACACTTAATGATAGAAGGCATCAGTACATTAATGAGACTCCAAATTCACCTAATAATAAATGTGGATCTGTCTTTCCATGCCAGTTGATGTTATCTAATTGTATTTCTTCAACAGAAAGATTTCTGGTTTGTCTATCTGGACCTTAGAAACAACACTTTCCAACAAAGGGTCAAACTCATGTTCATCTCCTGCAACAAAAAGTGCTTGACCTTCTATGTATCTTAGCTGGGAGACTATCTTTGACTAATTTAAAAGGGGAGCAGCTTTGCAATGTTTTATGTAGTTTTGAAGAAATCTTTGCACAGTGATAAGCTTCTTTCTTCATCACAGTTTTATTATATTTTCATAAATCTAATAGAATAAAACTTTAGTACATGTAGAATTTAGATTAATAAAGTTGGAAGGGACCTTGGAGGTCTTCTAGTCCAAACCCTTGCTTAGGCAGGATCTCGTCTTTAAAAGTTCCAGTGTTAAACAATGAACAAAATGAAATTCAATATGGAGAAAAGCAAAGAAAAAACCAAAATTACAAGTGCAGATTAGATGAAACCAGGCTCCAAAAGAGTAACCATGAGTGGGACCTTGGAGTCTTAGTGGACAATCACTTAATCATGAGTTAGTAGTGTGTAGCAATGGCCAAAACAGCTAATACATTCTTTGGTTGTATAAACAAAGGCATAGAATAAAAATCATATGAAGTATTAGTACCACTTTACAAAGTTCCAGTAAGACCACATCTGCATCTAGTTTTGGTCATCACATTACAAAAAAGATGTTGAGATTTTGGAAAAAGTGCAAAGAAGAGCAACTAAGATGATGAAAGGCCTGGAGACTAAAACATATGAAGAATGGTTGCAGGATTTGGGTTTGGCTTGTCTACAGAAAGAAAGAACTGGGGGGATGGGACATGATAGCAGTACTCCAGTATTTGAGAGGCTGCCTTAAAAAAAGAAAGGGCCAATTTATTCTCCAAAGCACCAGAAGGCAGAACAAGAAACAATGAATGGAAACTAATCAAGAAGAGAAGCAATCTGGAATTGAAGAGAAACTTCTTAACACTGAAGACAATTAACCAATGGAAAAGCTTTCCTTCAGACGAATGGTGGTATGCTACTGGTTCAGATGAATTGGTAGTTTTTTTTTAAAAAAAGGCTCTGATGATCAACTGAGAGAAGCTAGTGCAGGATCTGTTCCGAACTAGCAGGCTCGTAATCCTGCACTTCTGATTGGTCTGTGAACAGTGGGTTGTGATTGGTCATTTAGAGCTGATCCGATCGGCTGGTAAACGGGCTGCTGTGATTGGTCGCTCCAAGCGCGGCAAGCTCAAATCTCTGTCATTGGACGCTTTAGCAGCACCCAGCTCTATAAAAGGAGCTGCTGCTGCTAGGCTTTCACCTCCGATCTGCAGTCACTCTTAAAGAGTTGAAGTTACTATCCGAGGTCTCGTCTCTGTTATTGTGCCCATCTTCCCAGACATAACACTGGCGACGAGGATGGGATGCGGAGACGATAGAACTGACTGAGCACTTGCAGATTATTCAGAGCACATGGCTGAAGACGCGCAGAGAACGGCAGAATGGCCAGCAGCGCTATACTACCCGCTCCATTTGACCCAGCTAGCGAAGACTGGGACTCATATATGGACAGGTTCCAAATGTTCCTGGAATCTAATAATTTGAAGGATGCCACATCGAGCAAAAAAAGGTGGTTTTCCTAACGCATTGTGAACCCGCCATTTTTAGAATGGCAAAGGTGCTTGCCAAACCATCTGAAGTCAAAACAATGGACTGGGATACCCTGGCTCCCATCCTGCGCGCCCATTACGCCCCAGCAGTTCCAACCCCCATCAGAAGACACGAATTCTACCAGAAGGACCAACGTGAAGGTGAGAACATCGGGGACTTTGTAGCTGAACTACAGAATTTGGGCGGATTATGTGGCTTTGTAAACCTAGAAGAAGCCATGAGAGATCAAATTGTCCTTGGTCTAAGGTACCCCACTGTTCAAAGCAAAAATATGGCAAAGGGAGACATCACCCTCACAGATGCCATAGCCGATGCCACTGCAGCAGAAGCCACTCACAAATCAGCAGCATGAATGCGCCGAGCAAATGGGGCCAGCCGCCAACCACTCAGTGACCCAGCCACCACCTCAGAGAAATACACATCATCTACCCACCACGAGGACATTGATTCTGCATCAGATAGCGAGGAGGAAGAAGTCAACAGACTCAGGTCAGAGCGCGAACAGCGAGACCAGTGGGGTCGTAAATCTAATTTCCAATGCGCAGGATGCAGGGGAAACCATCCATGATCAGTATGCAGGTTCCTAGACGCCATTTGTTGTTCCTGTGAGAAAAGGGGGCACATTGCTAAAGTGTGCCGGAACAAAAGAGGATCCAGCCCCAAGAGAAAAGAGACTAACTTCCGACAAACAGCAGGCACCCCACCAACAAATCGGGACTGCCCAAACAACCAGTTGAGCCAGTACAACAGGAACCGGATGTTCACTTGTGCAACGAGACGGGAAGAGGCACATCAGACCATCACTATCGGCCACGCTTCATCCTTAGATGCAAAGAAAATCTGGGTAAAGGTCACCATTGAAAATCATCCATGCATCATGGAAGTGGACTCCGGGTCTTCCTTATTCATGGTCTCCTGGAAAACCCTCAAGCAGCTGATTCCTGACATCCACCGCCAAGACCTCAGCACCCAGAGGCTCATATTAAAAGACTACCAGGGCAATCGAATCCCAGTTGCTGGGTCCAGTCACGTCCAGGTCTCCTTTAAGGACCACAACGCTATACTACTGCTCATCATCGTTGACAGAGACCAGCCCAGCTTATTGGGTCTGCAGTGGTTCGCGCCATTAGGAATCGGAATGGCAGGCATCAACCAGATCATAGACGTAGACTGGGAGGTGGCCCTCATCCAGGACTTTCAGGAAATCTTCACTGAGGAATTAGGCAAGTACAAGGGGTCCCCCATCTTGTTCAATCTATGCCCTGATATCGCACCCATTCGCCTAAAGCCTCGCCACGTTCCTTTTGCTCTCAAACCTAAAAGTGACGAGCAATTGGACAAATTAATAGCGCAGGGCGTGTTAGAACCCATCGACCACGTCCGCTGGGAGACCTCAATTGTAACCCCCATAAAACCTGATGGATCCTTGAGAATCTGTGGGGATTACAAGGCCACCCTCAACCACGCGTTACAGCAGAGCGCCTATCCAGTACCCGTGGTCCAACATCTCCTTCACTCACTTGGGGGTGGAAAAGTATTTGCAAAGCTTGACCTGGCCCAAGCTAATCAACAGTTGCCAGATACTGCAGAAGCCAGATACTGCAGTTGCCAGATACTGCAGAAGCCCAAACTATAGTTACACACAGAGGTGCCTTCAAATGTAACAGACTCCATTTTGGGGTAAGTGTAGCACCTGGTATTTTTCAAAGCCTGATGGAAAGGTTGTTACAGGGCATCAAAGGGGTCGTGCCCTATTTTGATGACGTATTGATAGCCGCCCCTACAAGAAGTCAGTTAGAAGAATGCCTGAGAACTGTCCTCCAAAGGTTCAAAGATGTAGGGCTCAAGGTTAAGAAGGAAAAGTGCTAGTTATGCACTGAGAGGGTTGAATTTCTGGGTTCCCTTCTTGACAAACAAGGAATTCACCCTACTGAAAAGAAATTGGCTGCCATTACAAATGCCCCAAGACCAAAGAACAAAACACACCTCCAAGCCTTCCTGGGACTCATTAACTTTTAGAACATCTTCCTACCCCAGAAGGCGACTGTTGCTGAACCCCTACATAGGCTCCTCGACAAGAAGGCTTCCTGGTTTTGGGGACGTTGGGAAGAGCAGGCTTTCCAACAAGAAAAAGACCTTTTAACTTCGGATGCAGTACTCATCCAATATAATGAGACACTTCCATTGACTATGACTTGTGATGCCTCACCCTTTAGAGTAGGTGCCATCCTGAGCCATATCCTATCCAACAGTACAGAGGTGCCTATTGCATTCTTTTCAAGAACTTTGTCTAAAACAGAGAGAAATTATAGTCATCTTGATAAAGAAGCCCTCATTATTGTATCTGCAATAAAAAGGTTCCACGAGCACATGTATAGAAGATCCTTTTCCATCATCACAGATCATAAACCATTACTTGGCATCTTGGCAGGTGACAAACTGACTCCACACATCCTATCCCCTAGAATGACATGATGGTCGGAGTTCTTAGCCGCCTATGACTACCAATTGAGACACCGACCAGGGAAAGCCATTCCCCATGCAGACGCTTTGAGCCGTTCTCCACTGCCAGAACTTCTCAACGACCCAGCTCCCATGCTCTCCGCACTACAAATTGAGACGCTTCCATCGCCTCCACCAACAGCACTAGACATAGCCTGGGAAACAAAAAAGGACTCTTGTTTGGCACGGGTTCTCAGCTGGGTGGAGAGGGGATGGCCAGAAATGGAACCAAATGACACCTTTAAACCCTTCAAGAACAGACAAACAGAACTTTTCTCTCAAAAAGGGTGCGTGTTATGGGGAGACCGAGTGGTCATACCAGAGAAGCTGTGAAAGAAAGTTCTACACTTGTTACACGATGGACACCCAGACATCGTTTGAATGAAAGCGTTGGCAAGGAGCTACGCCTGGTGGCCAGGTATGGACAAATTGAAGCCTGGGTTGCCTCCTGTAGCAAATGTCAAGAAACACGCTCATCCCCATCAAAAGCACCACCAGCTGAATGGGAAAAGCCCATGGGTCCTTGGTCCCGCATCCACATTGATTTCACGGGACCTACAAAAGGACATACTTTCCTGATAACAGTGGACGCCTACTCTAACTGGCTCAAGGTCAACAAAATGAAGACCACCACTACAGATGCGGTCATCAAAAAGCTAAACAGACTTTTTGCAATGCACGGATTACCAGATGTCTTGGTTTCCGACAACAGGCCCCAATTTACTGCCTTGGCCTTTGAACAGTACCTTGCAGACTGGGGGATACGCCACGCCCTGACTTCACCTGCTCACCCGGCGGCCAATGGCAGGGCTGAACGAATGGTTCAGTTCACTAAAAAGACATTACAGAAAATGGAACAAGGAAACATCCACGACAAAGTCACCAGGATGCTCCTTCTCCAGCATATTACACCAAACAGTACCACAAACAAAAGCCCAGCTGAACTCCTGATGGGCAGGAAACTCAGATCGCATCTAGACCGCCTACACCCAGCATACACCCCAGAAAATCCCCTGGGTTCCAGCAGTAAACATCGCTCCTTTAAGGTAGGAGACCCTGTATTTGCAAAGAACTTTTCAGGAGACCCCTTGTGGATCCCTGCCAAAATAACGCAAATCACAGGCCCCCGTTCCTACTGACTAGAAACCACAGATGGGAGATTGTGGAAACGCCACATAGACCAGCTACGTTCTCGGCTGCCCACAACTCCCATCATTAACCCCGACCTCAAAACCAGAGGGGGAAGGGAATCAGGGGTTTTTGAAATTGAACCAACATCTGGCGCAGGAAGCATAACCCCACAACCAGCACAGCAAAGCCCACTATATGCATAGACGGAGGAGGAACCTTGGCAGATGGTCATATCTCCAGGAGCTAGCAGCCAAACAGGGTCCGCGATTCCAGAGAACCCCAATGACAGCAACAATGGAAGCCTTGCAGGTATCCCTGAATCACCTCCTAGGAGACCCAGCATAGAAGCTGGGTCGCCACACCAGACAGTTCCAGTAAACAGTCCATCAGAACCAGAAACTGAGCAAAGACATTTTGAACAACGCAAATCAGGTAGACAGGTACGAAGATCCACCTACCTGCGAGAATACATCACCCCACCCCTTAGACAGGACCTAGAGGGGAGGGGTGTTCCGAACGAGCAGGCTCGTAATCCTGCACTTCTGATTGGTCCGTGAACAGCAGGTCGTGATTGGTCATTTAGAACTGATCCGATTGGCTGGTAAACAGGCTGCCGCAATTGGTCACCCCAAGCGCGGCAAGCTCAAATCTCTGTCATTGGACGCTTTAGCAGCACCCAGCTCTATAAAAGGAGCTGCTGCTGCTAGGCTTTCACCTCTGATCTGCAGTCACTATTAAAGAGTTGAAGTTACTATCTGAGGTCTCGTCTCCGTTATTGCACCCATCTTCCCAGGCATAACAGGATTGGCCCTCTCACCCACCCCTGTGCTTTTCTCTACTTTATTCTCTCAGCTGATTGGCACTGCAGGTCTCAGCTGGTGTGTGGAAAGCTGTGTGCACACACGATCACCAAACTAGTAATGGAATAGGTATGATCCCATTGCTGCTTCAGACATTGTGGATGCTTCATCACTGGAGGTTTTTAAGAAGGGACTGGATAGTCACTTGTCTGAAATAATATAGGTTCTCCTGTTTGATCAGGGGCTGGACTGGAAGGTTCCTTCCAGCTCTATTCTGGTTCTGCTTCTGATTCAGTGTCGGAATGCCCACATCTTCTGGAGCAAGTTGTCCCACTGAGTTCTAATGGTCAGGAAATTTCTCCTTAGCTTTTGGTTTTTTCTCTCCTTGATTAGTTTCCATCTGTTGCTTCTTATCCTGCCCTCAGGAGAATAACTCGACTCCCTCCTAAGTTTTTTAGAATACATTTGATTCTATAATTCAATACAAATACTTCATCATAAAAATATATGAAGAATGGAAAATTAAATTTTAATACAGCTAGGAGAAGGAAACCATTGGTTATCATTTAATGCTGAAATCTTTTCTTAATTCCATCTCTCCTAACTTTATCCAGTAGAAAAGTCCTTTATATCAGTGAGATATTCCAAAAGCAAAAGGGATGAGCTAAATAAAGAATCTGTCAGCAGTTGTATTGCCTGCAACTATTTGGAACTAGTTAGAGAGTTCACACTTCCTAAGTGAAGGACAGAGACCCTTTAACTCATTTACATTTTGACTTTTATTTTCCATGGATGGTGAGTTGTAAAATATTTTCTTTGTCATTCCTTGTTTCTCCATTTAGTCCCTGCCTCAGTTGCAATGTGTGGAAAACTGTCATCCTGGATTTGTCAAGCAGGCTCAGGAAGGAGAGCCAGTTTGCTGCTATGACTATGTTTCTTGTCCAGAGGGGACCATTTCCACTCTGGAAGGTGGGTCACACCAAAGAAAAGGGCCAGCCTTGAGGTAATGAATGCATTCAAAGCCTTTTCATGAAAGTGCAAATTAAAAGACAGATTGAATCTCAATTGTTTTCTTTTTTTTAAATCAAGTTTTTTATTTTAATCTACATATACACATCAATACATAAACAGTGTGGTACCTATGCATCATACATTTTAGTGCAAACAAAAATAATAATATTAATCATCTCTTGACACACATATTTGCATTCAATTATAATCCTTCATTGTTTAATTATTCAATATTTCAGTGCATTCTTCTAGTGCCAATCACTATATTATTTAAACATACATAATAATTTCATTATTCAATTTCTTTTTTTATTTTTTTAAGTAAAAAAAGCCTCCACTCTTTTGGCAAGTAGTGTAGTTCCAGCTTTTACATCTCAATATAAACATGACCACAGTTACCTATTCATCTTATTTATTCAATTTCATATCACATTATTACTTATTGACATTAAATTCATTAAGCTTATTTCATCCAATTGTAGTTCATGTCTTAACATTTCATTTTTCTTAGGATACTCATATCTCTCTTTACAATATTATCTAAAATTCTTGTCTCATTTCTATATTCATTACCCATATTACCTTTATCTGTCACATT
Organism: Hydrophis major; assembly: GCA_033807585.1. Taxonomy (NCBI): domain Eukaryota; kingdom Metazoa; phylum Chordata; class Lepidosauria; order Squamata; family Elapidae; genus Hydrophis; species Hydrophis major. The sequence continues at coordinate 20,640,982 of CM066329.1, forward strand.
TGCAATTTTATCAATCCTTATTCTATTAGTTCCAAAATTTTTCCTCTTTAGTTGTTTATTCAAGCTTACCAACTTCATTCTACTTTAATAACCATATTTTCCTATTTACTACATGTCAGATATACACATATTTTAAATCAGATTTCACATAGTACTTTCTCAATCACCTTATAGATAATCTATACGTTGCAAAAATATTAGTCTAGTCAATTAATTATAGAAACTGATATTAATCTTTCCATAATGATTCTCATAGTTTTATACATCACTGATTATTAATAATATATAATATTCTCATTGTAAATTCCCATTTCCATATTTATTTCATTAAATTCCGATGTAATATAGTGATAATCCTTAAAATAGGTTTTCAAGTATCTTTCCCCTGGTAATATTCTAGTATCACTTTTCAGGGTTTTTATTTTATTATGATGGAGTTTCTCTTATTTTCTTTTAAATTCCAAAGTCCAATTTTTTAGAAAGACCAAGCACTTTTCAAAGAATCACTGAAAATTTTCCTGTACCATCAGATGGTGCTCTTATTTCTATTTCCACATTCCACTCTTTCTTTCACTCTTTCCTTTTTATTATAAAACTTTTATTAAATTCACTAATTTCAATTATTAGCTATTATTTCTTTTCAACACATTCAATTCCAGCATTTACTTATGCCTATTTAGTGCCAAAAGTCCAACAGTTATCCAATTTAATTTCCAAGCTTTTTGTGGTCAAATATTTTCCTTTGAATTTTCTTCTCTAAGTTAGTTTGTTGCAATAGTTCAAGCCAATTTTATAAATTCCAATTTCCTTCTCACTCTCTCTGGTCATCACCTCCACACGCTTTCCTCCAAAATAGTTCTTTGTTTCATAATTCCAGGGTATCTTAAAGTCCATGTATTTTGCCTCGTTCACACTCCACTCACTACTTCACTGCTCCAGCACAGTCTTAGTTTCCTGGACTGCTTCTCGTCTTCATGGTGGCCATTTTAGACCACCGCTGCAACTTGTCTTTGGAAGGGTTTTTCTTGACAAGGAGGGGAGATGTGGCTCCCCTCAATGCTCCAAGCAATTCCCCCTTTCTTCACCATCTCTCCAGGGTGGTTCCGGTGCCACTTGGGACCCTCCAACAAGTGAGCTCAGAGTGAAACTGCACGATTGCGGATTCCACTCTGATGATGAGCAACCAGAAGTTTTATCAAATCTCAACTGTTTTCTTGTTCATTTTCTAATTGCTCAATTTGTTTCAGGGGAGGAATAGCAAAAGGAACTTGAGAAAAGAACTAGTTAGAAAGAGAAGTGCTTAGTACATTGGACAAGATTTACTACTGCCACTTTTAAATTTTGGCTTTACAGTATCTGCTGAATAGAACAGAAAAGCAGAATTAGAAGGGAACTTGGAGGCCTTCTAATCCAATCCACTGCTTAAGCAGGAGATTCTATACCATTCCAGACAAGTGGCTGTCCAGTCTCTTCTTAAAAACCTCCAGCAATGGGGTACCCACAATTTCTGAAGGCGAGACATTCCACTGATTAAATGTTCCAACTGTGAGGAAATTTCTTCTTAGTTATAGTTTCTTTGCTCCTTGGTTAGTTTCCATCCATTGTCTCTTGTCTTGCCTTCTGGTGGTTTGGAACATAGGCAGACCCTTCTTTGTGGCTTCTCAAATATTGTAACATTAAAGTACCTATTGAGTGTGGTTTGTCAGCCATTTATAGTGTTCTTCTATATATTAACTTCTAGCAACATGAGATATCTTTGAAACTTGAGGAATTATATTAGGATAATTATTGGAAGGATTATTGCAATACACTAATTATCGACTCAATGGGAAGGTATTGCTAATCCACAATGTGTTGTGTTAAATTATGGGAAGCCCTCATTCCATCCATATTACCAGTTTCCAATAGCCATTCCAGATTATTTGCAGGATGAGCTTTGTTTGCTAGCTTACTAGATTTCACAAAATAGAAATCTTCTGAGTCCAGAATATTAAGATTTAATATCCTACAGGATTCAGGAAGTGTATCTAGAAAGATTAACTAATTCATTATTAATGTCTAATACTGTAGGTTCCTATGGAGGGTATGCACATTAAACATGGAATCCTACAGTCCCTAAGATTTGCCCAAATTCCTTGGATCTTAGGTACATATTTATATAACAGAAAATCGTATTCTTATTAATTTTATTCTGAGAAGATGTTAAAACATGCACTTGGGAAAATGTTTCTGGTACAGCTGTTGTCCCAAGAAGCTTCTTAAAATGTGAATGGCATTTTGGTATTCACAGATACAGAAAAATGCACCAAGTGTTCCCCTGATCAACATCCGAATGAGGACCAAGTCCAATGTATCTCAAAAATTATAACCTTCCTGACTTTTGAAGAAAATCTGGGCATCATCCTTGTATCTTTTGCCATACTCTTGTCCTTATCCTCATTCCTTGTTTTAATTATATTTATTAAATACCGATAAACCCCCATTGTCAAAGCCAATAATAGAGACCTCTCCTATATCCTTCTGGTCTCCCTTTTGCTTTGCTTCTTGTCTCCTTTACTCTTCATTGGTCAACCAAGAAAAGCCACCTGTCTTCCCTGGCAAGTAGTGTTCAGCATTGTCTTCTCAGTTGCTGTTTCTTCTCTCCTGGCCAAAATGATCATGGTGGTGTTGGCTTTCCTAGCAACAAAACCAGGAAACCAAGTGAAGAGATGGTTGGGGAAGAGCTTGGCCAATGCCATCATCCTTTCTTGTTCTGCTGTCCAAATTATCATCTGCTCCATCTGACTGGGAGTTTCTCCACCTTTCCCTGACTCTGACCTCCATTCTCAACCTGGAGAGATCATCTTGCAATGCAATGAAGGTTCTGGTGTCATGTTCTACCTCACACTTTGCTATATGGGCATCCTGGCTGCCATCTGCTTCACTGTGGCTTTCCTGGCCAGAAATCTCCCTGGGACATTCAATGAAGCCAAACTGATCACCTTCAGCATGCTACTCTTCTGCAGTGTCTGGATAAGTTTTGTGCCAACCTATCTGAGCACCAAAGGGAAATACATGGTGGCTGTGCAGGTCTTCTCCATCTTATCCTCCAGTGCTGGTCTGCTTGGCTGCATCTTCATCCCCAAGTGCTATATTATCTTCCTGAGGCCAGACCTGAATACAAAGGATCAGCTTACGTCCAGAAGAAATGTAGAAATGTGAGGCAGAGGAATTTTAAGTCTCAATAGTTTCCATCATTCCACACCTAGAAGATGATCCAAGGTCCTCTCCATACCTAAGAGGGCCAAGGATTTTGCTTGAAATAATTAAAGAGGATTTAGAATGCCCCCAATCTTGTTCTATAAAATTCCAAGATTCTGTCTAATGCCCTTAGATTTTTGTGACACAAGAAAACATATTCAGGTTTTTGAAATATGACACTCATGCAATGGGAACTTGTTGACACACCCCAAAAGTATGGGGAAGTTGGATGCTCTCTAAATTCCATTGTTTTAGTTTTGGTTTTTGGAAACAAGATTCTTTCAATCCCTTCCTGGGGGAGAGTCCAAGTCACCTTTCTGCAGCCATCTTGTTCAGCCTTCCTCTGCAAATTGGCATTTGAAATAGGAAAAAGGAAATGCTCTATCTACAAATTGTATAATAAAAGTGAAAAGTGGCTGAATGTGATTGAGATTGTCATTAAGATTGCAACTCAAGTGTGTGTTGAGGAAAGTTGGACATGCTGGCTGATCTAAATAAATTAGAGATCTTTCCAGTAGTAGGTGGATTCTCTATAGAAGCATTATACATTTATCTTTTACTTAGTCATATTGGAATTTGATATAATGCAAGCACAAACAATGCAATATAATCCAAGCAGCATCTTAAACTTTAAAAGAGCTGATTTTAACAAATTCAGTGACAGCCTAAACAAAATTTTGAGGAAAAAAATCCTAAAGGGGAAAACACTCTAAGAAGTATGGGAAATGTTGAAATATATGATAATAAAAGCCCAGTCCAATACAATACCACTGAAAAACAAAAACAAGAAATCCAAGAAGAAATCAGCATGGTTGCACAAAAATCTCTCTGCTAAACTGAAAGACAAAATGGATAAGTACAAAAAAAAAAAATGGAAAGAGGGATACATAACTAAGGCAGAATATTAACAGTTAGCCTGAATCTGTTGAAGCAATGGCTCAAAATGAGCAAAGATTTACAACAAAAGTCAAAGACAATAAAGTAAGTTTCTTTCAACATATAAATATCAAGAAAAAAGCCCAGGAAACAGCCATTCCACTAAAAAGAGTAGGTGGCAAGGAAGTAACAGACAGTAAAGAGAAAGCAGAGCTGCTTAACTTGTTCTTTGTATCAATCTTCACACAAAAAGAAATTATAGCCTAACCTACCAAAAATCTAACTGTGAAAGACAGGCCAGAAATAAAAATTAAAATAAGCAAGAAAATGTTTATCTCATTTTGATGAATATAAATCACTGGGACCTGATGGTTTATATTCCAGAGTTCTAAATGAACTGGCAGATGTTATCTCACAAACATTGTACCATATCTTTCAAAAATCCTGGAGCATCAAGGAACTACCAGAGAATTGGGAAAGAGCTGATGAAGTTCCCATCTTGGGGGAAAAGGGGGGGGGACACACCTTGGATACCACAGACCTGTCAGCCTAACATGAATACTAGGGAAGATATATATAAGGGGGGTGGCAGGGGGTTGCTAAGTGGCAAGGGAGGTGGCAGAGGAGTGCTGGAGGTGGGCTCCTCACAGGGCACAATTCAGTTTCCCCCCCCACTCCACTTGCCTGGCTTGTTGGTGGCCGAGAGGAAGGCAAGCCAGGGCTGACCCATTGCTGCTTGGGTCCCACTTGGATTCTCCACAGTTGCTTGGCCTTGCCTGCTAGGGGCAGGGTTGGGAGAGGGCAATCAGGGAACATGATGCTATGCCTTCTGCATCGCCCCTTGCCTGCCACCCCTTCCCTCTGACGCCCACCAGCCTGCATGCTTTGGCCGAATGCGGGCTGCCACTGTGAGAATGGTGTGAGTCAAGCCTTTTGAGAGTGGAACTTCCACCCATGGAACTTGCATTGTGGTGGCCTGCACTCAGCTAAAATGCTCAGAGGGATGCCTGGCAGAGCGTGATGCAGGTAGTGTAAGCTTCATGTTTCCTGGTTGCCTCTTGCAGTCCTCTTCAGCAGCTGCAACACCCAGCAGCTGACAAGATGTGGGCTGGAGGGGAGCCGAGTAGTGACAGGTCTGCCCTGACTGGCTCACCTTTCCCTCTGCCACCAGCTATGGGAGGAAGGTAAGTTTGTAGGCAGTTGGGAAAGCCCAAACCACTGTAGTTTTTGCTTTCCCAACTGCCTACAAACTTACCTTCCTCCCACAGCTGGTGGCAGAGGGAAAGGTGAGCCCATCAGGTTGGGCTAGTTCACCTTTCCTGGAGCTCACTTCTCCTGCAGTTCCTGCAGTGGGTGAGGCTGCAGCCTCGCTTGAAGTTCCCAACCCTTTCCCCAAAAGAGGGAGGGGTGGAAGTCCCACCCGTGGTCCCTTTGTTGGACCCAGAAGCCTTGCCTGCCAGCTTTTCCATGCAACATGGGATCAGGCATGAACAGATAATCACACCTGGTCCCTGGGACTCTGGGAGATTCATCATGAGCGATGCTGCCAGATGACTACCTTGTTGGAAGAGAGAGAGTGTGTGTGTTTCAGGTGGGTCTCCTAGCTTAGGAGGAGAGAGTGAAGGAGGAAAGGAAGGGATAGAGAGAGAAAGAGAGAGACGGAAAGAAAGAGAAAGAGAGGAAGAGACAAGAAAGAAAAGAAAGAAAAGGCAAAGGAAGAAAAAGGGAAAGGAAGAAAAGGAATAGGCAAAGAAAGTGGGGTTGGAAGGAAGGGGAAGAAAGAAAGAAAGAAAGAGAGAGGGAGGGATAGAAAAAGAAAGGGAGAGAAAGAGAAAGAGAAAGAGAGAAGGGAGAGACAAGAAAGAAACGAAAGAGAAAAGGGAAAGAAAGGAAAAGTGAGAAAGAAAGGAAGAGAAAGGAAGAAAAGGGATAGACAAAGAAAGAGGGGAGATGGAAGGAAGGGACAGAAAGAAAGAGAAAGAAAGGAAAAAGAAAGAAAGAAAGAAAGAAAGGGAGGGAGGAGAAAGTGAATGAGATATCTAGTCCAACCACCTGCTCCAGTAGGGTTAGAAAGGAGTGCTAGTGTGTATGTTTGTGTGTGTGTGTGTGAAAAACAGGTCAAGTAGCTCTGGGGAGGTCAGTCATAAATTAGAACACTTGCTAAGCAATTGGCCATTAAGCGAGGAATTCTGATATTTGGTTTGCCAGTCACATGGCCGCCTGGCCATGCCCACCCAGTCACATGACCCATCCTGGTCATGTGACCACCAAGCCATGCCCACCCAACAAGCCATGCCCACCCAGTCACATAACCACCAAGCAACAACCACAAATTTTAGGCCACGCCCACAGAACCAGTTGTTAAAAAATTTGAATCCCACCCCTGGGTGGATGGCACTGAGGATGAGTTTGTAGCACCAAGGGGGCAGTGGACTGAAAAAGTTTGGGAACCACTGATGTAGAGTTTAATCAAACTTTGTAACTTTGGGTGACCTTTCACAGCAGTCTCTGCAGACAAGGCACCATGATGAAAGACAGCAGAAGTGGGTGATGAACTATTTTCCTCCAGTATCACTTTCTGGACATGTCCTGACAGGAAGGATCACAATACCCCCAGGGATATATATGTGACTTTTTGCTTAAATGTTATTCTCCAGCTTACCCTTTTCACATATAGTCTTGGAAGAACTTCAAAATCCCCAGAGAAAATGTTTTTTCTCATTATAATTATCACCATCCTGGAGTTTTCAGTCCTCATCTGCGACTACTCTATTGACTTTGATGTAAACATCAACTGAAGCAACATGAAATGATCTTGTATCAGAAAGGATAAATGCATCAGGTCACACTGTAGGGCACAAATTTTGGGACAGCCATATGTTGTCCTTCAGACTGTACCTTTCTCTCCTTTTCAGGTGAAGATTGGTTTGTCTGTCTAAATCAGGAAAGTGAAGATTTTTTGAATTCTTCTAATCCTTCTTGTCTCTTTTCTTTAGAAACAGAAAGGGGATTGATTTGGCTATATAAATTATGGATTTTCTGCTTCTGATGGTGTTGGTGTCTCAGGGAGTCTCTGTGAAGCTTGGAATGAAGTGCCCACTAAATTTTGAGATCCGGGATAAGAGAAAACCATGGAACTATTACATGCCAGGAGACTATCACATTGGTATAGTCACTTCGATGTCAAGAACATCACTCGAAATGTTGCCTTTCAAGGTGGCTCCTATGAGTCCATCTCTTTCGTAAGTTCTTCAATGTGATGGAGTTGCATTCCCTCCACTTGCAGTTCTAACACTGTTGTTTTCTTTTTGTTTCATTGATTCCTATGTTGCAGGAACTGTCTAATGTCTTGAATTGTTTTTATTTCTATGGCTCTCCTCTTTTGTGGAATAGACCCAAAACCCAATATAGGACAAATAAACAAGTCTAGATTATTTATCCATTCCCATCCAATGCTGAGCTCATCCCTTGAATTCTGAGGTTGGTTTGGAGTAATGATTGAAGGGGTTATAGATGCCTCTGCCCAGCCCATTTCCATATTTAAATAACTACTCATTGATATCCAATTCCTGATCCTTAGATGTATAGATCAATAAGAAGAGAGCTGAAAGTGACCTTGGAGGACTTTTATTCCAGCTCTTGGCTCAAGCAGGAGAGCCTATACAATTACAGTCAAGTGACTCTCTTCTAAAAAAGTTGTGGTGATGAAGCATCCACAACTTCTGAAGGAAATTGTTCTACTGGTTAATTGTCCTCAATGTTTCTCCTAACTTCAGGTTGCTTTTCTCCTTGATTAGTTTCCATCCATTGTTTCCTGTCTTGCCTTCTGGTGCTTTGGAAAATAAATGGCCCTCTCCTCCTTGGGGGATCTTCTCAAATGTTGCAATACTGTTGTCATGTCCCTGCCCCCCAGTCCTTCCTTCTCTAGATTTTCTACAGTTGCTTATCTCGGTCATTAATGAAACAAAATCTTCATTTTATGTTGGTTGTACTTTAACTTTTGAATGATTTAAAGTGCAGGTTACTGGGCAAATGAAAATTAGGAATGCTACAATTTGTGATTCTTAACTGTGGTGGAAGACTATCTCCAGCCCATCTTCTCAATGCTCATAAAATATATATATCATCATGGGTGGCTGTGATTTGCCCATGGCTTTGGATCTTTATTACCTTAAGACTCAGTAGGCTTGTGGCAACAAAGAGAATTAAATTGAAAAAAAAATGTTTCTGTTGATGATGATAACAACATAAACATTATTTATAGTACAGTAAATAATTTTAAATTGCGATTCAAAAGTCCTTCTTTTCTCTAGATTTTCTACAGTTGCTTTTCTGGCTCACTAAGGAAACAACCTCCTCATTTTATGTTGGTTGTACTTCAACGATTGAATGATTTTAAGCAAGGTTACTGGGCAAATGTAAATTAGGAGTGCTACAAAAAACAGTGTATTTTAACTGTGGTGGAAGATTATCCATCTTTTCCAATGCTCATAAAATTATATGATCATGCGTTGCTAACATTTGCCTCTGGCTTTGGATCTCTATTGCCTTAAGACTCAATAGGTTTGTAGAGACAGGGTACTAAATTGAAAAAAAATGTTTCTGTTGATGGTGATAACAACATGAACTATTTAAATTATTTACATGGATTATTTACAGTACGGCAAATAACTTTAAACTACGAATCATAATTTATGCCATTCAAATGATCAATAAGAATCTCCAGCTTCCAGACAATCTCACATTAGGCTACAACTTCTATGACAACTATATTAATGCTATTGGCACTGCAGAAGCCTTGATGGACATTCTCTCTACTGGAGAAGCCAATGTGCCCAACTACAGCTGTGGAAGAAAGGAAAACTTTTTGGCTCTTGTTGATGGAGCTAAAATGGACATCTCCATCCAGATGTCAACATTAGTAGCCACCTATAAAATCCCACAGGTTTGTCTGTGTGTGTGTGTGTGTGAGAGAGAGAGAGAGTGAGCGCACGTGTGTGTGTGCGCACGCTTCTCTATTTGGCAAAGTGAGTGGAGTTGCAGTGTATGAGCATAAATCCAACCATATTTTGTCTATATGGGTGCGGTGCCCTTAAAAGACACTGGGCTTGTCAATGGGAAGCAGGGGTGGGATTCTACCAGTTTGCACCTATTCGCTAGAACCAGTTGTTAACATTCTAAGCAGTTCAAAGAACCAGTTGTTAGAAGAAATTACTGGCCTAATCCTGTAAGGAAGGCAGGAAGGAAACATTCTAGTGTTGCTTACAGAAACTGCCTCTCCGTCAACCCTTATTACATTCTTGACAGAACTAGACTTCCTGTCTCTGAAACGTCTCTGGAGTTTTTTTCACCTCCTTTGCTGGTACTTTGCTTGTGTGGAGTGACCATTCAAAGTTACAATGGCACTGAAAAAAGTGACTTATGACCATTTTTCACACTTACAACTGTTGCAGCATCCCCACAGTCATGAGGCCAGGAGAGATGTGTGCCTCGATGTGAGTGATATTGAGTTGGCCACGCCCAGCCAATAACATGACCATCAAACCACATCCACCTGGTCACATGACCACCAAGCCATGCCCACCAACTAAGCCACTCCCACAGAAACAGTTGTTAAAAAATTTGAATCCCACCCCTGGCATTTGGAGACAGAGGCACCTTGTGATGGGGTGAGCTTCCATCCTTGTCACAACTCCTGTCAATCTAGCAGGTCGAAAGCATGCAAACACAAGTAGATAAATAGATAACACTTCAGTCAGAAGGTAATAGTGTTCTGGGTTTCTCGGCTTATAGTCATGCTGAACACTTGACCATGGAACTTGACTATGGGTCCCTCGGCTAAGAAACAGAGATGAGCACCAAAGATGAGTTGGACATGACTGGACAGAGAAATCTTTACCTTTATTTTGTCTATCAAATTCAAAGCTTGTTTTTCACTGTGGCCTTTGCAGGCATTGTGGCTTTGGATTGGCATAGTCCAGGGGTCCTCAAACTTGGCAATTTTAAGATTTGTGGACTTCAACTCCCAGAATTTCCCAGCCAGCTATTCCTCAGCATTAAGTCTTACAGTTGCCAAGTTTGAAGACCTCTGGCATAGTCCATGTGGAAGGGGGAAAAAGTAGTCATATCTTCTTATGACACCATCCCTATTGCTTTGGGGGCTTCCACTGTGCCCTTGTGAAGATAAGGAGAGACTCTGTGTTCAATCAAAAAGGAAGATGAAGCTTTGAGGAGACATTTTGCACAAATTCTTAACCCAAATAATATTTTACAGGGTGAACAATTCCGTGATTCATGAAAAGAATTGTAATGATTATCTACATGTGTTAAAATATGTACAACTTATGAGCTTTTTGGGACCAGACCATTCATAACTTTATTTAAAAATTACAAACACATTAGCCAACTTGTCAACTATTTTTCACCCTAGCATATTCACAATCAAATTCATCATACTTGATTATAAATAGAGGCCTCCCGAGAGGATTTTCCACTGGATGAATTATTTTAAAAATTCCTGATTGGTGGCAGGTTCCTTTACAGATGTAAATAATATCTATCTAATAATAATATCAACCAACAAGCTTGGAGAACAATCTTTCACCCTCATAATATCTATCTTACCAACTTGGGTGAAAGTTTGCCAATTCTAGTTCCTAACTGAGAAAAAGAAATAGAAATGATCCCACAATTACTGTTTCATTATTCTAATAGATGTTGTGGCTCAAACACATGTTAGCTTCTTCTTGAGGAGAGCTGAGATAGATAGATAGATAGATAGATAGATAGATAGATAGATAGATAGATAGATAGATAAGAAGGAAGGAAGAAAGGAAGGAAGAAAGAAAGAAAAAAAGAAGAAGAAAGAATTAATTCTTTATTGGCCAAGGAAAAGTGGTTTGTCTAGGTGCAAATGCTCCCAGTGTACATAAAAGAAAAGATACATTTATCAAGAATCATAAGGTACAACACTTAATAATTGTCATAGGGTACAAGAAGCAATCAAATCATACTAGGAAACAGTGAATAAAAATCGTAAGGATACAAGTGACAAAGTTACAGTCATACAGTCATAAATGGGAGGGGATGGGTGATAAGGAGTGATAAGATTTATAGTAATATTAGTGCAGACTTCATAAATAGTTGGACAGTGTTGAGGGAATTATTTGTTTAGCAGAGTGATGGCGTTCTGGAAAAAACTGTCCTTGTGTCTAGTATTTTTTGGTGTGCAGTGCTCTATAGTGTGGTTTTGAGGGTAGGAGTTGAAACAGTTTATGTCTGGGATGTGAGGAGTCTGTAAATATTTTCACAGCCTCTTTTTGATTTGTGCAGTATACAGGTCCTCGAGTGAAGTCAGGTTGGTAGCTGTTGTGTCCGCGAAATGATGCCAGGAGTCGGTGACTTAGTGCAAAGCTCTTTATTGGCAAGTTGGAACCGAACTGGCGAAAGGAAAAAAGCCCGTGGCTTTTATTCCTTTCGCTGCGGCGGCCGCGGCCAATGGCACCGCTTTGAATCTCCCGCGGTCCGAATGGACCAATCGCGGGAGATTCTTAGCGAGCCAATCGGCGCGGCTCGCCTGACCAATCGGAGAGCCCCGCGCTTTGATTGGCCAATCAAAGCGCGGGGATCTTGAGTATGTTAATGAAGGACAGAACAGTAGCAATTGTTTTTTTTGCAGTCCAAATTACTCTCTGAAGTCTGTGTCTGCCTTGTTGAGTTGCAGAACCAAACCAGACAGTTATAGAGGTGCAGATGATGGACTCAGTATTTCCTCTGTAGAACTGTATCAGCAGCTTCCTGGGCAGTTTGAGCTTTCTGAGTTGGTGTAGAAAAAACATTCTTGTGCTTTTTTTTGATGATGTTTTTGATGTTAGTTGTCCATTTTAGGTCTTGTGATATGATAGAACCTAGAAATTTGAAAGTCTCTACTGTTGATACTGTGTTGTCTAGTATTGTAAGTGGTGGTAGTATGGAAGGGTTTCTTCTAATGTCTACCACCATTTTCAGTTTGGTCCAGTTACACCACAAGGCAAATTGTACAACCTCCTGTCTGTATGTGAATGGGAAGATGAAAAGAGCCACCCTTGCAGGCTTTAGACCAAGGGTCTTCAAACTTTAAGATGTGTCGACTTCAACTCCCAGAATTCCTGTGCTAACATGACTGGAGGAGGAATTCTGGGAGTCCACAAGTCTTAAAGCTGTCAAGTTTGAAGACCCCTGCTTTAGACCGAGCTGATCCAGTATTGGTGACTGCTTTGTCTTCAAACATCCAATTAAAAAATATGGCAGCCAGGGGAAACAATCTTATGCTGCATTTATAGATGTTAACTCCTCTATCAATGCATGCATTTGTTTATAAATACTTAAAGGTATTTTACTGCATTTCAGGCAGTAAAGAGAGAAATATGGAGGAAATTGATTGCTCTTAAAATGGAACTCAGAATGTTGGCTCTGCTTAAAGCCCTTTTTGCAATCACTTGTTTGAAAGTGCAGTTTGGACTTTACAAAAGCATGAGGAGAAAGATGAATACTTACCAAGGATATGACAAGGGGGCACACTTGCTCCATTTTTATTCAGTCTGGACACTAATGCAGAGGTCTCCAAACCTGGCAACTTTAAGACTTGTGGACTTCAACCCCCAGAATTCTCCAGCCAGATAATTCCGGGAGCTGAAATCCACAAGTCTTAAAGTTGCCAAGTTTGGGGACCCCTGCATCAATGACTTACCAGGGCTAAAGAAAGGTCCTGAAATACATATGCCTAAAGACCTAGAGCTGTTCAATTTTGATGTGGAATGCCTCTTTGATCCCTCTTTCAAACCAGCAGTATCCTCTTTGTCCAAAATGTGGACTTTGTTGTCTTCAAAAGAGTGGCCTTTGTCCTTTAAATGCAGATGGACTGCTGTATCTAGTCCTGATGGATTTGTTCTCCTATGTTGTGCTATGGGTTTATGAAGTGGTTGTTTTGTTTCCCCAATGCACAGATCTGCAAAAGGCTTGCTGCCTTGTACTGCATGTACCACTTTGCTCAGTTTGTGTCTAGGTGTTTTATCCTTTGAGATACACAAGCTTATGCCTTAGTATATTGTAAGGTCCCTTCCAACGCTTTTATTCTGTTATTCTATTATAGGCAATTATTTGAACAAAACAGTTCCAACAAAACCATCCAAGACATACACAAATTTTGTGCTTGAGGCATGACACTGTGGATATCTGCATATGTGGGTCTGATTGTGGTAAATTAGGGTAGTGAAATGAGTGAATGCAAATCATATTTTATTCTTTTTAACTTTTATTTTATTTATATGTATATTGGTGTTAAATCTTGTTCATGTTCTGTACTTTATATCCTGTATCTTGATATGGCTTAATAAATAATTAATAGCAACAGGAATAGCAACAACACTTAGACTTATTCATAATACTTTTCTGGGCAGTTCAGCATATTAACAACTTGTCCATGGCCACCCAGTCAGCCATACCCACTCAGTGCTCTATGCCCAGTGACTGGCATCAAGTTGGCCATGCCCATCCTGTTGGCCACACCCACCCAGTCAGCCATGTCTGCTCGGTTCCCCAAGGTCAACCACAGCCCTGATGCAGCCATCAATGGAATTGAGTTTGGTGCCTCTAGAGTAGAATTAGCCTCCAATCCTGCATTCTATCCACTGTGCCACCACAATAAACTTTTCTAAGATGTTCATGAACAGAAAGTTGGATTTATTAAAATCTAGTATGTTGGACTTAATCTGACCCTAAATATAGCAGCGCATTCTTTGTTGTTGTTTTTAGATCAGTGATGCCATTGTTTCAGAGGCTCTGCATGATAAAAGTCTATTTCCTTTTTTCCACCGGATCCTTCCCCCAAAAGGAATCGCATATCCAGCAATTGTCCAAGTGCTCCTCCATTTCAGATGGACCTTGATTGGGCTCTTTACTTCAGACACAGAGGAAGGAGAGAGTTTCATGACGACTTTTACTCATATGCTTGTCAGGAATGGAATTTGTGTTGTTATATCTCAACGATTCTCAGCAACTGGACATACAACACCCCTCAGGGAGGCCATCTCTAAGTGGAAACAAGTCAATGTTTTTGTAAACTACATAGAATACGCTAATGTTTGGGACAGAATTCTTACTTTACAGTTGACATTTGAAGATGTGCCAGAACCTATTGGAGGGAAAGTCTGGATTGTGGGATCTATTGGGTATTTGGTAATGGGACAGAAGAGCCTTTATAAATATGTCCATAGTATTTGGAGCTTTGCATTTCAGGAGAAAAAAAGGACAGATGTCTTTGAAGATGACATTTTTGAAGACAAACACTTAGTGAAATTTGAATATCAGCGTTTTCATTGTTCTTTTGCAAAGCACATGTTTTCAGTCAAAGGCCAAAAAAGATGCACTCAGAAAACACTCCTGAAGTCTCAGGCAGAAAGGAGGAGTCAATTTATTCCAGTTCTCTGTCATTTGCACAGTGTTATTAAGACTCTGGCCTACACCTTGAAAGCTGCATATTCCTCCAGATCCAGAAGGAGAAGCAAGCAAGGCAAAGAGAGTTTGGGGGCTCCAAGGCTGCAGCCGTGGCAGGTATGTAGTCCATACCAGAATCCATGAACTCCAAAGGAGAGTGAGGGGAACTTTCTCAACCCCCCTGTACAACAAAAGATTAACAACTTGATCAATGTAATTCAAGAAATAGAGTTGTGGGGATGGGTGATTTTTCTTAGCACAAACCTTAATATTACTAACTGCAGAAACATCTATGTTAAAACTGATTAGTTCTATGTTAGAAGTGTTAGTTCTATGTTAGAACTGATTACATTAGTTCTATGTTAGAACTGATTAGTTCTACATTGCTTGGGATTGAAAAGTTCTGTATCAATTAGCACTCTGTCCCCACTATTCAGTGTAAATGCTTCTCTAGCGTAGGAAGTCCAGATGCAAACCAGGAGGAAAAAAATACTGAAAATAAAATGGAGGCTGGCAACAAGGAAAGAAGGTCTCTATTTATTTGGTTTTCCAGAAACTTCAGTGACAGAAGCATGTTTCTGGGGTGGCTGACAAAATGGCTGAGTGAGTGGATGGATTTTTATAGGATTCTGGGGTTTGGAGATTGAGATGCTTCAGGTGGTTGTGCAATGTAGTGAGCCTTGTGACTTTTGCTATTTTAATGATGGTGGGTAAATCCTATTATGTCTTAAAGGTCATGTTCTGTCCTTAGAGTTTGCGTGGGGTGGTGTAAATTCTTAATTCAATCAGCTCCGGGATAAACTTTCTGACAGTGAGAACAATCAACCAATGGAACAGCTTGCCCTCGGAACTTGTGGGAGCGCCATCACTTGAGACTTTCAAGAAGAGATTGGACTGTCATTTGTCAGAAATGGTGTGGGTCTCCCGCTTTGGGGGGGTTGGACTAGATGACCTACAAGGTCCCTTCCAACTTTGATTATCTGTTAAGCATGAAAAACTATTGAAAAACAAATGTTGCAGAGAACTGAACCAGACATTGTAAAAATAAAATTGCAGTCACAAAAGGCTTACCATGGAAGAAAGACAGCTCTTTTGAAAGTACTGATGTTTTTGAGACTATGCATTTGTTCAGGTCCACACTTCTTATGCACTTCTCTCTATTAAGAAAACATAAATATTTTTCCCCTGGAAGCTCTGTATTCTTAAAATGATATCAAAATAGCTTTGTCAAAGGATTGATATAAATGTGGCATAGCAAAATCATATTTTATCCAATAGTTGTCTGCATTATAAACATTATAGAAGAATAAGTGATCAAGAACTAATTTTATTTTTCTTATATGTATCAATGTATTCATAACTATGTTTTTACTTATACCTATTATCTTGTAAGCAATTGACAAACTAAATAAAATAAAATTAAAAAATAAATAAATAATTGTTATTCATAATTCCTCAGTTTTAAAAGGAACATTGAAAATTATTTCAGTACAATTTTAAGGCCGCTTTTATACACTTAATTATAGTATTTAGTCTCCACTTAAGATTCAATTTTCTAGTTATCACATCAAGAAGTAGATTCTCATAATTCACTGAAATCAAGTTAGATTATTAAGAAAATATGGTGATAATTACAAATGTATGGCAGGAGGCTAGATAGTAGGAGATTGTAAGTTCAAATCCTGCTTTAATCATGAAAGCCGTCTGCGTGACTTTTGTGATAATTTGCAGCAGAAATTCAACTCCAGAAAGCATACACAGATGACTGATTCAACAGGATTCAATTAACTTCTTCCAACGTAATACAAGCAGAGCAGAAAACAATACAGAACAGTTTCAGTTTAGAGCTAGCAGAGAGCTTAATACAGAGCCACACCTGAGCTAACTTAATATTTTCAGTTTCCAAAAGCCCACATCGGCTAACTTAGTTGCTATGCCTATTCATTGGCTGACTTTGTTACTAAGCTCTACTCTAGTTCATGAATATACTCTGACAACTTTAGCCTGTCATTCACTCTCAGCACAACCAACCAACAACAGGGTTGTTTTTGTGGGGAAAATAAAAAGGAAAAATATGCTGGATATCTTAGAAGCCTTGAGTTATTTGTAAAAATAATAAATAATAAAAACAATAAAATAACAATTTTGGTCAATTACATGTTGTCATTTTTTTTCAATCTATGATTGACCAATTTATCTGAGCTTTTCTTTCTTTTGAAGATAGTGGTTAGGAAACTAAATTGTCTTCTTTTAAATTTCCTGGATATTTCTCTTCTAGTTCCACCCCTGTCTGGAGAAGAATGAATTTTGTAACATTTCCCATTGGAAATTGTACTTGGACCAAAATGGAGACATAACAGCAGATCTCAACATCATAAGCTGGGTATTTTTTCCCTTGTTGGGTCCCAGTTACGAGCAACTGGGGAGTTTTGAAAGGCAGAAATTTACAGTCAATAAAAACACTCTGTTATTGCTAACATCGTTCAACAAGGTAAGATTAATATTGGTGTCCATTCTCTAGCTCCATTCTAACCACCTATTTCAAGTTGCCCAAGTCAATTCACCAAGGTGGTTGACCTTCACTGAGAACTGAATTTGAGGAGTAGACATCTCAATCTTCTTAAAGTGCTTTGAAGGCATCGGTACTCGTGATCAAGGTTTCCTTTATATGTTAAAATATGGAGCACTGCTTTAAGGTGATTCCATACTGTCCAGCATGAGTTGCTGGGTAACACATTTTCAACTTTGTTTGTTTCTTATTCTAGAATAGCAAAGGAGAAGGCAATTCTGTTAAAGTTAAGGGAGAAGGCAATTCTGTTAAACAGTTCCCAAGTTCAGGTTTGGGCTGAATCCAGTGAAACTGAATCAAGACTGGATAGATATCTTCTTGGTCTCTGTGGTAAACATGCCTTGGGATTCAGATAGTTGTCCACTGAAAGGGAAGCTCCATAGTCAGTAATATGGAGGCTATGATTTTGTGACCAGAATTATTGGCGGTTGCCTTTCATCCTCTGGGATAGAGGAAAAAACCATCTGCTCATAAAAAATAACAGATAATCAGAGTTGGAAGGGACCTTGTAGGTCATCTAGTCCAACACCCTGCCCAAGCAGAAGAACCTTCACCATTTCTGACAGGCGGGAGTCCAATCTCTTCTTGAAAATCTCAAGTGATGGCATTCCCACAACTTCCGAGGGCAAGCTGTTCCATTGGTTGATTGTTCTCACTGTCAGAAAGTTTCTCCTTATTTCCAGGTTAAATGTCTCTTTGTTCAGTTTCCATCTATTATTCCTCGTCTGGCCTTTGGGTGCTTTAGAAAATAGGTTAACCCCTTCCTCTCTGTGGCAGCCCCTAAAATATTGGAAAACTGCTATCATATCTCCCCTGGTTCTTCTCTTCACTAGACCAACCATTTTTTTTATTGTTTATTGTTTATTTTATTTGGTTTGTCAATTGCTTATAAGATAATAGGTATAAATAAAAACATAGTTATGAATACATGGATACATATAAGAAAAAGTAAAAGAAACAATTGGACAGGGATGGTAGGCATGTTGGTGCACTTATGCACGCCCCCTACAGACCTCTTAGGAAAGGGATGAGGTCAATAGTAGACAGTCTAAGGTTAAAGTTTTTGGGGTTTTGGGAAGAAACCACAGAGTCAAGTAGAGTATTCCAGACATTGACCACTCTGTTGCTGAAGTCTTATTTCCTGTGATCAAGTTTGGTGCAATTAAACTTGAGTTTGTATCTATTGTGTGCTCTTGTGTTGCTATGGTTGAAGCTGAAGTATTCATTGACGGCTAAGTCATTGCAATGTATGATTTTATACACCATACTTAGATCAGACCGAAGATGGCATAATTCAAGGTTTTCTAGGTCTAGAATTTCAAGTCTGGTAGCATAAGGTATTCTACAATGAGTAGAGGAGTGGAGAACTCTTCTTGTGAAATATTTTGGGACTTTCTCAACTGTGTTAATATTAGATACATAATGCAGGTTCCAGACTGATGAGCTGTATTTGAGTATTGGTCTAGCAAATGTTTTGCATGCTCTAGTTAGAAGTGTGATATTACCAGAGAAAAAGCTACGTAAGATTAGGTTAACAACTCTTAATGCCTTTTTGGCTATGTAGTTACAGAGGGCTCTAGCACTTAGATCATTAGAGATGAGTATTCCAAGGTCCTTTACAGAGCTTGGATCATCAATAACATCTTGATTATTTAGCTTGTATTTTATTTTCTGATTTTCCCCCCAATATGTAAGATAGTGCATTTGTTTGTTGAGATTTGAAGTTGCCATTTGTTTGACCATTCTGATACATAGTCAAGATCTTTTTGAAGGGTAGCAGTATTGTCTGTGGTATTGAACAGCTTTACATCATCAGCGAAGAGAACACTGTTGCTCTTAATATGATCACAGAGGTCATTTATGTAGAGTATGAAGAGTTGGTCCTAGAATACTGCCTTGGGGGACACCACTATTGACAGGTACATAATTTGATAGGACACTCCCAATTTTGACCATTTGTTGTCTGTTTGACAGGAATGCTTCTATCCAGTTATGCAGTTGTTCAGAGATACCATAAGATTTTGGGTTTAGGAGTAGTTTGTCGTGTTCCACTGAATCAAAGGCTTTACAGAAGTCTATGTAGCTTGCGTCTATTGCTTTGCCCTGATTGAGTTGTGTAGTCCACATGTTTTTGCAGTGTAAGAGTTGCAGATTACAGGATAGTTTTTTTCTGAAACCAAATTGTTTATTGGAGAGTAGGTTGTTTGTCTCTAAGTGGAGGAAAATGGATTGGTTAATAATTGATTCCATGACTTTACAGGTGACACAGCATAAGGAGATTGGTCTGTAATTTTCAACTAGGCTGGGGTCTCCCTTTTTGAAGATGGGGATGACTGTGGCTTGTGACCATAGTTTTGGTATGCCCAGTTCGTTCTTCATATATTTTAGTCTCCAGTCCCCTAATCATCCTTGTTACTCTTCTCTGACTTTTTCTAGAATCTCAACATCCTTTTTATAGTGTGGTGACCAAAAGTGAATGTAGTATTCTAGGTGTTGTCTTACTAAGGCTTTATAGAGTGGTATTAGTACCTCACTTGATCTCGATTGTATCCCTCTGTTAATTCAATTTAGGATTGCATTAATGTCAGCGTTCCAGGGAACATGCATTTCTGTCAGTAGCTCCAAGACAAGTATAATCTCAAAATTACTTTTATTAGAATAGCACCTGGCACAGCTGTGAAATTCCAAAACTAAAAGTTTCCTGGCTTTCCCACAATGTCCCAATCTACAAACCATCCCCTTTTTACTCATCATCACATCACATGAACCAATCCCAAAGTAAGTTCCAATTCTTTCTGGGCCATACTTTTTAACCTTGAACTTATCAAAAGAATTATATTTTGTCTACTAAGAGCTACTCAATTAACATCACCCCCCCCCCCACACACATTCTCCAGCTATGTGGCAGTGATGAATCATGATTCCATAGCTGACAATTAGCTTTTTTAGCTGCTGCTTCACCCTGCTGGCTCATATTTTACTGGTTGTCCACTAAGACTCCAAGTTCCTTCTCACAGTTACTGCTATTGAGCCTGGTTTTACCTAGTCTATATGTGTACTTTGGATTTTTCTTGCCTAAGTGTAGGACTTTACTTTTGTCTACATTGAATTTCATTTTGTTAGATATGGCCCGCTCTTCGTGTCTGTCAAGATCCATCTGGATCTTGAGCCTATCTTCTTGGGTGTTAACTATTCCTGCCAGCTTAGTATCATCTGCAAATTTAGTAAGTTGCCCTTCTATTCCCTCATCTATGTCAATAATAAGATATTTAAGAGTACTGGGCCTAAGATGGAATTTTATGGCACCCCACTGCTTACTTCCCTCCATGTAGACCCATTAAGGACTACTCCTTGAGCATGGTTTGTCAGCCAGTTGCAAATCCATCTGGTGCTGCTACTATATATTCCACTTTTTTCTAATTTACCAAGAAGTTGTGGTCTACTTTGTCAAATGCCTTACTGAAATCTAAGTATATTATGTCCACAGTATTTCGCTGGTCTACTAATTTAGTCACTATGTGTCATCGGAAGGAGATCCAAAGCATTCAGTTCACCTGAAATCATATGGTGACATGATGTCCTGACCCACAAAACTGGAGCCCTGAAACATGATCCACAGAAAAGACATTCCTGATATTGGAATTACAAAGGACAATTGGAAAGGAAATGTTATTTAAATTTGGGTTTTCATATGTAAGAAGGCATTTTATCTGATAACCCTTGAATGATATTGTTTATCTTGATTGTTTCCTATATTAAGTCTTGCTGAGCAGAAATGAGGCTCCAAATTTACCTAGTAATAAATGAGGGTCTGTCTTTCCATGCCAGTTGGTGTCACCTAACTGTAGTTCTTCAACAAAAAGGACCATGTCTTGGACATCTATCTGAGGTCTACCTGGGCCTTAGAATTATCTTTTCCAGCAAAGGGTCAAACATGTTCATCTTTTGCAACAATGATGATGTTATGTAGTCTCAGCCTCAAGATATCCATAATATGTATAATCTGCATTCTAACTATTGCTTTTCTGCTGCTATGCTAATTTATGTCTTTCGGCTGTCAATAGCAATGGAGGGAGGGGGGAATTTGAAGGGGAAGAAAGCTGGAAGTGTTATGCATTCCTTTGCTGGGTTAGCAAGGGGAGGGGGGATTCTTTTCTTTAACTTTCCATTTCTTGGCTAGCTTCTGTCCCTTTTTGCGCAACTGCGAACTTTTATCAAAATATGTCAAGGTCAATGACAGCAGTCTCATCACCACCTGGAGATGACCACATGATCATATTCAGAACTTTTAATTGGAAGACTCATTTGGACTTTGGGGGGGTGGGAGCATTTCCATTCCTTTGTATATGTGATCTGCAAGCCAATTCCTTAGATTCAGAATTAAATCTGAAGCTTTCACTTTATTTCCCAGTAAAAGAATAACTTTGCTTTAACCATGAAGTCTGAGTATTTCTTCCTTGGGATCTGAAGAGAGCACAGACTGACATGTAGTTTGCATAATGAAACATCTGCAGGAAAACAAGCAAACTCAGAGGGCACCAAAGACCCCTCATTCCAACTCTGAGTTACCAATATTCTCCTTTATTGGGACATTTTTTCATGACCTTACCTCTCCATCATCTAACTATAGTTTAGACACTAGGCAGTTGGTTTTATTCTCACATGACTAAGGTGTCAGCCATAGAAATTAAAGAAAACATATACAAATAAACAAAGACCTTCTCTTTTATGGTTGACATCTTTAATTGTAAGGATCGTTTGCTAGTTGTCTAAACTGGGAGACTATTTTAGACTAATTTCAGCAGTTTTGCAATGTTTTATGTAGTTTTGAAAAAACTTTTGTGCAGTAATACGCTTCTTTCTTCATCACAGTTTTATTATATTTTCATAAATCTAATAAAACTTTAGTAAATTTTTCAGAATAAATTTGATTCTATAATTTAATACTAATATATCATTATACTTAAAATCATGGATATATGAAGAATGGAGGAATACATTTTTATACTGGTTGTCACTTAATGCTTAAATCTTTTCTTAATTCCATCCCTCCTAACTTTATTAAGTAGAAAAATCCTTTATATCAGTGAGATATTCCAAAAGCAAAAGGGATGAGCTAAACGAAGAATCTGTTGGCAGCTCTATCTCCTGCAACTATTTGCAGCTACTTAGAGAGTTCAGGCCAGTGTCAGGGCTCTGCCGATTACCCTAATTAAATCATGAGCTTCGAGCCAAGCTTCAAAAAAATCCAAAAGATTTATTAGGAGCAACATGCCAGCATTAACCTAAATGAAGCCAACTCTGGAATATGTAATTTACCTGTGACCCTGTTTCCCTCCTCCCCCCTGAGTGTATCATAAATCAAATTCTCCAATGAAGTGCGTTCACGGGCTGGGTGTTATTAATCACATTCTCCAATGAAGTATTTATGCTGGCAGAAGATCCAGTAGCCCAGCTACAACCTTTGTAAGATAAGGCTGGAATGTGCTTCTGGTTTTAAAGTGCCGTACTGCTCCTTCAGATTTCCTTCTCCTTGTTTGTGGCAACTTGAAGATAGGCATAAGAATGTTTCATGAGTTGACAGCCAGGGACTCTTTGGCTAATATCCATTTTGATCTTTATTTTCCATGGATGGTGAATCCTAACACATTTTCTTTGGAATTCCTTGTTTTTCTGATCAGACTCTGCCTCAGTCTCAATGTGTGGAAAACTGTCATCCTGGATTTGTCAAGAGGGCTCGAGAAGGAGAGCCAGTTTGCTGCTATGACTGTATTCCTTGTCCAGAGGGGACCATTTCCACTCAGGAAGGTGGGTCACACCAAAGAAAATGGCAGGCCTTGTGGTAATGAATGCATTCAAAGCCTTTTCATGAAAGTGCAAGTTAAAAGACAGATTGAATCTCAACTGTTTTCTTGTTCATCTTCTAATTGCTCAATTTATTTCAGGGGATGAATAACAAAAAGAGCTTGAAAGGGGAATTAGTTTGAAATAGTAGGGTTTGGCAGATTGGGCAAGCTTTACTACTTCCAGTTTTATAATTTGGGTTTATCTGCTGAGCAGAACAGAATAACAGAGTAAGAAGGGAGCTTGGAGGTCTTCTAGACCAACCCAGCAGGAGACCCTATACTATTTGAGACAAGTGGCCATCTAGTCTCTTCTTAAAAGCCTCCAGTAATAGGGTACCCACAATTTCTGAAGGCAAGACATTCCACTGATGAATTGTTCTAACTGTGAGGAAATTTCTCCTTAGTTCTAGGTTCTTCACTCCTTGATAAGTTCCATCCATTGTTTCTTATCTTGCCTTCTGGTGGTTTGGAAAATAGGTAGAAAATAGATAGATCCCTTCTTTGTGATAGCTTCAGTGCAGGCAGCCACTGCCCTCCATCCTGCAGTCTGGCTGGGAGGAAGCCCATCCAGTCACTTGCTTGCCTGTTTGCCCTGCTCCTCTCTGACTTGCTGTGCCCCAACCAGTTTCATGGAGGGGTTCCCGGCCAGCCCTGAGGAAGCTTCTGTGGGAACGAGGTGGCAGGAGGAAAGGGGGCTCAGGCAGATTGTCCTCCGTGGTGGCATTGCCTGACTTGGGCATGAGGCAAGTGAGGGGCTTGAGGAACAGCTGTCTGCTCAGGTGAGGTGAGGGGGGGAGAAGGAAGGCAGTGGCAGAAGGAGACTTTTGTGCTTGGGGGAAGGGCAAGGAGTGCCTGGTGAGCTGTGGGAATCAAAGCCATCTGAGGGACTTTTTGCCAATCACTGGAGTTTTAATCCCACCTTCAAAATAAAAGCCAAATGGGAAACTTTGAGACAATCATCAGAGGACTTTGAGTTCTAATCCTCCTTTAAGCATAAAAACTTCCTGGCTGACTTTGGGCCGATTACCAGGAGACTCTTGAGTTCCACACCCACCTTAGTACTTATTGATTGAGAGTGTGAAACTTGGAAATGTTTTCTCAGAATAACGTGGATACCAAACTTAGGGTTTCCTAGAGTGTGAGATGGCCGAGTGTCCAATATTGTGTGTGGTGTGAGGGAGGAAAGTGAAATTGTGGGGAAATGCCTGTTTCATATTGGGCAAAGCCATAATTCTCTACCTTCTACTTATGGGAGAACCAGAGGCATTTGTATGGTCACAAATCTGAATAGAATGGAATGAAATGGAATGGAATGGAATAGAATAGAATAGAATAGAATAGAATAGAATAGAATAGAATAGAATAGAATAGAATAGAAGTCTTTATTGGCCAAGTGTGATTGGACACACAAGGAATTTGTCTTGATGCATATGATCTCATTCTACATAAAAGAAAAGATACATTCATAAAGAGTCAAGAATCATAAGGTACAACATTTAATGATAGTCATAGGCTACAATAATCAATCAAATCATACGAGGAAACAGTCAATATAAATTGTAAGGATATAAGCGACAAAGTTACAGTCATACAGTCACAAGTGGGAGGGGATGGGTGATACGGAGTGATGAGAGGATTAACAGCAATGCAGACCTTGGTCTGGTTCATCAGAGTTTTTTTTAGCCTGCTTAAAATGGAATTTGCAAAGGGATTCTATTCACAATTAGGAACTATTCTGAAACCTAAACATTGATTACCAATTGATCAGAAATCTGTGTGGTTGGAAAGTGGAATAGCTTCCCTGGGTGCTTGTTCATAGACATCTAGAGTTTATTCACCCTTATTCACCCCCTTTATACATAGCCTGCCATTTACAATCTCACAGTTGTGAGAAGAATTTCCGTGGTAAGCAAGGCAATTTCTAAGCAAGTCATGCCTGATTTTCAACCTTTTTTTTGTCATGGTTTGGGGTGGTTTGCTCATCGTATACAAAGAATCATTTGGAAGAGAGGCTGTGTTTGAAAAGATGTGAAGACAGACCACCCTATTTTGGTGATAACAGATAATCAGAGTTGGAAGGGACCTTGGGGGTCATCTAGTCCAACCCCCTGCCCAAGCAGGAGACCCTACACCATTTCTGACAAACATCAGTCCAATCTCTTTTTGAAAGTCTCAAGTGATGAAACTCCCACAACTTCCAAGGGCAACTTCTGTTCCATTGGTTGATTGTTCTCACTGTCAGAAAATTTCTCCTTATTTTCAAGTTGACTCTCTCCTTGTTTAGTTTCCATCCATTATTCCTTGTCTGGCCTTCAGGTGCTTTAGACATCCACAGATATCGAAATACACACACTGGGAAAGATGCCAGAAGTCAGATAAGAACTGAAAGACTAGAACTATTTAACACATAACAAATAACAGATAATCAGAGTTGGAAGGGACCTTATAGGTCATCTAGTCCAAACCCCCACTTAAGCGGGAGACCCCACACCATTTCTGAAAAAATGGCAGTCCAATCTCTTCTTGAAAGTCTCAAGTGATGGTGCTCCCACAGCTTCCGAGGGCAAGGTGTTCCATTGGTTGATTGTTCTCACTGTCAGAAAGTTTCTCCTTATTTCCACATTAAATCTCTCCATGTTCAGTTTCCATCCATTATTCCTTGTCTGGCCTACAGCTGCTTGAGAAAATAGAGTGACCCCTTCCTCCCTGTGGCAGCCTCACAAATATTGGAAGACTGCTATCATGTCTCCCCTGGTCATTCTCTTTACTAGACTAGCCAAGCCCAATTCAGCATATGTTCAAGCCTCCAGTCCCCTAATCATCCTGGTTGCTCTTCTTTGAACTTTTTCTAGAGTATCAACATCTTTTTTATAGTGTGGAGAAAGGTGTTGATTGGTCTTATATCCTAGAATGGAATCTGCTGTGTTGTGCTTATTTCAAAGGCCAGGCAAACCATCCAGTGAGAAGAGGCTGGATGAGGGAAGAAGTGGCTGGGAAGGGAGGGGCAAGGAGAGGCGAGATGAGGTGAGGTGCCCCTCAATGTGAGTGATATTGAGTTGGACATGCAGATCCAGTCAAATAAACACCCAGCCACACTTACCCAGCCAGTCATTAGGCAGAGAACTGGTTGTTAAATTAATTGAATCCAACCAATGTACAGTTCCTAAGATTTGCCCAAATTCCATAGATCACTGGTATATATTTATATATTTGAAAATGGTATTCTTATTAACTTTATTCTGAGGAGATGTTAAAACATGCCCTTGGGAAAACGTTCCTGGTAACAGCTGTTGTCCCAAGAAGCTTCTTCAAATGTGAATGGAATGATTTTTAAAAACAATTCTTTTGGTATTCCCAGATACAGAAAAATGCACCAAGTGTTCCCCTGATCAACATCCGAATGAGGACCAAGTCCAATGTATCTCAAAAATTATAACCTTCCTGTCTTACGAAGAAAATTTAGGCATCATCCTTGTATCTTTTGCCTTACTGTTCTTCTTAACCACAACCCTTGTTTTAATCATATTCATTAAATACCGAGAAACTCCCATTGTCAAAGCCAACAATCGGGACCTCTCTTACATCCTCCTAGTCTCCCTCTTGCTTTGTTTCTTGTCCTCCTTTTTCTTCATTGGTCAACCAAGGAAAGCCACCTGCCTTCTCAGACAAGCAGTGTTCAGCATTCTCTTCTCAGCTGCTGTTTCTTCTCTCCTGGCCAAAACGATCATGGTGGTGTTGGCTTTCCTAGCAACAAAACCAGGAAACCAAGTGAAAAGATGGTTGGGGAAGAGCTTAGCCAGCTCCATCATCATTTCTTGTTCTGCTGTCCAAATTATCATCTGCTCCATCTGGCTGGGAGTTTCTCCACCTTTCCCTGACTCTGACTTCCATTCCCAACCTGGAGAGATCATCCTGCAATGCAATGAAGGTTCTGTTGTCATGTTCTACCTCACACTTTGCTATATGGGCATCCTGGCTGCCATCTGCTTCACCATGGCTTTCCTGGCCAGAAATCTCCCTGGGACATTCAATGAAGCCAAACTGATCACCTTCAGCATGCTACTCTTCTGCAGTGTCTGGATAAGTTTTGTGCCAACCTATCTGAGCATCAAAGGGAAATACATGGTGGCTGTGCAGGTCTTCTCCATCTTATCCTCCAGTGCTGGTCTGCTTGGCTGCATCTTCATCCCCAAGTGCTATATTATCATTCTGAGGCCAGACCTGAATACAAAGGAGCAATTTACAACCAGAAAAAATGTAGAAATGTGAGGCAGAGGAATTTTAAGTCATTCCACACCTATAAGATGATGCAAGCTCCTCTCCATACAGAAGAGGGCTTGAAATAATTAGAGAATGTTTAGAAGATAATATCCCCAATGCTATACTATAAAATTCCAAAACGTCTACTGAGTTTTTGTTATTTCTCAAAGCAGCATATCTCTGTAATGCAATTACCCTTTTGTGACTCAAAATGTCACATCAAATCCAAGTCTTTGAAACATGACACTCATGCAATGGGATCTTGTTGATATGCCTATCGAAGTTGGACACTCTCTAAATTACAAATTGGTTTTTGGCAACAAGATTCTTTCAATTGCCTCCTGGGGGAGAATCCAAGCCATCTTTCTGAATCCATCTTGTTTAGCCTTCCTTTGAGAACTAACATTTGAAATAGGAAAAGAAAACAGTCTATCTACAAATTGTATAATAAAAGTGAAAGGTGCCTGAACATGATTGAGATTGTCTTTAAGATTGCAAACCAGGTAGATGTTGGGGAAAGTTGGAGGTCCTGGCTGATCTCAGGTGGCCTAAAGAAATGATAGAACTTTCCTGTTGTAGTTGGATTCATCCAGAGGCCTCACCTGGCACCTTGCCAGCCAAAATGGAGCTTCCAAGGGGTGGATTTGTCCCTCAGCAGCCCCATTTGGCCTTCCAGAGGCCTCCCCTGACCCTTTGCAGGCCAAAAGAGAGCATCTGGGGGTTGGATCCGGCACTCTGAGGTTCTGTTTGGCCTTCTGTGGCCCTCCCCTGGCCTGTTTCAAGCTGAAATGGAGCCTCCAGGGGCTGGATCCAAGACCCCAAGGCTTGGGATCCCTAAGGGGCCACCCACCACTGGAGGTAGTTGACAGTGCAAAAAGATCTTCCCATTCTGTCTGTCTGTCAACGTTCCAAGTTATACACCCATCACAAACAGAACTCTGAGGTGAGTTGGTTCCTCACAGAACAGTTTTATTAGGAGATATCATCTTTGCACAAACAGGTGGAAAGCCAACTTTGAGTGTAACTTGAGGTGGCACACTTAAACTGACATTTTAGGGGGGAAACCAATTTATAGAAAGAGTATTATTTGTTAGGGATAACATTGTTTACCTTAACTAGTTTAGGTAAAATAATAAATATGTTATCATATTTTTTTAGTTAAAGTGTCTGCAACTTTAACTGTAGGATTGTAATTAAGGGAGTGGTTGTAATAGCACCATAAAAGAAGCAAGGTACTGCAGCTTGCACTCTCTGGCTTGATGATCCCTAATTACTGGATAGACTGAAGACTGCGTTTTTCCCCTACTGAAAAGGAGAGAGAAAAGACTGATTTGTAAGTGAGCTGACATTGGATATTCTACACGGACTTTGCTAACTGAATATCCTTGAATGGACTGACTAAAACGATACATGACTAATGGACTGTTATTTTGACTATGCTATAAACTCTAAATGGAATAAACTATATTTTTGATAGCACAAGCGTATCTGTTATTTTTACTGTATGTTAACAAACATACAAGCTTATCTCACTCATTTATCTGTGTGCCTATCTGACTAACGCTGCACATTCTGTTTAGCTTGTCTCCTTAACCCTGGTTGGGGAACCCAGGCTTAACACTATTAATCAGAATTTAAGAGGAATATAAAAATGTGACAGTGAAAAGTACTAAAATATAATACTTATGAAGTTAATATATGTTAATTAAATAATAAGATAAACATTTGAAATAATATAATAAAATAGAAAATGTATAAAAGCATTGTTAAGATAAGAAATTGAATACAAAAATTGAATATGTAATTATGGTCGTATTTGTATGTATATGTGAAACCTGTAGTCATGCTGTTTACTACAAAGAAATGTTAAAATGTGGAAAACTGAATAAAACTTGTTTTAAAAAAAAGAATCAGACTCCAACAAGGGCATGACAAAGACCTTCCAACTGCTGGCTGGCCAGAGGAGGAGCAGAGAAGCAACCAGGCAATCAGAGAGCACCCGGATTGGACAATGTGACTTATTGTTTGGGAGAAAGGGGAAATTTTCATTTTTTAATGAGATGGAAGGTATGGGAATTATTATCTCCCCTTTTAAATCCCATTAAATACTTAACATTTTATTACCTAAAACATTAAAATTAATAATTCCATTTAAAACTATACAACAAATAAACTGCTCAAAAAAAAAGGGAACACTTAAACAACACAATTTAACTCCAAGTCAATCACACTTCTGTGAAATCAAACTGTCCACTGAGGTAGCAACACTGATTGACAATCAATTTCATGTGCTGTTGTGCAAATGGAATAGACAACAGGTGGAAAGCATAGGCAGTTAGCAAGACATCCCCAATAAAGGAGTGGTTCTGCAGGTGGTGACCACAGACCACTTCTCAGTTCCTATGCTTTCTGGCTGATGGTTTGGTCACTTTTGAATGCTGACGGTGCTTTCACTCTAGTGGTAGCATGAGACAGAGTCTACAACCCACACAAGTGGCTCAGGTAGTGCCACTCATCCAGGATGGCACATCAATGCGAGCTGTGGCAAGAAGGTTTGCTGGGTCTGTCAGCGTAGTGTCCAGAGCATGGAGGCACTACCAGGAGAAAATCCAGTACATCAGGAGATGTGGAGGAGGCCATAGGAGGGCAACAACCCAGCATCAGGACCACTACCTCCACCTTTGTGCAAGGAGAGACAGGAGGAGCACTGCCAGAGCCCTGCAAAATGACCTCCAGCAGGCCCAAATGGGCATGTGGCTGCTCAAACGGTCAGAAACAGACCCCATGAGGGTGGTATGAGGACCCGATGTCCACATGTGGGGGTTGTGCTTACAGCCCAACACCATTCAGGATGTTTGGCATTTGCCAGAGAACACCAAGATTGGCAAATTCACCACTGGCACCCTGTGCTCTTCACAGATGAAAGCAGGTTCACACTGAGGACATGTGACAGATGTGACAGGGTCTGGAGACACCGTGGAGAATGTTCTGCTGCCTGCAACATCCTCCAGCATGACCAGTTTGGCAGTGGGTCAGTAATGGTATGGGGTGGCATTTCTTTAGGGGGACGTACAGCCCTCCATGTGCTCACCAGAGGTAGCCTCACTGCCATTAGGTACCGAGATGAGATCCTCAGCCCCCTTGTGAGACCATATGCTGGTGTGGTTGGCCCTGGGTTCCTCCTAATGCAAGACACTGCTAGGTTGCATATGGCTGGAGTATGTCAGCAGTTCCTGCAAGATGAAGGCATTGATGCTATGGACTGGCCCACCTATTCCCCAGACCTGAATCCAATTGAGCATATCTGGGACATCATGTTTCACTCCATCCACCAATGCCACATTGCACCACATACTGTGCAGGAGTTGGGGGATGCTTTAGTCCAGGTATGGAAGGAGATCCCTCAGGAGACCATCCGCCACCTCATCAGGAATATGCCCAGGCATTGTAGGGATGCCATACAGGCACGTGGAGGCCACACACACTACTGAGCCTCATTTTGACTTGTTTTAAGGACATTAAATCAAAGTTGGATCAGCCTGCAGTGAAGGCGGAGCTGGCATCATGACGATACAGCATGCGATCTTGGAGGTCTGAGATCGCTGCCAATATCTTTGCTCCTGGACGGTCTTATCGGATCTAAACCATCCCGAAGAGATGGTGAAAGTGAAGAGTGCATCCTGTCGATGCCAGGGACACTGCAAAGTCCCTGATAGATCCAGGAGAAGCTCTTCTTGCCAGCAGCAAAGAGGCAGCCATTAAAGCTGCTGAAGTTGGGACAGCTCTGAAACGAAAGAGAACAGAAAGAGAGAGTGTGCCGGTTTGGTGAGAACTTTTTCTTTATTCTAAGATCTGAAAGGACACCCTAAGGAAAAGAAAGAATCTGTAAAAGTTTTGACATAAGTGATTAAGCAGTGATTTTAAACAGGAATGTCAAAGTAATGTTTTTTTCTCATTGCTGGATTTTCTATTCATGATCTTATATTTTGAAACTGGACTGGTTTTTTTTTATCTATTTTTTTTCTCCATTTTGATTTTGTAACATTTTAAGCTCGAGACTCCCTTTTAGTTATTTCTTTTTTTTTAAAGGAGGGGGGAAGTGAAAGCAAAGAAACTTTGTAACACTGCCAACTAGAGGCTTGGAAATATTCTATTTCTCTTGTGACCAGACAAAGCTGAGAAACAAAGAACTGAGACTTTTTTTTCAAGGACATTGCTATTTGATAAGATAGAGGGAAGAACGTGGGAGAGTATTATTGCAGGAGCTCTTCTGGGTTTCTATTAACAGCTTGAGTCTGGTGTTGAAGTTTATAGGAAAAGAAAAGGTGATAAGTTTTTGGAGAAGAGTGTTATAACAAGAGCCTTGGATAACTAAACAAAGTGCAGTGTGTTCTTTTGATTTTTCCTAAGTTGTACTACCCCTCCTCAACAGTTTACTTTTTTTTTTTTTGGTAAAAGTTTTATTGATTTTAACAACAGACAAAAACACATAAGACATAAAACATGACATAAAAAAAATAAAAAAATTATAACATTCTTCATAAATTTACAGTGTATCGGTTGGTTTACCACTCCCTTTTGTGCATCCATTTCATAGTCATCAGAATAATTATATTACACAATAACTCACATTATCAATCATCAATAAAATATCCCAATATCATTATTGAACAATCATTTGACTATAATTTTACTAATTCATACTTAAGCGAGATAACTATAATTAAGTTAAATTATTTTATGACAAATCATGAAATCATACCAAATCTATCTTAATAAAATATTCTTAAAAATTATCAAAACCAAGAAAAATTATATATTCATTATTTCCTAAATTTCTAAATATTCTATTATCATATTGTATTATCTAACCATTGATAAAAAAGATCCCAAACTTCATAAAATTGTTTATCTTCTTGTTCTCTAATTTCAAATGTCAATCTACTCATTTCAGCACATTCCAATATTTTCTTAATAATTTCTTCCTCTAATGGTATTTTCTCACTCTTCCAATGTTTAGCAAATACAATCCTAGCTGCTGTTAATACATTTACAATCAGATACTTTAAATTTTTATTATATATATCAGGTACGATTCCCAATAAAAAAAATCTCTGGTTTCAAATCTATGTGTTTCTTTATTATTTTTTCCAGCCATATGCGAATTCTAGTCCAATATTTTCTGGCCTCCTCACAAGTCCACCACATATGGTAATATGAGCCAGGTATCTGATGACATTTCCAGCACCTTTCAGATTTATTCTTGAACATTCTTGCTATTCTCGTCAGGGGAAAATGCCACCTGTAAAACATCTTATACAAATTTTCTTATGCCGTTGACATTGTCATTTTATAATTTTGTGACCACAATTTTTGCCAATTCTCTAAATCAATCCCATATCCAAAATTCTTCCCCCAAGCAATCATTGTTTCTTTAACTTGTTCTTCCTCTAATTTAATTTCCAACAAATAACTATATAGTTATAGTCTAAATCAGTCAATTTATCATAAAATCCTTCTGTTTTAGAATCTTTAAGATACCTTGCATGTATTTGCGCATATGAAAACCAATTCATCTTTATACCTTGTTCTTCTAAATTTTGCATCGTTTTAAGTTCACCCTTTTCTTCCAATATTTCCCCATATCTAACTGTTTGTTCCTTCTTATAAGTTATAGGATACGAAAAAGCTTCAATAGTTGAAAACCAAACTGGAATTTTCAAATAACATTGTTTCTTAGTTTTCTCCCAATTCAACCATAACGATTCCCGTATATAATGCCTTCTGAAATAACCCTGTGATTTAGTTCCCTTATACCATAAAAAAGCATGCCAACCCAATAATAAATCATGATCTTCTAATGTCAACAATCTAGTCTTTCTTAACGTTATCCATTCTTTAACCCACATTAAGTTTGCAGCTTGATAATACAACTCCCAATTAGGAAGGCCAAATCCTCCTCTAATTCTAGCATCCTGTAAAAGTTTTAATTTTATTCTCGCTTTCTTGCCTTGCCAAATATAGTTCAACACAATTTTATTTAGTTCTTCGAAGAAATCCTTGCTTAACCTAATTGGTATTGTTTGAAACAAATATAAAATTCTGGGTAAAATATTCATCTTGATTGTTGAAATTCTACTAATCAATGACAATTGTAGGTTTTCCCATTTTTTCAGGTCGGATGCTATTTGCTGTTTAAGCTTAATATAATTATTCTCTTTCAATGTAGTACATCTTGACGTCAAATATATCCCCAAATATTTACCTTTGTTCGTAACTTGAATTTTCAATAAATCTGCCAGCTCTTCTCTTTGTCTTAATAACATGTTCTTTGTCATAATCTTAATAACATGTTCTTTGTCATAATCTTTGTTTTATTTATTTTTAAACCAGCCATCTCACCATACGTCTCTATCTTTTCCAATAGTTTTAGAGCTGTCTCTAAAGGGTCTTCCAAAATAAAGACCAAATCATCCGCAAAGGCTTGCAATTTGAATTCCTCCTTTTTAACTTTCATTCCTTTTATGTTTATATCCTCTCCAATATTTCCATTTAAAACTTCCAAGGTCAATACAAATAACAAAGGAGATAATGGGCATCCTTGTCTTGTACCTTTTTTAATCTTAATAGAGTCTGTGAATTCTCCATCTATCATTACTTTTGCCGTTTGCTTATAATATACGGCTTCTATTGCTTGTATAAATTTTCTACCAAAACCCATCTGTTCCAATAGTAATAACATAAATCTCCAGTTTACATTATCAAATGCCTTTTGGGCATCTAAGAATATCAAAGCTATTTATTTTTCCGGGTACGCCTCATAATATTCCAATGTGTCCAGGATTACCCTCATATTGTCTTTAATCTGTCTCTTTGGTAAAAATCCATTCTGATCAGAGTGAATAAAGTTATTTAGGTATTTTTTAAGCCTTTCTGCCAAGATTGAAGCAAAGATTTTATAGTCTGCATTCAATAAAGAAATAAGTCTATAGTTCTTAATTTGTAATGGGTCAACCCCTTCTTTTGGAATAAGTGTAATATAAGCTTCTGACCATGTTTCAGGTATTTTCTTATTTATCATAACTTCATTCATGACTTCTAACAGTGGAATGCTCAATGATTCTTGTAATGTTTTATAAAATTCTGCCGGGAAACCATCTGGTCCTGGTGCTTTCCCATTGTTCTGTCTGTTAAGTGCTTCAGTTAATTCCATCATTGTTATAGCACTTTCTAACATTTTCTGAGTTTCATCAGGTATCTTAGGTAGGTTAGCATTTTGTAAATACTGTTTAATTTTTCCTTCATCAAGATCCTCCTGTTTATATAATTGTCCATAAAAATCTCGAATGATTGCCTTTTTCTCCTTATTACCATAACAAATTTGACTATGATCATCTATTAACTGTGATATTTTCCTTGACTCTTTCTCTTTTCTTAACTTATATGCTAACCATCTACCTGGCCTATTTGCATCTTCAAAATAGTTCTGTTTAGCACTTCTAATTTTTTTTGCCAGTTCTTCTTTCTCTGCTTGATCCATTTTATGTTTAATTACATCCATTTTAAGTTTGATATCTTTTTTCTGTGGCATCTTCTGTAATTCTTTTTCCAGTTTTTTATAGTCATCTTCTAGAGCTTTAATCATTTGCCTCTTCCTAATGTTCTTTTTCTTTGTATAGTCAATTATTAATCCTCTTGCATATGCCTTCATTGTATCCCAAACATTCTGTATTGAAGTATCTTCTTTTTTATTTTCATTGAAGAAGAAAGCCAATTCTTTTTCCATCCATTGTATAAAATCTTTTCCCTTGAAAATAATATTGTTTAATCTTTATCTAGATCTTCTTTTTTGTCCTTTCCATTTAATTGTCATTGGATTATGGTCTGCCCATGTACTTGTTTCAATATTTATTTCTTGAATATTAGATAATAATTCTGTTGATGTCCAAATCATATCTATTCTGGACCACGATAAATGCCTGTTTGAATAAAAAGTATATTGTTTGAATAAAAAGTATATTGTGTTTTAACATTTCTTTCTCTCCATATATCTTTTAAATTTAATTCATCTATCATTTTAAAAAAGGATTTAGGGAGAGTTTTCCTATTTTGTCATGTTGTTTTTACTGTATAGTCCAGTTTATTGTCTACAATTCCATTGAAGTCCCCCATCATAAGTATATTAACATAGTCCAGTTCAATTATTTTCATATGTAATTTTTTATAAAATTCTTCTTGTTTATCATTTGGGGCATAAATTGCAACCAAGAGAGTTTTTATGTTATTATCCACTATTTCAACTATTAATACTCTTCTGTCTTCATCAGTATAAATCAATTTAGCTGGTGTGGTTTCTTTAACATACAAAACCACTCCTCTTTTCTTACAATAAGTCAGAGAAGTAAATATTTTCCCTAACTTTGGTCATATCAATAATTGTTCATGTTGTTTTTTAATGTGTATTTCTTGTAAACAAATTATATCAAATTTTAGCTTCTCTAATTTACAAAAAGTTTTCCTTCTTTTGATAGCTGAGTTCAGTCCATTTATATTCATGGAAATCAGTTTTTTCTCCCCCATGGTTATGCTTTATATTTAGGTCTAACAGCTCTCATGGATCTTATTTCATGTTGTTCTTTGATCTCCATTTGTCCACCTATTGCGCCTTCTTCTTTTTCCATCTCCATTTGATCCTCTTCAAATTCAGTTAAAATCTTTTCTTTTTCTGTCTCCATTTCTCTTCTTTCAAAAAATTCCTTGTAAAACATTTCTGCTTTCGCAATTGAATCAATTCTGTGTCTCTGTTCTTGCCATGGAAACATTAATCCTTCTGGGATCAGCCATCTATAGTTCACCTCTTTTTTCAATAGCATTTTAGTTAAAAATCGATACTCTCTTCTAATCTCTCTCACTTTTCTAGGTACTTGTTTTAAGACCAGAATCTCTTTGCCTTTATATTTCAACCCCTTTTCTCTTACCACTTGTAATATTTGATTTTTAATAGTTTTTTTAGTGAATCTAACATGGACCTCTCTTGGTAATTGGTTCCTCATCGCATATCTTGTGAAGACTCGATATATCTCATCTACTCCATCCATCATCTTTTCCTCTGTTATTTCCAAGACTCCAGCCAGAATTTCAATCATTACTGCCGCCAAGTTTTGTCCTTTTCTTCCTCAATATTTTGGAATCTAAGATAAAATTCTGACCTGTCAATCTCCCACTTCAACATCCCACCTTTTTCTTGTTCAACCATTGTTAATCTGTTATCAATATTCCCAATTGTATCATCTCTTTGTTTGTCTTTCTCTTCTATTTTTTTGGATTCTCTCATCATGTTTCACCATCATTTGTTGAAAATTTTCAATTTTCTCATCCATCTTTCCAATTCTTTGGTCAATATTCTCCATTTTTTGTTCCATACTCATTTTAAGATCTTGTATTCCTTGCATAACCATCGTTAAATCCACTTGCACTTTGTCTTGCTTCACCATTGTTGAGAGTCATCCTCCAGATGACGGGGAAACAGGAGCAGAAATTGAGATGCCTGAAGGTAAAATTTTCTTACTCATTTCGATAATTCAGGGTCTTCCGGGTCTTTTAATCCAATTAGTGAGGTAGCCAATTTAAAAAACGGAAAACACCACAAAAAACAAAAAACAAAACCAGTAATAAGTAAAAAGCCCAAAATTTAAAAAGAAAAAGATTCTTCAGGTTCTTCAAGACCTTAATCTAATTGTAAAATATGCAAATATAATTCAAAAGTAAAAATTAAAAGATGAAGAGAAAAAAAGAAGCAAAATAAAGCCCAATAATATCAAAAAATAATAAGCAAAGAAAAAGGAAAAGAAAAAAAAGAAAAGGATATTTCTTCAAATTCTTCCCACCTTAATCCAATTGAAAAACCTCAGAAAAATGAAGAAAAGCCATAAAAATAGGTCAAAAATAGAAATCAAAAGGCAGACATCCTTATAAAAAAGAGAAAAAAAGCAAAAAAAAGATATTCTGAGGCTTACCCTTTGAAAAAAAATAAATAAAAAATGAAATATAATAAAAAATAAATATATCAATATTACAAAATAGTGTGGGGTTAGAGGGGAGGAATGAAACAATTAATAAGGAGTTAAAAAAAAAACACACACACTGCCTTTTATTTATCCAAGGCTCTTATTTGACTTCTTGACAAGTTTCAAAGCCAAACTTCAAATATTCATTTTATAATAGAAGTTCCAAAGAGCACCTGTATAAACATCCTCCAGTACTCTTCCCTCTATCTTATCATTTCCAGTAGCCTTGAGAACAGTTTTTCAAACAAAAGTTTTTCAACTTCAAACAGAATATTTTCAAGCCTCTAGTTGGCAGTGTTACAAAGTTTCTTCAATCCACTTCCCCTTCTTCCTCCCCCCAAAAAGCCTAAAATGAGAAAAAAAAGTATGTATGTATACTTATGTATATTAAAAAAAGATATTAAAGGGGGACTCTATTTTTTAAAAATATAAACAATCAGAAGGGCAAAGAGAAAGCAAGTAAATATAAAAATATAAAAGAAAAAAGGCAGTCTGGTTAACTAGATCGCAATAAAAATTCAATAAAGAAAAAAAAAAAGTAAAAGTAAAAAGCCAAGCCTCACTTTGACATTACTAAAAAAAATTGCTGCTAAATCAAATTCTGTCAATAATTGTACAGATTTCTTCTAATATTAGAGTGTTCTTGAGTCCCAAGCAAAAAAAAAAGATCCTCACCAGTCGATACACTTCTTTCCATCCCGTTCTTCCGGAGCTGTCCCAGCTTCAGCAGCCATGGCTGACTCTCCGCCGTTGGCAAAAGGGGCTTCTTCTGGATTGACCAGGGACTTGCGATGTCCCTGGAATCTACAGAACGCGCCCCTTACTGTCACCGTCACTACGAGACGGTTTAGGTCCGTTGGGACCGACCAGGGGCGAAGATATCAGCTGTGATCTCGGAGCCCTGAGATCGCAGCTGTATCGCGGCGACGAAGCTCTGCCTTCTCCTCAACAGTTTACTTTTTGAAATAGCTATTTGGATTTTTAGTTCTTTGGAACTTGTCTTTGCTTTTTTTTTTTTTTTCCCTTGTCTTTGGAAGTTAAATTTTTATGTTTGCTTTTTGTTTTTCCACCTACCTCCAATACTGGTTTTTTCTTTGTTTTTATCTTCCTGCCTTTTTTTTCTTTTTCTCTTATGCAGCCTTTTATATTTGAGACCTCTTAATTGGATTAAGGTGTTGAAGAACCTGAATAATTTTTCCTCTCTTTTTTTGGCTTTTTATTCCTCACTTTTCTGTCTTTTTTAGGATTTTACAACTTTTTCTCTTCTGTGTATTTCTATGGTTTTTTCCTTTATTTTTGAATTTTCATTGTTATCTAACCAATCGATTGGATTAAGGTATACAAGAACCTGAAGAAACTCTTTTTTCTTTTTTATTATTATTACTATTTGGCATCTTTTTCCCTACTATTTTTATTTGAAATTGCAATTGGTTACTCCACAATTGGATTACGGTCAAGAAGAACCTGAAGATTTTGAATTGTTTGAAATGAGTAGGAAATTAACAGCTCCTGGTTCTTCAACTTCTACTTCCTGGAGAAGGCAGAGCTTCATTTCAGCGATACAGCTGCAATCTCGGGGCTCCGAGATTGCAGCTGATATTTTTGCCCCTGGTCGGTCCCAACGGACCTAAACCGTCCTGTAGAGACGGTGACCGTGAAGGGCACACTCTATGGATCCCAGGGACATTGCAAAGTCCCTGGTTTGATCCAGGAGAAGTCCTTTTGCTGGCGGCGGAGAGGCAGCTTCCATAGCTGCTGAAGTCGGGACAGCTCCGGAAAGGAAGAGACTGAAAGTGAAAGTATGTCGGCTGGGTGAGAAATTTCTCTTTTTTTTTGTTAATTCGCTGAGATTTGAAAGGACATTCTGAATATGAGAAGAAATCTGTGAGATTTTTTTTTGAGAAAACTATATGAGCAGCATATTTTAAAGGGACGTCAAATTGAGGCTTGGATCTTTTTTTTTTCTTTCTCTTACTTTTTCTTTGGACTTTAGCATGATTTTGTAGTTAACTGGACTGAATTTTCCCTTATATATCTTCTTATGCTCCTTTTTGATTTTTAAATTTTCTTTGAGGATAGAGGCTCCCTTTGGCTACTTTCTCTTTATATATATATATATATATATTTCTTAAGTTTTCGCGGGTACTTAGATGTCTGGCATTCAGCTTTGTTCGGGTATTTTCCCACGTCATAGTAGTGGTGCTTTTAAAGTTGTAGCCATCATCAGGCTTCTGTATAGTGTTTGTCTGTGAGTCAGACTTTTACAGTGGTTTCAGATTTAAATTTGGGGCAGCCTATTGCTGTGTCAGAATGGTTTTTTCTTCCTCCTGATTGGTTGAGAGTCTTGGTCTGTGTTTATTGGTCTTGGAGTTTGCTGTGTTCTGCTTCTAATATCTTCTGTCTGTTTTTTGGGGGGGCTCTTTTTGTATCTTGATTGGCTGGCAACATTGTGTTACTTTATTGGAGGCCTTTAGTGCAGCTTGGTTTCGGGTAAATGGATGGCTATCATTAGTTAGGAAGCTGGGTTTCATCTGGGTGCCTGGTTGGGGTGTCTTTGAACTGGAGGTATCAGGGGGGATCTGTTTGTGCCCAGGTGTTTGTCTGGCTTGTGGTGTGGAGATTTTTTTGTTTGTGAGTGCAGGCTTCCAAATGATTGACAGCCTGGTGGAATCATCTCTTCTGTTTATGCTTTCTGGTCTTTTTTCAATCTCTATGGCTTCTCTGATGATTCTGTGGCTGGGATTTTCTATAGTGGCTAGGGTTTTGGTGCCATTGAAGTTGATGTTATGACCCACCAGGCTGTCAATGAATCAGTGGTTGAACAAGATAAAAGTGGGATGTTGAGGTGGGAAATGGAGAGGTCAGAATTCTAACTCAGATTTCAAAATATAGAAGAAGAAAAAGGACAAAACTTGGCAATAATGATAGAATTGTTGGCAGATGCTTTGGAAATCACAGAGGAAAAGATGATGGATGGAGTAGATGAGGTATACTGAGTTTATACAAGATATGCAATGAGAAATAACTTACCAAGGGAAGTCCATATCAGATTTACCAAAAAATACATTAAAACACAAATACTACAAGTGGTAAGAGAGAAGACATTGAAATACAAAGGCAAAGCAATTGTGGTTTTAAAACAAATACGCAGAAGAGTGAGAAAGATGAGAAGAGAATATCGATTTCTGACCCAAATGCTATTGAAAAAGGAAGTGAATTATAGATGGCTGATCCCAGAAGGATTAATGTTTATGTGGCAAGAACAGAGACATAGAATTGATTCAATTGAGAAAGCAGAACTTTTCCATGCAGAATTTTTTGGAAGGAGAGAAGAAGAGGCAGAGAAAGTAGCTTCATTAATTGAGTTTCAAGAGGAACAACTGGAGATTGAAAAAGAGAAAGGAGCAGTAGGGGGACAGGTGGATAGCAAAGAACAGCGTGAAGTGAGATCTATGAGAGCTGTTAGACCTAAATATAAAGCATAATCGTGGAAGAAAAAAAGTTGATTACAATGAATATAAATGGACTCAATTTAGCTGTTAAAAGAAGGAAAATCTTTCATAAATTAGAGAAATTAAAATTTGATATAATTTGTTTGTAAGAAGTACATATTAAAAAACAACATGAACAATTGTTAGTACAGCCAAAATTAGGGAAAATATTTACTTCTTTGACTCAATGTAAGAAAAGAGGAGTGGTTCTCTACATTAAAGAGGCCATCCCAGCAAAATTGATTTATATTGATGAAGATGGAAGAGTATTAATGGTGGAAATAATGGACAACAATATAAAAATACTTTTGATTGCAATTTACGCTCCGAATGATAAACAAGAAGAATTCTATAAAAAAATTACACATGAAAATAACTGGACTGGACTATGTTAATATAATTATGATGGGAGACTTCAATGGAATTGTGGACAATAAACTAGACTATATAGCAACAACAACAAAACAAAATGGAAAGACTCTCCCTAAATCTTTTTTTAAAATGACTGATGAATTAACTTTAAAAGCCATTTGGAGAGAAAGAAATGTTAAAACTAAACAATACACTTTCCACTCAAATAGACATTTATTATGGTCCAGATTGGATATGATTTGGATCTCAACAGAATTAATATCTAATATTCAAGAAACAAATATTGAAATAAGTACTTGGGCAGATCATAGCCCAATGACAATTAAATGGAAGGGACAAAAAAAAAGATCGAGATGGACATTAAACAATACTATTTTAAAGGAAAAAAATTTTACACAATGGATGGAGAAAGAATTGGTTTTCTTCATTAGATAAAATAAAAAAGAAGATACTTCAACACAGAATGTTTGGGATACAATGAAGGCATATGCTAGAGGTTTGATAATAGAATACATAAGAAAAAAGAATATTAGGAAAAGGCAAGCCACCAAGGCCTTGGAAGATGAGTATAAAAGACTTGAAAAAGAATTACAGAAAATGCCACAGAAAAAGGATATTAAATTGAAGTTGGATATAACTAAACATAAAATGGAATTAATAGAGAAAGAATTGGCACAGAAAATTAGAAATGCTAAACAGAATTATTTTGAAGATGCAAATAAACCAGGTAGATGGCTAGTATATAAATTGAGAAAGGAGAAAGAATCAAGAAAAATATTGAAGTTAATAGATGACCAAGGCCAAGTTTGTTATGGTAATAAGGAGAAAAAAGACATTATTTGAGACTTCTATGGGCAATTATATAAACAAGAGAATATTGATGAGGAAAAAGTCAAACAGTATCTACAGAATGCTAACCTACCGAAGATATCTAAAGAGACTGAAGAAATGCTAGAAAGCAATATAACAATGATGGAATTAACAGAAGCACTTAAGAAACAAAATAATGGGAAAGCACCAGGTCCAGATGGGCTTCCGGCAGAATTTTATAAAACATTACAAGAATCATTGAGTATTCCATTGCTAGAAGTTATGAATAAAGTTATGTTAAAGAAGATGATACCCAAAACATGGTCAGAGGCTTATTTTACACTTATACCAAAAGAAGAGGCTGATCCACTGCAAATTAAGAACTATAGACCTATTTCTTTATTAAATGCAGACTATAAAATCTTTGCTTCAATTTTAGCAGAAAGACTTAAAAAATACTTAAATAATTTCATTCACCCAGATCAAAATGGATTTCTGCCAAAGAGACAAATTAGAGACAATATGAGAGTAATCTTTGATACTTTGGAATATAATGAGGCACACCCTGAAAAGCAAATGGCTTTGATATTCCTAGATACTCAAAAGGCATTCGACAATGTAAACTGGAGATTTATGTTATTACTATTGGAACAGATGGGTTTTGCCAGAAAATTTATCCAAGCAATAGAAGCCATATACAATAAGCAGACAGCAAAGATAATGATAGAGGGAGAATTTACAGACTTTATTAATAAAAGAAAAGGCACAAAACAAGGATGTCCCCAATCTCCTTTGCTACTTGTATTGACTTTGGAAGTGTTGAATAGAAATATTAGAGATGATAAAAGCATAAAAGGAATGAAAATTAAAAAAGAAGAATTTAAATTGCAAGCCTTTGCTGATGACTTAGCCTTTATTTTGGAAAATCTGTTAGAAACAGCTCCAAAGTTATTGGAAAAGATAGTGATATAGAGTGAGGTGGCTGGTATGAAAATAAATAAAGACAAAACAAAGATCTTGACAAAGAACATGCTACTGAGACAGAGAACAACTGGCAGATCTTTTGAAAAAGTTACGAATAAGGTCAAGTATCTGGGGATATACTTGACAGCAAGATGTAGCACATTAAAAGAGAATAATTATATTAAACTTAAACAACAGATAGCTTTAGATTTGAAGAAATGGGAAAAGTTACAATTGTCATTAATAGGGAGAATTTCAACAATCAAGATGAATATTTTTCCCAGAATTCTATTTCTGTTTCAAACAATACCAATTAGGCTTGGAAAAGACTATTTTGAAGATTTAAATAAAATTATGCTGAAGTATATATGGCAAGATAAGAAAGCGAGAATAAAGCTAAAGCTTTTGCAAGACGCTAGAATTAGAGGAGGTTTTGGCTTGTCCAATTGGGAATTGTACTACCAAGCTGCAAATTTGATGTGGGTCAAGGAATGGATAACATTAAGAAAGACTAGATTGTTGACACTAGAAGGTCATGATTTGCTGTTGGGTTGGCACGCTTTTTTATGGTATAAGGGAACTAAAACACAGGGTTATTTTAAAAGACATTATATATGGGAGTCTTTGTGAGAGAAGAATTGGGAGAAGATAAAAAGACAATGTTATTTGAAAATTCCAGTTTGGTTATCGACTATTGAAGCATTTTCCTATCCTATAATTTATAAGAAGGAACAAACAGTTAGATATGGGGAACTATTGGATGAAAAGGGTGAACTTAAATCGATACAAAAGTTAGAGGAACAAGGTATAAAGATGAATTGGTTTTCATATGCGCAAATACATTCAAGGTATGATGAAGATTCTAAAACAGAGGGATTATATGATAAACAGACAGATCTAGATAAGATCTTGACGGGTACTGATGAGAAGGTGATTAAAAAATTATATGGTTATT
The DNA here is from genome assembly GCA_033807585.1 of Hydrophis major. Classification (NCBI taxonomy): domain Eukaryota; kingdom Metazoa; phylum Chordata; class Lepidosauria; order Squamata; family Elapidae; genus Hydrophis; species Hydrophis major. The sequence goes on from CM066329.1 coordinate 20,684,904, forward strand.
TACTGGGTATTAAGTTAGAGGAAGAACAAGTTAAAGAAACTATGATTGTTTGGGGGAAGAATTTTGGATATGGGATTATTCTAGAGAAATGGCAAAAACTGTGGTCTCAAAATTATAAAATGACAATGTCAACAGCATATAAAGAAAATTTGTATAAGATGTTTTACAGGTGGCACTTTCCCCCGACAAGAATAGCAAGAATGTTCAAGAATAAATCTGAAAAGTGCTGGAAATGTCATCAGATACCTGGCTCATATTACCATATGTGGTGGACTTGTGAGGACACTAGAAAATATTGGACTAAAATTCGCATGTGGTTGGAAAAAGTGATAAAGAAACGTATAGATTTGAAACCGGAGTTCTTTTTATTGGGAATCTTACCAGATACATATAACAAAGACTTGAAATATTTGATTGTAAATGTATTAACAGCAGCTAGGATTGTATTTGCTAAACATTGGAAGAGTGAGAAAACACCAATAGAGGAAGAAATTATTAAGAAAATATTGGAATGTGCTGAAATGAGTAGATTGACATTTGAAATTAGAGAACAAGAAGATAAACAATTTTATGAAGTTTGGGATCTTTTCTATCAACGGTTAGATGACAAAATACAATAATAGAATATTTAGAATGTTAAACAGCAAGGAATATCTTTATTTTTTCTTTCTCTTTTGTTATTTGACATTATATCTATAAAGGGTTTGTAGGACAGATCTGGTATGATTATATGATTTGTTATAGAATAAAGTGTTTAAAGTATTGTTATCTCATAAAGCATGAATGACTAAAAGTATAGTCAAATGATTTTTTTAATAGCGATATTAGGATATATAAGTTTGGATTGACAATATGAGTTATTATGTAGTGTAACTGTAATTGAGACTACGAAATGAATGCACAAAACTGATGAACCAACCGACACACTGTATGTACACAAGAGAGTTGATGTTTTTATGTCTTGTTTGTTTTGTTAGTTTGTAGAAAATCAATAAAATTGTTTTCAAAAAAAAACAAAAACCTTCTACTTCCCCCTCCCCACCATCTGGAGGACAACGTTCAATACAGACAATGTTAAGGCAAGAGGAAGAACAAGAAAAAGAAAAAGTGACCCTGCAGATGATTATGCAAGGAATTCAAAACATTCACACAAGATCAGAGAATATTGAAAAGAGAATAGAGAATATCGAACAAAGAACAGAGAACATTGAACAAAGAACAGGGAAAACCAATGAAAAAGTTGAGAACATCCAACAAATGATGATGAAGTATGATGAGAGACTACTAATAATTGAAGAAGATAAACAAAGAGATAAGAAGATTGGAGACATTGATTACAGATTAACTGTGGTTGAATAAGATAAAAGTGGTATGCTGAGATGGGAGATGGACAGATCAGAATTTTATCTTAGATTCCAAAACATAGAGGAAGAAAAAGGACAAAATCTAGCTGAGATAATGATATAAATATTGGCTGAAGGTTTGGAAATAACTGAAGAGAAGATGGCTGGAATAGATGAGGTCTATCGAGTTTTCACAAGATACACAATGAGAAATAGCCTACCAAGAGAAGTTCACATCAGATTTACAAAGAAAGCCATTAAAACGCAAATATTGCAAGTGGCAACAGAGAAAACATTGAACTATAAAGAAAAGGAGATTGTGGTTTTGAAACAAGTACCCAGGAGAGAGAGAGAGATGAGAAGAGAATACCAATTCTTAACCAAATTGCTACTTAAAAAAGAGGTGAATTGTAGATGGCTGATTCCAGAAGGTTCAATGTTCACATGGCAAGAACAGAGATACAGAATTGATTCAACTGAGAAAGCTGAATCATTTTATACAAAATTTTTCAGAGGGAAAGAGAAATTTCACTAATTGAATTCCAAGAGGACTGCCAAATGATGACTGAAAAAGAGGAAGGTGCAGTAGATGGAAAGGAGGAAGCCAAAAAACAATGTGGGCCATGTCAAAAGTGCAAAGTTCCAGCAACAATTTGTTACTAAAATTTAATAACAGCAATTCAAAATGAAATTTGATAAAATACTGTTTAAAATGGAATTTGATAAAATACAATTTAAAATGGAATCTAGACAAAATACAATTTAAGATGAAATAGTAATAAAATACAATCCAAAATAAAGTTGTAATAATGTACAATAATTTAAGATATAGATAAAATATAATAACATTATATTTTGGAGTCGCCCTTGCAATCTACCCAATCAATCCCACATATGCAGATCTCAACCAAATCATTTTGTTTAAATACTGTGCTACTTTAAATGTTATTTTCAAGTTCTGGCCAGACTTAAGGTAAGTTATTTTGATATGGGTATCCCAATGGGTCATTCATCTGATATATGACCAAGGTACCTATCTCTCATCCTCTTATACAGGCAACAGTCAAATAGGATGTGAGCCAGGTCCTCTACCTCTGCTGCTCTGCAAATGCAGAGACGCTCATTGTATGTTATTGCATGAAATCTCCTGTATCTAACCATTGTGTCAAGCTGTTCAAATCTTGCTCTCATGAATATCTCCCTAAGATGTTTTGGGAGTTGTGACTTCAAGTAGCTATGTACTTGGAAAGTACATTTGTATCTACTCAACCATTTCAAGTTACCTACCTTACTCAGGATAGCTATATCAATTTATGCATCTATATCCTTAATTCTTTGGGCAACTCTTTTTTTAAGATTGTTCTCCTGTTACACAAGAGATAGGAAGACCACAGCTTCTTACAAAATTGGTTAGTTTAATGATCCAGGAGATTTGTGATTATAGTTTTATTTGCTCTAGTAGGCATAATTTGGGTAGTCTATCAGTCTCCATTTCATTAACTTTGCACCTGTAGTCATAAGCTCTAATTGTAGATAATGCCTGAATTGTATAAATTGCCAATTCAGCTCTAACTGTTGCAGCAGATGTTCTTGGGTCTACACCCAAAATACATCTCAAATGCTGGGACTGTGTTTGTTCTAGGATTGTGGTTGAGTAAAGACCCCAAATTTCTGCTCCATACAAGAGCATTGTGGTAACCTTAGCCTTATAAACCTTGATGAATGGGACTAAGGACCCTGGATAACTATGTTTTTTTTTTAGTTTGAGCAATAAATTCAAATGGGCTTTTGCTCTAAATGTACTCCGTTGATGATGGCAGGCCCAAGATCCAGTCTCGGAAAAAGTTACGCCCAAATATACAAAGGAATTAACCTGTTCAATTGGTTCACCATCCAATTGCCACCTATGTCTCTGATGGTTTCTTCTACATAACATATATAAATCAGATTCTGCATAGTTTCCCCTTTTTAATTTCATAAGGTTTATCTACAATTTCAGAAAAAAGGACATATTAATCTACTCATTTAATCTTAAACCCTGATGTTAATTCCATTTCAGCTCTCCTCCTGTATCATTTCATTCATTTCAGTATATTTAAAATATTTCAATATATTTAATAAACATATTCCATTATTATCTCTATACATAAAGGAAAAGAGCATTGAATTCCATTATCAAAAATAGCAGTTCTATTTTCCATCTTAGCAATGTATATGTCCCATTTCACAACTACAAATTTATTTATGTTACACCCCCCCAGCACCCTGCAGAATCCCCACTCCAAATATCATTCAGCCATTATCTCGATGTCTACTTAAACATTTCTTCCCATTTCTTTAGAATTCCCATATTTCTTTGTTCCCAAGTCCTGTTTCTTATCCCTTCTTTCCTCTTGTATTTTCCCCTTTCTTCTTTCACTCCAGTTTTTATCCCCCTCTCTATAACTCCCTTCCGCCCTTCGAATTTCTGCTGATTCTTTTTCCCTTTTTTAATTTTCTGGATATTCCCTCTTTACTCAATTTCCCAAATCTCCAATATTTATTTCCAACTCTTTTCCTCTTTCTTTCCAGAGTTCTTTGTTCTTGATAGTAATTAAAGATGGCCGCTTCTATGCTTTACTCTACCTCCTCTTCTGTCGTTTGTCTTTGTTGTTCTTACTCTGCAATAGCATTTTCAATGAATTTTAAAGCAAAGCCCAACATTTCACCTCATTCTTGTAATATTTCTTTTGTGTTTCTAAGTTCCATTTTTAATGCCAGAAGAGATATTGCCCTTTTACAGCTTTCTAATTAGCAATTTAGTCCAAATAGTGTCTTTAAAGTTAATTTCCAACAGTCAGCTTTTATTTTTTTCCTCTCAAGTTTTAATTCTCAGTTAATCCAATGCCAAATCCATATCAGCATCAACAATTAATCCAAGGGCAGAATCTTCCTGTTTCTTTCTTTGTTTCAATATTTCAATTTTTCAAAGTTCTTGTTTTATTGTATCAATTTTCCTTACAGTTTTAAGAAACAGAGTTTTTTGAAAGAAAAACAAGTTAGATTTAACTCAGATGGCACACTTTGTTCTGACAAGTCCACACCCCCTCTGTTTTTTCTTCCCAATTATTCAGAGCTTTTTAAACTACAATCTTCCAAAAAGATCAAATTCAATTGATATTAAATTTTCTCTTTAACAATCTATAGTTCAGCTTTATTAGTGCCAATATAAAATCAAAATATACTTATCCAAATTGATTAGATGATTCCTTCTCCAGCTTCTTCCTTTCTCGGTTCAAAGCCCCGCCGCTGTCAAAAGCAATTTATTCCTTTTTAAAATCTTCTATTCACCATTTTAAGTCCTTTCTTGAAAATTGTTTGAAATGTTAATCCTGGGAGCAACATGGCTTTTGGGAGAGAAAGGGCCCTGTTCCCTTTCATTAGTTGCAGCTGGGAGAACAGGATATAAGAAGAGCGTTTGCACACAGCACCTTGCTGGAAGCAAAGTGTGCATTATCTTTGTCGAGGCTTATCTGGGTTTTGGCATCCTCCCAATGGTGTGTGCTTTGTTATCTTTTGGAAGCCTACAATTTATTATCCTGGCCTATTGTGTTAATTACTTCAGCTTGGTTTGTGTTGGTTTTTTTTATTTCTAATTTATCTCTACTTTGGTTTCGGACTGCATTTCTTCCCTTTGTAGATTGTTTTTGGAAGAGTTTGATCTCCAGCCAAGGATAACTGGACATTGGGGGCCAAGTTGGAGGTATTAAAGGGAATGTATCAAATTTTGTGACTTTGTTATTTTTGTGCCATGCCCCAGGTCATCACAGTCCCTGACTCATGAGAGAACTATCTTGTTTTGGCTACAAAACCCCATCTATCTCTACCTCCCATCAGCTCCAAGCTGTGTCAAGCTTGAAGCCATGTGAAAAGAAATCCCAATAGAGAAAACAAACAAACTATTCTCATCCTGCTTCAGAGGCCCCAGCCAGTCCATGGGAGGCTCGATCCCAAAAACCTCCTGAGTCCAAAGGAGGCAAAGTTGGAGTCAAAGAACCATTACAGGCCAGGAGAATTTCTCATTGGTGCCATGGTCTCTACAGTTAAGGTTTTTCTTCGGCCATTAAGCTTCACCACAACTCCTTCATCCCAAGCACACATGTAGGTTCATTTTTGTGCACTGAATTACAGCAATTCCTTTTCTGAACAATTCCTAAGGTGAGTAGTCCTTGGTGCCCTCTGAGCTTGGTGTTTCCTTGCAGACTTTTCACTAATCATGTTACCTAGTTTGGATAATGAAACATCTGCAAGAAAACAACCAAACTCAAAAGGGCACTAAGGACCCCTCATTTTAACCCTGAGCTACAAATAATGTTATAATCTATAAAATTTCAATTTCAGTTGAACAGTGTGTTGCCTGGGTACATGTTATTTTAGAAAATAATGATCAAAATATTTACAGCAGTAGTCATTACATTGATATTAATTCTATAATAATAATGTTTGCTTATCCATTTTAACAAATCTCTCTTATATAACATTAGTTCTTTTCTGACATTTCCATATTTTCAATTTCTGTTCTATTAGCCAACCATTGATAAAACAAATCCCATGTCAAAAAATATTCAGTTTCCTTCTTTTTCTTAATTGTCAATGTTAGTCTATCCATCTCTGCACATTCTAATTTTTTTAAAAAATTATGTTTTCATCTGTCGGGATTTCTTCTTTTGCCCAGAAAAAATATTTCAGGTTTCAGATCTATATTTTGTTTTGTCATTTTTTCCAACCATGTATGTATTTTTATCCAATATTTTTTTTGCTTTTGGTAAAATGTTTGATAAGGGACTTTAAAATCTAAACATTTCCAGAATTTGATAACTTGTTGGTTTTGTTGATAGTGTGCCAATGGTCCTTTCTAACTTTATCATTAATGAATCTATATTAAATTGGGAGATTAGGTTAAACTACTGTGAAGTATTTGAGAAGGTTATGAGCAATGGTGGAACAATGCTTAGAATGCAGTAGTGCAGGTTACTTCTGTTGACTCCTGGCTACCAGCACTTTGGCAGTTCAAGTCCTACCAGCTCAGGGTTGACTCAGCCTTCCATCCTTCTGAGGTTGGTAAAATTGAAGACCTAGCTTGTTGGGGGTGAGAGGCTGACGGTATAAACTGTTTAGAGAGGTCTGTAAGGCATACAAATCTATATACCAGTATATAAGTCTAAGTGCTATTGCTATTAATGAGAAGAGAAATGGGAAGAATGTTTAAAGTCAGTCCAACATTTCAGTAAGAGCATAAGCATGCTAGCAACCTCAAGAGCATATGCATATACAGCATAAACAAAACTGTCCTTTCAAATATTTGGGATTTCTAGGGATACTTCCTACCCAATGTACATTACAGATTATTGGGTATGTCTGGCTTAATGAAAAGAGGGACTAGCAATGATATGACAGCAGTGTTCTGATATCTCAGGGGCTACCACAAAGAAGAGGGAGTCATTCTCCAAAGCACCTGAAGGCAGGACAAGAACAGTGGATGGAAACTAATCAAATAGAGAAGCAACTTAGAATGGAGAAATTTTCTGGCAGTTAGAACTATTAATCAGTGGAAGAACTTGCCACCAGAAGTTGTGAATGCTCCAACACTGGAAGTTTTTTTAGAAGAGATTGGATAACCATTTGTCTGAAATGGTATTGAGTTTCCTGCCTCAGCAGGGGGTTGGACTAGAAGACCTCCAAGGTCCCTTCCAACTCTGCTATTCTACTCTACTCTACTCTACTCTACTCTACTCTACTCTACTCTACTCTACTCTACTCTACTCTACTCTATACTCTATTCTATATATTATTTACATAGTATTTTGGTTTTTTAATGTACTTTTACGTTAAACTTCTAGAATGTTGTAATACACACACATACATGATTAAATACAATATTTCTTTAATTGATTGTGTACATTTATAAAATTAGTGACTGAAGATTGGAAAATCCTGTTCTTCCTTTTTGCCATCCAGAAAATCAACCAGGATTGCCACATCTTACCCAACATCACCTTGGGCTACAGCATTTATGAAAACTATTACCATGCAGGAAGTACTGCAGATGCTTTGCTGGGGCTACTTTCAGATGGAGAGACCAAGATTCCCAACTACAACTGTGGAAGGCAGAGAAACGTAATGGCTGTTCTGGAAAGGGCTGATACTGACATCTCCATCCAGATTTCAACCATGTTGAGAACCTATAAAATACCACAGGTGTGTCTTTGTTTGGGAGATCATTTTCTGTTGTGTGACATTCAATTAGAGATCCTCAGTTGTAAATTAAGAGAAGAGTGTCATTACAAGAAGGATACACGTTTAATTTTGCATGTAAAGTTTAAAATACTTGGTAAAGCCACACTTGGAATGCTGCATCCAGTTTTGGTTGCCACAATGTGACTCTAAAAACAATGTGGAGAGGAGCAACAAAGACAATTAGGGGACTGGAGACTAAAACATGACAGGAAGGGTTGATGGAATTGGGTATGTCTAGTTTAATGAAATGAAGGACTAGAGGTAACATGATAGCAGTGTTCCAATATCTCAGGGACTGCCACAAAGAAGAGAGAGTCAAGCTATTCTCCAAAGCACCTGAAGGCAGGACAAGAAAAAAACGGATGGAAACTAATCAAGTACAGAAGTAACCTCTCCTTCCTAACAGTTAGAACAATCAATCAGTGGAACAACTTGCCTCCAGAAGTTGTAAATACTCCAATACTGGAACTTTTAAGGAAGAGATTAGATAACCGTTTGTGTGAAATGGTATAGAGTTTCCTGCCTAATCAGAGGGTTGGACTAGAAGGTTCCTTCCAACTCTGCTATTCTATTCCATATTCCATATTCCACATTCCATATTCTATATTCTATTCCATTCTGTTCTACCATCTTTTCATTCCTTTTCAGGTCAGTTACAATTTTGCTGCCGAGATTCTGAGCGATAAAGTTAGATTTCCTTTTTTCCACCCAATGCTTCCTGCTGAGGGATTCCAGTTTCCAGGGATGGTCAAACTGCTCTTACATTTTGGACCTTGGTTGGTCTGATGGCACCAGATACTGACAATGGGCAGAATTTCATGAGGACAATGACTTCCATGCTGATGAGGAATGACATTTGTCCAGTTATAGCAGAAACCTTTTCCACATCTTAGCGTAAGAAATGCATTGATCGGAATCTGTATCACAGTTGGAGACAAGTGAACGTTTTTCTTTATGCTGCAGATAAAGATATGATCACTGGGAGTGTTAACATTCTATGAATAGTATTTAAATTCTTTGAACAATCTGCTATAGGAAAAGTGATGATTACAACAATTTGTTGGGACCTCACCATCTATTTTATGGGTTTGAAGTTTCCATTTCAATTCATCGACAGCATTTTTTTCCTTCCTTATTAAGGGAAGCCAAATGGCAAAGTCTCTTTTGCCTGTGGATTTTTACTATTTCATCAAAAACATAGCAGAAATATCCTTTACATGTTCATACTCCAAGGATACCTTTTCTATGAAAGTCCGGAGACGTTGCAGGGAGACAGAAGAACTGGAAGCTCTGTTCCAGGAAAACAGCAATGTGATCCAGTCTCTGGATGGCTATTTAACTTATAACACTGTTATGTTCTGTGCATGGGTGCAAGAAGTGGAGACGAGACGATGAACAGTGAACTTCAACTCTTTATTTAACATTGTGAAACAGAGCAAAAACTACGGCAGCAATAACCCTTTTTATAGGCAAGCTGCTGATCAAATAACCAATAAGAAACGGAAAGCGTTAGTTCCCTTAACCAATGAAAGAGGCCTGTTAATAGCCAATCAGATTCTCCTGAATGGACCAATCAGATGTCGCTATTATCGGCCAATCAGAAGTGCAGGGCCAGAACCCTGCACTTTTCTAAAGGTTTTAATAATCTTTATTTGAGCACTTTTATTAATTCACAACACCCCTTCCCCCCGGGTTCCGTTTAAGGGGTGCGGTGACATAATCTTTGAGGTAGGCAGGTTGTTTAGATTGTCTATTAGATTTTTGCTGTCCCCCCGGTACTTGTTTATAATCTTGTTTGGATGGGACATTTTCTGGCAAGTAGGGTGCCTCCGGTCCTTCATTTAAAAACTCGGTGCCGTTAATGTCCTCGTTGTCCTCTAGCCTTTGTGGGCTTGCCTCTGACGAGGTGTCTCTTTGAGGCAAGTCCACCACCCTCTCTGATCCTTCTTTATGCGTTAAGTCCGAATGCTCACTTCTTCCACTCGTGCTTTCTGCCGTTTCGAACTCGGCCTCCTCGGCATCTCCTCCCCCCTCAGTTTGGAAGTTACTGGAGTCGCAGAAACCAGGTTGCAGCTTTGAACGCAACTGATCAATATGGCGCTTCCATGTTCTTTCATCGTGACTTTTTACTCGGTACGACCTGGGTCCTGTGACTTGGATTACAGTTGCTTCGGCCCACAAAGGATCGCCAGAAAAGTTTCTAGTGAAGACTAAGTAGCCTATTTGGAATTTGCGGCATTTCCCACTGGATCCCTGTGGTTTTTCTGGTTCGTACGATGAGTGTAGTCAGTCAAGGTGGGAGCGGAGTTTTCGTCCCATTAACAATTCAGCCGGAGTCTTGTTGGTGACGCTGTGCAGAGTGATGTGTTGAAGAAAGAGTATCCGGTTAATCTTATCTTCGATATTGCCATAGTCCATTTTATGTAAGGTCTTTTTGATGAATTGTACCATGTGCTCGGCTCTTCCATTGGCTGCAGGATGTGCCGGCGAAGTTAGTGCATGGCGAATACCACGGCCCACCAAATACTGTTCAAAGGAAAGCGCGGTAAACTGGGGGCCCTTGTCAGATACCAGAATGTCTGGCAGCCCATGGGTTGTGAATAATCTGTCCAATTTCCTGATGACGGATTCGGTTGTGGTACTTTTCATTTCATGGATTTCAAGCCAGTTTGAGTAGGCATCCACCGTTTCTAGGAATGTGTGTCCTTTAGTAGGTCCCGCAAAGTCAATATGAATATGGGACCATGGTTCCCTGGGTGTTTCCCACTCTGTCGGGATTGCTTTCGGTGGGGCATTGCTAACTTCCTGGCATTTCCAACAAGTCTTTACCCAGGCCTCGATTTGCTTGTCTATACCCGGCCACCACGCGTAGCTTCGTGCGAGCGCCTTCATGCGCATGATGCCTGGGTGGCCTTCATTCAAGGTTTTCAATATCGCTCGTTGCAGCCGCTCTGGGACGATGACTCTATCCCCCCAAATGATGCAGCCTTTCTGGGAAAACAGTTCCGTCTGTCGATTCTTGAAAGGACTGAAGTTGTCAGGGATATGATCCAATGGCCATCCTCGCTCGACCCAGCTAAGAACTCGTGCCAAAATGGCATCATGTTTGGTTTCGATCGCGATATCTTGAACTGTCAGTGGTGGTGATTGAAGTGTCTCAATCTGGAGTGTTGTGATGGTTGGAGCTGGGTCGTCAACAGTTTCCGGAAGTGGTGCATGGCTTAGTGCGTCTGTTAGGGATAACATTGTTTACCCTAACTGGTTTAGGTAAAATAATAAATATGTTATCATGGTTTATCAGTTAAAGTGTCTGCAACTTTAAATATAGGAATGTAATTAAGGGAGTGGTTGTTAAAGACACCATAAAAGAAGCAAGGCACTGCAGCTTGCTCTCTCTGGCTTTGATGATCCCTAATTACTGGATTCAAGACTGCGTTACTCGAACGGGAGAGAGATAAACGACTGATTGATTTGTAAATGAACTGACATTGGATATTCTACACGGACTTTGCTAACTGAATATCCTTGAATGGACTGACTAAAATGATACATGACTAATGGACTGTTATTTTGACTATGCTATAAACTCTAAATGGAATAAACTATATTTTGATAGCACAAGTGTATCTGTTATTTTTACTGTATGTTAATAAACATACAAACTTATCTCACTCATTTATCTGTGTGCCTATCTGACTAACGCTGCACATTCTGTTTAGCTTGTCCCCTTAACCCTGGTTGGGGAACACAGGCTTAACAGCGTCAGTGTGGGGGATGGCTTTCCCCAGGTGGTGTTGCAGCTTATAATTATATGCCGCTAAGAATTCTGACCAGTGAGTCATTCTGGGAGATAATATATAAGGGGTTGGCTTGTCCCCCGCTATAATCCCCAGCAAAGGTTTGTGGTCAGTAACTATAGTAAAAACACCCATAAATATATTCATGAAATTGTTTAACAGCAGAAACGACAGCAAGAGCCTCTTTATCGATTTGACTATAGTTACGTTCAGCTTTTGATAGCGTTTTTGAAAAGTAGGCAATAGGGGCTTCACTACCGTTTGGTAACACATGGCTCAAAATGGCGCCTACTCCGAATGGTGATGCATCACATGTAATCGTTAAAGGCAAAGTCTCATTATACTGCATCAAAACAGCGTCTGAAGTCAATAAGTTTTTTACTTGTCGGAACGCGTGTTCCTCTCGGTGTCCCCAGACCCAGGTTGCCTTTTTGTCCAACAGACAATGTAGGGGCTCGGCTACGGTCACTTTGTGGGGCAGGAAAACATTGTAAAAATTGATAAGGCCCAGGAAAGCTTGGAGATCAGTCTTATTTCTGGGCCTTGGGGCGTTTTTGATTGCCCTTAGCTTGCTATTGGTGGGGTGAATGCCTTGTTTATCGATTAAGTACTCCCAAAATTCTACTTTATCCATACACAGTTGACACTTATTTTTTTTTACTTTAAGTCCAGAGTCTTTAAATTTCTGGAGAACTAACCTCAGGCGCTCCCTTAGTATTTCTTTAGTTGGAGCAGCAATTAAAACATCATCAAAATAAGGTACAACCCCTTTTATATCCTGTAGTAGTCTCTCCATCAAGCTCTGAAAAATTCCTGGGGCCACGCTAACTCCGAATTAGAGTTGGTTGCACTTAAATGCACCTCGGTGTGTAACGATCGTTTGTGCCTCTGCTGTTTTTTTTATCTACAGGCAGCTGTTGGTATGCCTGTGCTAAATCCAATTTAGCAAAGACTTTTCCACCCCCCAGGGTGGAATGGAGAAAGTGTTGCATCACCGGTACCGGGTAAGCGTTCTGCTGAAGGGCGTGATTCAGGGTGGCTTGGTAGTCCCCACAAATTATTAACGATCCATCCAGCTTGATGGGTGTTACGATTGGGGTTTCCCAGGGAGCGGGGTCGGTTGGTTCTAACACACCCTGGGCTATTAATTTATTTTTTTTTTTGAAACAAATTTTTATTAATTTTAAAGATAAAACAACACATCATTAACCATTAAATACATAAACACATAAAACCTCTTAACATTGTAAATCCTTACAAGTCAAACAAAACATTATTTTTATACAGCGTAATTCCAATTTATCCCATCTCCATATGGACACACAAATATCTTTCAGCAAATTTCTCATTATTTCTCTTTACTCCTATTCAATTTCATTTCTCTTCCATATTTATCCATTTTATAGTCATCATATTCATTTCTTTCTGGCTTGTTTAAATTATTCTCATCTAACATTCCTCCAAGGTTTTATTGATTCTTTTTTCCTTTTTTTTATAAAAAACAAATTTTGTTAGTTTTACCAAAAACACAATACACAAACATACAAACACAAAACATAAACAAAACTAAAAGATCTTTTCTGAAGGTTGTCTGTTCCCGGGTTAAAACTCTTCACACAGACACAAATTCAAACATCATATTCAACCCATATATCCTTCCATATCTTATTATCATTTTCTTTTTTATATATATATATAAAAACCATTTTTATCAGTTTTATAAAAACAATGCACAAAGAATCAAGGCATAGCAGCTTATAAATTCTTTTCTAGGAAAAAATAATAATAAAAGACCAATAAGGCATAACATTTCCAGATTATAATATCAATATTTCATATAATATTAACTTCATATCTTGTCCCTACTTCTCCTTTCCATCCAAATTATTTATTAATTAAAATTTTATTGCCTTTTATCAATATACAAAATCCAAAAAAAAAAGCATATATATCCTTCCATATCTTATTACCATTTTCAACAACATTCTTTGTCTGTTCTATTTCCAATTATCCATTCATCTTTTTTTCTTTTACTATACTTCTCCTGTAAACCAATTGGAGTAACATCTATAACTCATTACCCTAACTTAGAAATACTACATATAGCAATTTTTCTTGGGATTCTGTTTAAAAGATTCTAAGATTACATAATAAATTTTATATTCTAAATACACATATAAAAACACACTCTTATATACCCTCCAGAATCCCTCTTTTAATCTAAATTAAATTCACCCATTGTCTCTAAATAAACTTTTTTTCTTTAGGTCTTGCTTCCCCCCATTAAGGCTTCTCCTCCCCCCCTTTCTCTCTTGCTTATTCTTCTCCTTGCCCTTTCTACCCCTTTGCTTTTTCTCTTCGCTTTTCTTGCTCCTTTTCCTTTGCTTTCTAACCTTGCCTCCATCTTTTCGCTCATTTTTCTCTCTTTTGGTTGTTTTTATAATTCTTAAAATCCCCTTTTTCTTATCCTTTTTCTCCTCCTCTCTGGAAGGGACCCATTGTTCATCAAAGATGGCTTCTTCTTCCTCTTCTTCCTTGTCCCAGTCCTTCTGCTGCGTAATCAACTTTTCAACAGAACATAACGCCATTTCTAAGAATTGAAACAAAGTGCCCAAAGTATCTTCTTTTTTATATTTTTGATATTCAATCTCTAGCTCATCCACAAACGATGCCATTATGAAAAGGGAAACTTTTTCCAAAACAACCACAAGTATTTTTAATCAAAGACAATCAAAAGCAATTTAAAAAAAAAGTTCCAAAAGTTAATACTTTTCTTCCTTCTTCTCTTTCTCTTTCTGGATTAATTTTTAATCAAAGAGGTCCAATTACCATATATCTTCCTTTGGGATCCACAAAGACGTTCTAGACAATCTCCTCCTTTTTCAGCTTCTGCTCCAATTTTTTTTCTCCCTTCCCACTTGCAATGACAATTTTAAATAATCAGAAATCCATACCTCCAGCAAAGATTTTCCAATTTCTTAAATTTTTCAATGTCCAAAAATCCCTTTGTCTCTTAGCTTCAACTTTCAAAGCAATCCACTTTCAATGTCTAATATATCCAAATATTTCTGCTATTTCCGTGGGGTGGGAGAGTAAAAAAAAAAAAAAAAAAGTTCCCTTTAACAGCTTCTCCGCCGCTTTTCGCTCTTCTTAGGGATACAATGTATCCTCCAGCAATTCAAGCAGCTCAATTCCAGGCAATTTAAAAGATGTTACTTGACCCGGCTCAGACAGAACTTTCACTCTTCACACTTCCTCCAGCATAGTTCTTACCCGGTTGCTGGCTTCTTCGTGGCGGCCATTGCTGACCGCCGCTCCACCGCCTTGGGAAAAAGGGGTTTTCCCGGAGAAGGGGGGGTCTGCGACACCCCCACCTCCCTATCCGACTCCCCTCTCTCTTCAGCTGTCCCTACAGGGCAGCCATATCCCCCTGACCCATCTGGATCGGGGGTACCTCGACGGCTAGCACAGCAGGAATCGCGAGCTATCGCGAATTCCTGCTGCCCCGAAGCCACGCGAAACTGGAAGACCTGGGCTATTAATTTATTAAGCTGCTCATCAATCTTTGGTTTAAGGGCAAATGGAACTCGACGAGGCTTAAGGCGGATGGGAGCTACTTCGGGGTTAAGGTTAAATTATATCGGGGTCCCCTTGTACTTGCCTAATTTATCTGTAAAGATGTCCTGGAACTCCCGGATGATGGCCTCTTCCCAATTGTCGCTGTTGGTTCGGTGAATGCCAGCTACTTCAATTCCAAGTGCGAACCATTGGAGGCCTAACAAACTAGGCCGATCCCTGTCGACTACGGTTAGTGGTAGGGATGCAGTATGATTTTTAAATGAGACACGGATTTTGCTGGATCCAACGACTGAAATTCGATTTCCCTGATAGTCCTTGAGTATGATTCTTTGGAATCTGAGGTCTTGCCGCTGGACAGTGGGAATTAATTGTTTAAGGGTCTTCCAGGAAACCATCGAGAGGGACGATCCTGAATCGACTTCCATCATGCAGGGCTGGTTTTCGATGGCGACCTTCACCCGGATCTTCTTGGCATCTAATGATGAGGCATGACCAATCGTAATGGTTTGGTGTGCCTCTTCTCGTTTCGTTGACTGGGCTGGTGGTTTGTTTCTGTAGGAGTGGTTGTTCCATTGGTGGGTTAAGTATTCCCGATTCACAGGATGACTTCCTGTGGGCTGGTGGTAGTTGGTCCCCCTCTGAGGTGGGTTGGATCCTTGCTTGCTTCTACAGACTTTTCCGATGTGACCTCTTTTCCCGCACACATGGCAGAGTGCGTCAAGGAATTTGCAGTCTGATCGTGGGTGGTTTGTCCCACAACCAGTGCATTGGTACTGCACTCTCTGGTTACGTTGATGGCATTGGTCTCGTTCAGACGGAGCCGGTTGACCTCTTCTTCATCACTTTCTGATGATGATTCGAGGTCCTCATGGTAGGCTGTCGTTGCCTGTCCTTCCAGGTGAGGTGAGATTTCGCCGGCGAGTTGGCGGAGCAGGGCGTGGGTGCGGCGCATTCGGGCAGCCGACTTCCTGGTTCCTTCTGCTGCATTAGCATCAGAGATGGCATCTGTAAAGCTAATGTCGCCTTTCGCCATCAGCTTACTTTGTGTAGCTAGCGCATCTAATCCCAGAACTATTCAATCTCTCAGGGCCTCTTCGAGGTCGGCGAACCCGCAGAGGCCTCCCAAATTCCGGAGATCCGCAATGAAATCTGCAATGCTTTCTCCCTTCCGCTGGTTTCTCTGATAAAATTCATGTCTTCAAAAAAGTGTTGGTACGGTTGGTGCATAGTGGGCCTGTAGAAGGGGCTCAAGGACGTCCCAGTCCATGGACTTCACCTCAGCCGGTTTGGCTAGTGCCTTGGCCATCTTAAACACGGTTGGCCCACAGTGAGTTAGGAATACTGCTCACTTCTTTCCGGTAGTGGCATCCTTCAAGTTGTTGGTCTCCAGAAACATCTGGAATCGGTCCATATATGAGTCCCAGTCTTCTTGTGCCGGGTCGAATGGAGCGGGTGGTATGAAGCTGCTAGACATGGTTCAGCCAATGGTGTGTCTTCAGCCACGTGCTCTGTTTAGCGCTCTGTAGTGCTCAGTCAGCTCTGACGTCTCCACATCCCACCTTCGTCGCCAGTGTTATGTTCTGCACATGGGCACAAGAAGTGGAGATGAGACGATGAACAGTGAACTTCAACTCTTTATTTAACATTGTGGAACAGAGCAAAAACTACGGCAGCAATAGCCCTTTTTATAGGCAAGCTGCTGATCAAATAACCAATAAGAAACGGGAAGTGTTAGTTCCCTTAACCAATGAAAGAAGCCCGCTAATAGCCAATCAGATTCTCCTGAACGGACCAATCAGATGTCGCTATTATCGGCCAATCAGAAGTGCAGGGCCAGAACCCTGCACTTTTCTAAAGGTTTTAATAATCTTTATTTGAGCACTTTTATTAATTCACAACAAACACAATCTGGGCTGTGGCACAAGCACATCCTTCCTGTTTGTTGCAATGTATCAACTCCATTATGAGAGGAAAGCAGAAAGGAAAGAAGGAAAGGAAAGATATTTAGATTCTAGAAAGAGTACAAAAAAGAGCAAGAAGAATGATTCGGGGACTGGAGGCTAAAACATAAAAAATGTTTATTGGCATTAGATATGTCTAGTTTAATGAAAAGGATTAGGGAAGACATGATACCAGTGTTCCAATATTTGAGGGGCTGCCACAAAGAAGAGGGAATCAAGCTATTCTCCAAAGCACCTGAAGGCAGGACAAGAAGCCATGGGTGAAAACTGATCAAGGAGAGAAGCAACCTAGAACTGAGGAGAAATTTCCTGACAGAACAATTAATCAGTGGAATAACTTGCTTCCAGAAATTGTGAGTGTTCCAGCAGTGGACATTTTAAAGAAGATATTGGATAACCATTTGTGTGAAATGGTATAGAGTTTCCTGCCTGAGCAGGGGGTTGGACTAGAAGACCTCCAAGGTCCCTTCCAATTCTGTTATTCGGTTGCTGTGGAAAGAAGGAAGGAAGGGAAGGAGGGGAAGGGAAGGGAAGGGAAAGGAAGGGAAGGAAGTCGGAAGGGAACAGTTATAGGGAGACATGGAGAAGAGATGACATAGTGCACAGCCAGAAGGAGAGGTGAGAAAGAAACTGTGACTTGATATTAAGGATAATTTCAGCCCTTTTTGGTAAGCTAGTCAAGAAATAGATACCACAGGGAATCTGGATTTGGGTAATACCATCTTAAAGCCTATCCAATTTTCTCTCTGTCATAGCTCACCTTGTTTGTCTAGATCATGTAAATATGAAGTAAATTAAGGTTAGAGTTAGCCATTGAATTTAGAATGTCCTGTCTAAATATAGCCAGTTTTTGTTCTATTGCAGCTCAATTTCTTTCTTCAAAACTTTCAGTATTACAATAACTCCATAAATGGAATATTTTTGGAGGGGAAAGGAGACCTCTCAGCAAACCTGGATATTGTGAAGTGGGAGGCTATGGTCAACAAATCCTTTAGGAGAGTTATCTTAGGGAGTCTAGAAAAATGAGGATCTTTAAATTTCAAGGTTATGATCCACCAGAATGCTGCTGCAGATATGGAAGGATTGAAGAAGGTGGGGTTAAATCTTAATTTCACTTTTCTTTATGTTCTTACCTAGAAGATCACACTCTTGGGGCAAGAAATGCCTCTGAATGTCAGTCTAAAAAGGACAGTGTCCCAGGAAGACAAGATATTCATTAATTAGATGTCCATGAGAAATGCACCCTCAGCTATTCCAATAAAGAGTATATTAGACTTGTGAAAAGGGAGGAAGATTTGAGCCACAGTGGGAAATGATTTCTATGCTTTTTCTCAGAAGAAACCTTCTATTCAGTATTTAATACAAAATGTTCAAATGTAGAAATCATCATGTGTGAAAAGTTAGAAGAGATGATCTACAGGAAAGCTTCAGGGAGCCCAGGGGTCTGCAACCTGTGGCTCTGGAGCCACATGCAGCTCTTTTGGCCCTCTGCTGTGGCTCCCTGCCAGCTGATCCCACCATTTGGCTGGCCCCTCCTCTCCCCTCCTCTCCTCACCTGGCCTGAGAAGAGAAGTGTGATGGCGGGGATGGAGACTGGCTCCATATTCCAGAGCAGGAGGTGACTGGGTGGGAGTGAGTTGGCCATGCCAACCCAGTCACACCGGTTGTTAAATTATTGGCTCCTGGTGTTTTCTTTTCTGTGGGAAATGGGTCCAAATGGCTCTTTGAGTGTTTAAGGTTGTCGACCCCTGAGGCAGCCTGTTCAACTTAATGAGATTCAAGATTTTATCGCCTTCAAATTTAGCCAAGCTGAACGCTCCTCTAGAAATCACTAATCCCTTTCTCTTTTGCCTTCTTTCTGGAAAGAAATTTATTTTCTGGATTTTCTCCTCTCTCTGCCCAGACCCTGCCTCCTTCCCGATGTGTGGAAAGCTGTGTTCCTGGATTCATGAAGGTAACTCAGGAAGAGAAGCCCATCTGCTGCTATGACTGTCATCCTTGTGCAGAAGGATCCATCTCCACCAAGGCAGGTCTGTGACATCAAGAGAAAGGGGCAGAGGTTTGGAGAACATCAGCAAAAACTTGGCTTTTAAAATATCCACTTTATAATATGTATAATATGTTTCATAATGAAGAATAAGAAATATCTTTGGAAATTAAACTGTGGGACAGGACATGAAAAGATACTGGAACAAGGAGGGCTTAGCATTATGAGAAAGGTGACATCTCTTTCTTTTCGTCTTCAACATGCATCCTTCATGTGTCAGCTAAAAAGATACTCCTTTGGTCTTTTTAGCTGCCAGACAAAGGGAGTGGGGAAAACAAGGCATTTTTGAAATGCCTAGATAATCACCTCGGCAGCCCAAAGTTGTTGGAGCATAAGAAGGCTATTGGAGAGCATGATAAATGACTCCAATTTGTCCCATTGGAGAAGTCACATCCAGGAGGCGGGGGGAAGACCAGGGTCAAGGGTGAAATGTATGATGTAATTTAGTATCGGCTGCATGCCACCATGGCAATTTCTAATAAACCAATTTACTTTTTCTGAGATGCAGCTAGAGACTTTTGATTTGAATGAGGGTGGATTTGTTGGAGCCCTGATATCTCTCTTATACATTTATTCTTCTCTTTTATACATCTCTTTTGGCTGAAGAGGCAGAATGTCCAAGATATAGTATAATTACTTTGATCAGGTCTTCCTACAAATTCACGGTCAAATTCACGGTCTGCAGACTGGACACATCATGTGCTGACCATGCCCACCCCTGGTTTAATAAAGGGGGAAAAGTCATGATACATCAAGTGATGATATGACACCATGAGTTTGACACCCCTGTCCTACAACTATCCATGTCTATGGACACCATTTCAATGTGGCAGCCAAAGTTTATGGCTTCAGATATCCCGAGGAGCCACAAGACAGGCAATTTCCATTTTCAACTTTTCTGTCATGAGTAAGGAATTAGGAACTAGGGTAGACTTCAAAAGTACTGCAAGTTTTATTTCATGCTACCTATACACATGCTACCTAAACCATTAAGGGTCAAAGCAAATTGGTGGTAGATAAGAGTCAATGGACTTCAAGGAAGATTGGATTTAGATTTCTTAGGGGCAAAGAGACTCCAAACTGATGGTGCATTTGACCCCACCTTTGGGCTCAACCTGCTCATCTCCCACATCTTTCTTACTGGTTCACAAAATCCAGACTATCCCATTCTCCAAAATGGCTCCTTTCCTTCCTTCCTTCCTTCCTTCCTTCCTTCCTTCCTTCCTTCCTTCCTTCCTTCCTTCCTTCCTTCCTTCCTTCCTTCCTTCCTTCTCTGATCTCCTCATTCCCTTGCTCCCTTCCTCCTTTTCATTTCCATCCATTTCCCTCCCTCCCTTATCTCCTATTCCCTCGCTCCCTCCCTCCTTTTCATTCCCATCTGTTTCCCTCCCTCATCTCCTTATTCCCTTGCTCCCTTCCTCTTTTTCATTCTCATCTGTTTTCCTTCCTTCCTTCCTTCCTTCCTTCCTTCCTTCCTTCCTTCCTTCCTTCCTTCCTTCCTTCCTTCCTTCCCTGGCAATTTGTTCCCTTCTAACTGGAGTAAAAAGAAGAAGCAAAAAACACTAGCAGATTTTTTTCTCATCAGATTTCCCAAGGAAATTCCCTAACTCCAATCCAACATTAAACTATGACATTGCTAAGACTATTTGAGCCCTGAAGGGGAGCCCCCAATTCATTGGGTCTTTGGATCTCCATTTGTACTATATATTGACTTCCTCTACACAAAATTGTTCACATGACCACCACCAATTTCACCAACACTATTGCCTAGACATCTAACGAATCAAAGTAAAGCTGTATAGGAAAATTTATTAGCCCTCTTTTTCAGATGCAGAAAAATGCAGCAGATGTCCAGAAGATCAGTATCCAAACATCCAGAAAAACAATTGTGTCTGCAAGATTAAAACCTTCCTATCCTATCAAGAAAATCTGGGAATCATCCTGGCTTCCCTTGCTTTGTTCCTTTCTTTAATCATAGGCTTTATCTTGAGAATCTTAATTAAATTCCAGGAAATTCCAATTATCAAAGCCAACAATCGGGATCTCTCCTACATCCTTCTAGCTTTCCTTCTACTTTCCTTCCTGACCTCCTTCCTGTTCCTTGGCCAGCCAATGAAAGCTATCTGCCCTCTCCGACAAATAGCCTTTAGCATTGTGTTCTCACTTGCTGTCTCGGCGGTCTTGGGCAAAACAATAATGGTGGTATTAGCCTTCTTGGCCACAAAACCAGGAAATAAATGACAGAGATGGCTAGGAAAGGGTCTGGCCAACTTCATTGTCTTTTCTTGCACTGGCCTCCAAGTTATCATCTGCAGCATCTATTTGGGCACTACTCCACCATTCCCAGATTCTGACCTGCACTCCCAGCCTGGAGAGATCATCCTGCAATGCAATGAAGGCTCTGTCACCATGTTTTATGGAGTCCTTGGCTACATGGGCTTACTGGCCACCATCTGCTTCCTAATGGCTTTTCTGGCCAGGAACCTCCCTGGAGTCTTCAATGAAGCCAAGATTATCACCTTCAGCATGTTGGTCTTCTGCCGTGCCTGGGTTACTTTTGTGCCCACCTACTTGAATACCAAGGGGAAATACATGGTGGCTGTGCAGGTTTTTTCTATTTTGGCCTCCAGTGCTGGCCTACTAGGCTGCATCTTCATCCCCAAGTGCTACATCATTCTTCTAATGTCAAATCTCAATAGAAAAGAACATTTGATGTCAAATATAACACTGAAAAGTGGATTCAGAGTGAAGTAATCCCCAAACTTGTCAAATAATAATTCTGGCACATAATAGCATTTAGATTTATATACTAGTGGTTTTCTGGAACTGGTCAGAAGCTGCTGAATACCACCTCTGAATCAGACTCCTGGCAGCAGAATTAGCCTGCTATACTGCATTCAAACCACTGGATCACCATGGCTCCTAATAGCCTTTGAATCTGAACAACTTGCCTCCAGAAGTTATGAATGCTCCAACACTGGAAGTTTTTAAAAGTTGTTGGATAACCATTTGTCTGAAGTGGTGTAGGGTTTCCTGCCTAGGCAGGTGTTTGGACTAGAAGACCTCCAAGGTCCCTTCCAACTCTGTTATTCTATTCTATTCTATTCTATTCTATTCTATTCTATTCTATTCTATTCTATTCTATTCTATTCTATTGTTTCTGGAAAAAGCAGACAAAAACAACGTCTTTTGACATTGTGATAGAAATGAATACTCATTTCTTAGTAAATATGACTTCCCCTTTTCAATCTGATCTTAAACCTATAGAAAACTGTGAATATCTCTGAATGCTTTGGATGAGTGAAGCAGAATTTTCTCAAAGGTAGATTGGAATTAGAGACCTGGACACAATTTTTTTGGGTCACAAGTAGGTGTATTTGTGCTCTTGTGGGTTCATAAGCTGTGCAACTCATCCAGAACTAAATATGCTAAATTATGGAAACTGAAGATCCATACAGCTGAAGCCATTTGATCTTGCTAGGGTTCAGTTGAAATCTCTTATCCCTGATTTCCACAATATTGTTTCCTGAGTGATTAGCTTGGCCAAGCTGTTGACATTTTGTAACCATAAGAGGGTTGACAAGGCTCCTCTCACTCTCCTTTGGAGTTTCATGGTTCCTGGTAGGAACCCCATATCTGCCACAGCTGCAGCATCAGAGTCTCCATCATCTCTTGGCCCTTCTTGCTTCTCTTCCTCAATCTGGAAGAATATGCAGCTTTCAAGGCATAGGCCAGAGTCCTAATAACACTGTGTAAATGGAGGTGAAAAGGGATCCATATCCTCCTCCTTTCCTCACCAGGCTCCAGTGGTGCTTTCTGGGTGCATCTTTTCTGGCCTTTGACAGAAACAATTTGCTTTGAAAAAGAAAAGCGGAAATTCCATTTTTCCAATTTCACAAAGAGTTTGGTTCCAAAGGGACCATCTCCTGGCTTTTTCTTTTTCTGAAAAGCAAAGCTCCAGATGCTATGGACATATTTGCAAAGACTTGGCTGTCCAAATATCAAATGCTCAATGCTTTCCATGATCCAGATTTTCTCTTCAATAGATCCTGGCACACCTTCAAATGTTAACTGCAAAGGACAAATTAACACTTTCTATGTATGTTCACAAAGATGTTGACTTGTCTCCACTTAGAGAGGGCCTCCCTGAGGGGTGCTCTGTCCAGTTGCTGTGAATCGTTGTGATATAGCAACACAAATCCCATTCCTGCCAAACATAGGAGTGAAAATCCTCTCCTTCCTCTGTGTCTGAAGTAAGGAGACTGATCAAGGTCCATCTGAAATGGAGGAGCAGTTGGACAATTGCTGGATATGTGATCCCTTTTAGAGGAAGGATCCTGTGGAAAAAAGGGAATTGACTTATATCATTCAGAGCCTCTGAAACAATGGCATCTGTTATGTATGTAAATAGTTAAAATAAAAGCGAGCTTGGGGTAAAGTGCAGGGTTCTGGCCCTGCAGTTCTGATTGGTTGTTAAGCGGCTCAATTGGATTGGTTGGGTTCAGAGAATCCGATTGGCCCTTAACGAAGGACTCTTATTGGTTCTGGAGCTAGCCTCTTACAGCTCCCTATTGGTTATTTCGCATTAAGTTTGCCTATATAAGGCAGAGTTGTTGTTATTAAAGTTTTAAGTCACTATGTAATAAAGAGCTGAAAGTTCACCAACTAAGACTGTCTCCATTCATTTCATCCATGCCTGAAACTATATCACTGGCAACGAAGGTGGGATTTGGAGACATCTGATCTTAAGGAACTTGGAAGAAAAACAGAGCACGTGTTAAGACGACGCCACCAACGGAAACAATGTCCAGCGGCATCGTACCACCCGCTCCGTTCGATCCGAATCAAGAGGATTGGGAATCCTACATGGATCGCTTCCAAATGTTCCTCGAAACAAACAGCCTGAAGGATGCCACACCAGCCAAGAAGCGGGCGCTGTTCCTGACGTACTGTGGCCCGGCTGTCTTTAAAATGGCGAAAGCACTCGCGAAACCTCAAGAAGTGAAAGCAATGAGCTGGGATGACCTCGAACCTCTCCTGAGAGACAATTATGCGCCAACCGTACCTACACTCATGAGACGCCACGAGTTCTATCAAAGAAGCCAGCGAAAAGGAGAGAATGTGGCTGACTTCGTGGCAGACCTCCGACACTTGGGAGGCCTCTGCGGGTTCGCAGACTTAGATGAAGCACTGAGAGACCGCTTAATTCTGGGATTAGATGCGCTAGGTGTGCAAAGCAAGCTGATGGCAAAAGGCAACATCGGCCTTGCTGACGCCATCGCTGAAGCCACTGTTGCTGAGGTGACCAAAAATCCGCAACGCAACTACGGCAAAGCCGAAACCCAACGACCCCACCAACAGGCGACATTTTATCCAAGTCAGAAGAGCAGCTTGTTACGACGCACCACGAGGACCTCTCTTCGTCGTCAGACAGCGATGAAGAAGGGTCCATCGACTGCGGTTCGACTGGGACCCTCGCTCTAAACCCTCACGCCTTTGTGCTGGTTGCGGGGCAAACCACCCCAGGGCAGACTGCAAATTCCATGACGCACTCTGCCATGAGTGCGGAAAACGAGGCCACATCAGTCGAGTCTGTCGCAGTTTACCGGGACCAAGTCAGGCCTCAAGGGGAACCAACTTTCGCCAATCGGCAGGAAACCGTCCTGTAAGGCGAGATCCAGCAAACCACTCCTACAGATATCGAGCGTTGCAGAAAGAAGAGGCTCACCATACTATCACTATAGGTCACGCCTCAGCCATGGACGCTAAGAAGATTCGAGTTACAGTAGCCATAGAGAACCAACCTTGCCACATGGAGGTCGATTCCGGATTGTCCCTCTCGATGATGTCGTGGAAGACATTAAAGCAACTCATTACTACCATCCAATGCCAAGACCTTCGAATGCAACGTCTCATCCTTAAAGACTACCAAGGGAATCGGATCCCTGTGGTTGGGTCTTGTCGAGTCCGTGTCTCGTTTAAAAAGCATACGGCATACTTACCTCTAACGATCATCAATAGGGACAGGCCTAGTTTGTTGGGTTTCTAATGGTTTGCGCCACTCGGCATCGAAGTAGCCAGCGTGAACCGAGTCGGTGATTGCGAGTGGGAGGAGGACCTTATTTCTGAATTCAGCGATGTCTTCGCAGATCGTCTGGGTGAGTATAAGGGGACCCCAATTTCATTTAGCCTCGACCCTAAGGTTGCCCCGATCTGTTTAAAGCCCCATCAAGTTCCGTTCGCCCTTAAGGCCAAGATAGATGAACAACTTGACCAACTAATTAAACAAGGGGTACTGCAACCCATTGATCATTCTCCATGGGAAACTCCTATTGTAACCCCCATTAAGCCAGATGGGTCAATCCGAATCTGTGGGGACTACCGGGCCACTCTAAACCACGCCCTCCAGCAGAATGCGTATCCAGTGCCGGTGGTGCAGCACCTCCTTCATTCCCTGGGAAGCGGAAAGGTTTTTGCTAAGTTAGATTTAGCTCAAGCCTATCAACAATTGCCCGTGGACGATAAAACAGCCCAAGCTCAAACGATAGTAACGCACAGAGGTGCTTTTAAATGTACCCGATTACAATTCGGGGTAAGTGTAGCCCCGGGAATATTCCAAAGTTTAATGGAACGATTATTGCAGGGAATCAAGGGCGTGGTTCCGTATTTTGATGACGTATTGATTGCAGCCCCTAGTAAAAAAATTCTGCAGAATCGTTTAAAATGTGTTCTTAAAAAATTCCAAGAAGCGGGACTGAAAGTAAAAAGGGATAAATGTCATCTGTATACCGACAGTGTTGAATTTCTAGGTTATCGCATTGATAGTCAGGGTATTCACCCTACTGAGAGTAAATTAAGGGCGATAAAAAATGCTCCCAGACCCCGTAACAAAACAGATCTCCAGGCATTTTTAGGCCTTATCAATTTCTATAATGTGTTTTTACCACATAAGGCGACTGTGGCTGAACCGTTACACCGGTTATTAGATAAGAAAGCATTGTGGGTTTGGGGTTACCGGGAGGAAAAAGCGTTTCGAAATGTAAAAGATTTACTTACATCTGATTCTGTACTTATGCAATATAATGAAACATTACCATTGGTTATAACTTGTGATGCCTCACCATTTGGGGTGGGTGCTATTTTGAGCCATGTGCTGCCTAATGGAAACGAGGCCCCCGTTGGATACTTTTCGAAGACTCTTTCCCAGGCAGAACGTAACTATGGACAAATAGACAAGGAGGCTCTTGCAATTGTATCAGCTGCAAAAAAATTCCATGAGTATGTATATGGAAGGACATTTACTATTGTAACTGACCACAAACCTTTACTGGGGATAATCGCTGGGGACAAACCAACCCCCTATATATTGTCCCCAAGAATGACTCGATGGTCAGAGTTCCTAGCTGCTTATAATTATCGATTGTTACATTGCCCGGGGAAAGCCATTCCCCACGCCGACGTACTCAGCAGAGCACCGCTACCAGAGACTCTCGACGATCCGGCACCAACAGTATCGGCGTTACAAATCGAGACGCTCAACTCGCCTCCTATGACCGCTCGAGATATCGCGAGAGAGACCAGACGAGATCACACCCTAGCTCGAGTCCTAGGCTGGGTAGAACGTGGATGGCCATTGGACCAGGTCCCAGATGACTTCGCGCCATTTAAAACAAGGCAGACTGAACTTTTTTTGCAAAAAGGCTGTGTCATCTGGGGTGATAGAGTCGTCATTCCAGAATGACTCCAAAAGACGCTGTTACAAATTTTGCACGAAGGACATCCCGGGATCGTGCGGATGAAAGCACTCACACGGAGCCAGGCATGGACCGACACATTGAGCAATGGGTCAAGGCCTGCACTAAGTGCCAACAAACCAGCAACACACCGCCAAAAGCTGCACCGACCGAATGGGAGACGCCATGTGGACCCTGGTCCAGAATCCACCTGGATTTCGCAGGGCCGATTAAAGGACATACATTGCTGTTGACTGTCAATGCATACTCTAATTGGTTAGAAATTCATCGAATGACCAATACAACCTCCGAAGCAGTCATTAAAGTCCTTAATAGACTCTTTGCAACTCATGGATTGCCGGATGTCCTGGTGTCCGACAACGGACCACAGTTTACAGCGCTAATGTTTGAACAGTACCTTGCTGATAATGGCATCCGCCATGCGCTCACCTCGCCTTTGCATCCTGCTACCAACGGCCGAGTGGAACGCATGGTCCAATTTGTAAAAAAGACTTTGCAAAAAGTGGACTATGATAATATTGACGAAAAAATAAACCGCATTCTACTTCTACAACACATCACTCCACACAGCGTAACCGGCAGAACTCCCGCAGAACTTCTCATGGGGCGAAAACTCCGTTCCCGCCTCGACCGACTGTACCCTGCTTACGAGCCAGAAAAGCCTGCAGGATCCAGCGGACGCTACCGTACCTTCAAGGTAGGCGACCCCGTTTATGCAAGAAATTTATCGGGCGACCCAGTTTGGATTGAAGCAACGATAATACGCGAGACTGGGCCCAAATCCAATATGGTAAAATGTATTGATGAAAGACTGTGGAAATGACATATTGACCAATTACGGTCACGACTCATATCGGCCAGCCAACAACTCCCCTGCGACCAAACTGAGGGGGGGGGGAGGAATGGAAGAAGACGACATTCCAGGGAACCTGTTCCAAGAGAGCGATGAATCAAGTGAAACTCAGGAAATGGAGCAGGAGGAAGAATTGTACGTTCCAAGGGAAATCACACCAGAACGAGAAGCTGAGCCACTGCCAAACAACATTCTTCCTCAACAGGACTGCACGCAGCCAGTCCAAAGAAAATCTGATAGACCCAAAAGACAACCGTCCTATTTGAAGGACTATATAATCACACCATAATTGAGGAGCCAGGGGGAAGGGGTGTTATGTATGTAAATAGTTAAAATAAAAGCGAGCTTGGGGTAAAGTGCAGGGTTCTGGCCCTGCAGTTCTGATTGGTTGTTAAGCGGCTCAATTGGATTGGTTGGGTTCAGAGAATCCGATTGGCCCTTAATGAAGGACTCTTATTGGTTTTGGAGCTAGCGTCTTACAGCTCCCTATTGGTTATTTCGCATTAAGGTTGCCTATATAAGGCAGAGTTGTTGTTATTAAAGTTTTAAGTCACTATGTAATAAAGAGCTGAAAGTTCACCAACTAAGACTGTCTCCATTCATTTCACCCATGCCTGAAACTATATCAGCATCTCTGATCTGAAAATAATAATGAAGAATGCTATGCTATATTTGGGGTCAAAGGAAGTCTAAAAAACTAGATTGTAATAAATCCAAATTGCTATTCAATAACATCTTAGAATGAATTATAGAATTATAATTATAGAATTCTATAATGAATTATAGAATTATAAAATACAGAATTATATTTTATTAAGGTAAAGGTAAAGATTCCCCTTGCACATATGTGCAAGTCATTTCCAGCTCTAGTTGGCAGCACTCATCTCCATTACAAAGCTGAAGAGCCAGCACTTTCTGAAGACGTCTCCATGGTCATGTGGCTAGCATGATTAAATGCCGAAGGCACATGAAACACTGTTACCTTCCCACCAAAGTGATCCCTATATTTCTACTTGCATTTTTTACACGCTTTAAGTTGGCAGAAGGTGGGACAAGTAATAGGTGCACACTCTGTTACAAGGTGCTAGGTGTTAAGCCTGTGTTCCCCAACCAGGGTTAAGGAGACAAGCTAAACAGAATGTGCAGTGTTAGTCAGATAGGCATACAGATAAATGAGTGAGATGAGCTTGTATGTTTGTTAACATACAGTAAAAATAACAGATACGCTTGTGCTATCAAAAATATAGTTTATTCTATTGAGAGTTTATAGCATAGTCAAAATAACAGTCCATTAGTCATGCATCATTTAGTCAGTCCATTCAAGGATATTCAATTAGCAAAGTCCGTGTAGAATATCCAATGTCAGTTCACTTACAATAAATCAACAGTCCTTTCTCTCTCCCATTCGAGTAAAGAAAAACACAGTCTTCATCCAGTAATTAGGGATCATAAAGCCAGAGAGAGCAAGCTGACCAGTTAGGGTAAACAATGTTATCCCTAACACTAGGGATTCGAACCACCAAACTGCTGACCTTTTTGATCGACAAGCTCAACATCTTAGCCACTGAGCCACTACATCCTTATTTTATTATAGGGACACATATATTCTTAATTGCACACTATCAAGATAATAGGAGGTAAAGAATGGAACAATAACAAGACCATACCTAAATTTTTAAAAAAGTTAAAAAGAATAAGAATGAAGAATGCAAACCATATTTTTGTACCATGTTAGCAGCAAAGGAAACCAGGCCACCAAAGAACAGGTGACTGGATATCATCAAAGCTGACACCAATCCCAGCATAGAACAACTCAAAGAAGCAGTGAAAGATTGGAAGATCTGTCCCATAAAATTGCCAATAGTCAGACATAACTGATTGAATAACATCACTATAACATTATCGACTCAACTCAACAGTTTTGTTCAAACGAATGCCTCCGTTATATTTTGTTTTTGAACTCTGACACAAGAAATATGTTTATTATTAATATAAGGACCTCAACACTTTATTGGTCTATTGTACAGTCCAACATATTTATTCCTTCCTTCCTTATAAATTGACATTGGAATAAATGTTATTTCTACTATCTCTGGAGAACAAGCATCTTCACTATAAGGGGTTTGGTTAAATCTTCCAT
This sequence comes from Hydrophis major, assembly GCA_033807585.1. NCBI lineage: Eukaryota > Metazoa > Chordata > Lepidosauria > Squamata > Elapidae > Hydrophis > Hydrophis major. The sequence goes on from CM066329.1 coordinate 20,714,654, forward strand.
AACTAAGCATTATGTCCAACTCCTGAAATCTTGCTCAAGTAAATACCACCCTAACATGTTTGTGCATGTTTGCATTGAAATTTGGAAGGTCCATTTATAGAGCCTGTTAGGAATAACAAGGTTACCTAACTTAGTTTGGGTAAAATAATATATATAAACTATGATTGTAAGTAAGTGTGTGTCACTTTAACTGCAAAGCATGTAATTTTGGGTGCTGCTGTAAAACCGCCATAAGAGGGAGCAAGAGAGCTTACTGTATTGCTGGCTTACTGAATTGCTTGCTGACAATGATGGATTGATGGTTCCCTGCTGCTTTTGCTGAAGAGAGAAAGGAGGTTTGAATTTCTTCATATCTCTACTGTGAGAAGATTTATTACTAGACTGATATTTGTAAGTTTACTGATCTCTTTTTCGACACTGGACTTTGCAACTGAATAATCCCCGGATGGACTGAAATAGTGAATGATATATGAACTGTTTTGACTATGCTAAAACTCTTACTGGAATAAACTATTTAACTAGCACAGTGTATCTGTTTTACTGAGTGTAAGCTACAAAAAAACGTTTATCTCAAATATTTTGCCTGACTGCCTGACTGCCATGCAGATTCTGCTAGGCTGTATCCCTAACAGAGCCTCATCCCATTCAGAGTGCCAACCTGAATGATGGTGGCCATAGATTTCTTTTTCTTAAATTTAGACTCCATTCTCTTTTTTTTATATATAAACAAATTTTATTAATTTTACAAAAACAATACACAATCCAGGCATAACAACTTGAAAAATCTTTTCTCAAAAAAAATAATAGTAATAATAATAATTAAAGAAGAAAGCCAATAGAACATACAAAATAATTCCAAATTGTAATATTAGTATTTATGTTATCTATTTAACTTCATATCTTATCCAGACTTCTCCTTTTATCCAAATTATATTTCTTGCTTATTAAAATTTTATTGCCTTTCATAAACATACAGAACACAGAACATATAACAACAAAACTAAAACATCTTTTCTGAAGGCTGCCTGATCCCGGGTTAAAACTCTTCACACAGACACAAATTCAAACATCATATTCATTTTACATATCCTTCCATATCTTATTATCATTTTCTTTTCTTTTTTTTTATAAACCAATTTTATTAATTTTACAAAAACAGTGCACAAACAATCAAGACATATCAGCTTATAACCATTTTCAATAACATTCTTTGTCTGTTCTGTTTCCAACTATCCATTCATCTTTTTTCTTTTACTATACTATACCCATTGTCTCCTATACACTATTTGGAATGACGCATTTACCCTAACTTAAAAGTATTTCATATAACACTTAATTTATCTTGGGATTCTGTTTAGTAGATTCTAAATTTACACAATAAATTTTATACTCTAAATACACATAAAAAAACACAATCTTATGTACCTTCCAGAATCCCCCTTTTATCCTTAATTAGATTCACCCATTGTCTCTAAATAAACTTTTTTTCTTTAGATCTTGCTTCCCACCATTGAGGCTTCTCCTCCCCCCCTTTCTCTCTTGCTTATTTTTCTCCTTGCCCTTTTTGCCCCTTTGTCTCTCCTCCTCCCTTTTCTTACTCCCTTTCCTTTGCTTTCTAATCTTGCATCCACCTTTCCTCTCATTTTTCTTTTTTTTGGTTGTTTTTTCAAACCTTAAAATCCTCTTTTTCTTATTCTCTTTCTCCTCCTCTCCAGAAAAAACCCATTGTTCATCAAAGATGGCTTCTTGTTCTTCTTCTTCTTTGTCATTCTGCTGCGTAATCAACTTTTCATAAGTACATACTGCCCTTTCTAAAAATTGAAATAGAGTGCCCAAAATATCTTTTCCATCTTGTTCTTCCTTTTTATATTTTTGATATTCAATCTTTAGTTCATCCACAAGCGATGCCATCCTGAAAAGAGAAACTTTCCCCAAAACAACCACCCAAGTATTTTTAGTCAAATATAATTAAAAAAAAAGTTCCAAAAGTTAATACTTTTCTTTCTTCTTCTCTTTCTCTTTCTGGGGTTACTGTTTAATCAAAGAGGTCCAATTACCATATATCTTTTTTTAGGATTTTTGGCAATATCCTCCTTTTTCCACTTCTGCTCCAATATTTTTCCTCTCCCTTCCCACTTGAAACATCAATTTTTAAATGATCAGAAATCCATACCTCTAATAAGAGTTTTCCAATTTCTTAAATTTTTAAGTCCAATGTCCAAGCAACTTTCAAAATAGTTCACCTTCAGTGCCCAAACAAATTTCAAATCTTCTTCTGCTTTTTCCATGGGGTGGGAGAGTGAAGAAAAAAAAAAGTTCCCTTTAACAGCTTCTCCACCGCTTTCGTTCTTCTTAGGGATACAATGTATCCTCCAGCAATTCAAACAGCTCAGTTCCAGCAAATTTAAAAGATGTTGATTGACCCGGCTCAGCCAGCACTTTCACTTTTCTTGCTTCCTCCAGCACAATCTTACCTGGTTGTAGGCTTCTTCGTGGCGGCCATTGCTGACCGCCGCTCCACCGCCTTGGGAAAAAGGGGTTTTTACCAGACGAGGAGGGGATCTGCGACACCCCCAACCCCCTATCCAGCTCCCCTCTCTCTTCGGCTGTCCCTACAGGGCAGCCATATCGACCCATTTGGATCGGGGGTACCTCGGCGGCTAGCGCAGCAGGAATCGCGAGCAGTCATGAATTCCTGCTGCCACCGAAGCCACGCGAAACCGGAAGCCGACTCCATTCTCTTTTTTAAGATCATTCTCCAGTTGTGCAGATAAACAGAGACAACAAAGTTCCTGATACAATTTCTCAATTGTACAAACCAAAAGGTATTTAATTAAATTTTTGTTTGTTTGTAAAAGATCAGATTTTTGGATTCTCTCATTTTGCATAGTTTTAATTTTAGACTATGAAATATATTTCCTGATTTTAGACAAAGAGCAAAGTGTATAAATTCTCATATCAGCTCTGAGGGAAGCAGCTCAAGTCCTTTTATCTACCCATAAAATACTTTTCATATGCTGTGGTTTTCTGTGTTCTAGTCATGCTATATTTTAAGTACCAACATCAGCTCTATATAAGAGTATTTGGGTAACCTTGCCATTATAGAGTAGAATACATTGAGGTAATGAAACTAGAATGCTATGGTGAGTGTGTTTTTTTAAATTTAAGCAGCAAATTCATTCATGGCCTTCTTCTAAATCAGTTCCTTTGACGAAGAGAGAACTTTGATCCAGTATCAGAGTAAACTACTGTGAGATAAGGAAAGATAATTTATTCTATTGGCTCATCATCAACCAGCCATCTATGACTACGATGTCATTTTCAAAGGCCATACATTTGAGTTTGATTTATTAATAATCACAGAATTGATGAAGGAGAATATTTGAAGCCGACATTACCAAACTAGATAATTTCAATAGTACTAACAGGGAGTGAAGTTTGCTCACATTTTTTAATTTGGTGATTTTCCATGTCAGTATGAGTGGAAGTGGTCATGGTTTTTCCTTGTTTGGGCATTATTTAAACAAGCACGGTGTTAATTGCCAGACAAATACAGTAAAAGGAATGTATATTTAATAATACACGTACTAACAGTGGCCAGAATAGTGTTCATACAACATTGGAAGGGAGAGGAGATCCCTAGAGAACAAAATTTTTAGAATGTACAAAAATGAATAAACTAACATTTGAAATTAAAGAAAAGGAAAACCCTGAATATTTTGAGGCATGGGATCTGTTTTGTCGATGGTTAAATAAGAGAAACAGGAGTTAGAATTTTGAAAATTACAAGAAAAATATTAATTTTATTTTTAGGGTTCATCACTGTAACTTATTAATTTTGATTAATATTAACAATTAATATGTATTAATATTATGAGGGAAAAGCACTGTCATTATGAGATTGCTATTAGAAAATACTATTATTATTACTACAAGTGCAAACACACTGCAACAACCTTGAACAGCACAAAAAAGAAACTTCAAAAAAGATCTTCTGTATATCTTCCAACAAGTTAGATATCCCAACTAGTTCATCAAAAAGTTACTGGTCACACACAAATCTGTGGAACTTTGTAGGTGTCTACTAATGTTGACATCTGAATGGAGGTTTCCCTCTTGGCTCCATCAAGAGCCAGAAAATTTTCCTTTCTTCCACAGCTGTAGTTGGGAACATTGGCTTCTCCAGTAGAGAGCATATCCAGCAAGGCTTCTGAAGTAGCAAGGTTGCTGACATAGTTGTCATGTATGTTGTAGCCAAGTGTGAAATTGGGCAGGATCTGGGGATTCTGGTTGACCATTTGAATGGCGAAAACCATGATTAGCAGTTTAAAATAATGGGATTTATTGTAAAACATGTTCATGTTATCATCATCATCATGAGCAACAACATTATTTTTCCAACTTAATTCTTTTTCTCTCCATAAGCTTATTGTGTCTTAAGTCAATACAGATTCAAAGCCAAAGGATAGCCACCTTTCAGCACATAATTTTTATGAACATTGAGATGAAATAGGGAATAGAATTAAAATCATGTGAAGTATTAGTACCATTTTAAAAACTTTAATAAGACCACACCAGGACTATTGCATCCAGTTTTGGTCACCACATTGGAAAAAAGTTGTTGAGACTGGAAAAAATGTGGACAGAGCAACTAAGATTATTAAAGGCCTGTGTCAGTTCTGGAAGCCATATTGACACCAGATGCTTCCACACTGCCACATTCTTGAGCCTGGGAAAATGGGAGGGGGGAATTTCTTGGAGTGTATGTGGTCAGACTTAATAGCATTCTTCTTCTAAGTCAAGGTCATGGTATTTCTGCACCTGGGTGAGGGGATGTCTCAAGTTGGGACGATGGTGATTTGGGCATGTGATGCGATGATGAGTGCAGGGGATGGATTAGTAGTTTTTACTTACTGCAAGGAAATCCGGAACTTTCAGGTTCAGGATTCACCAGATGTGCCAACTTACTATCCAAATAAAATAGAACTTTTGAGAAGATGTCTATATCAGAGTTATTGTTTGGAGTGGAGGATTTCTGGAACACTGACGACCTGGAGACTAAAACATATGAAGAATGGTTGCAGGATTTGGGTATACAATCAAGATCAAGTGAGGTACTAATACCACTCTATAAAGTCTTAGAAAGACCACACCTAGAGTACTGCATCCAGTTTTGGTCACCACATTATATAAAAAATGTTGAGACTCTAGAAAAAGGTAAGAGAAGAGCAAACAGGATGATTAGGGGACTGGAACGGGGCATGGCTAGTCTAGTGAAGAGAAGGACCATGGGAGACATGATATCAGTCTTCCAATATTTGAGGGGCTGCCACAGAGAGGAGGAAGGGGTCAAGCTATTTTCTAAAGCACTCGAAGGCCAGACAAGGAATAATGGATGGAAACTGAACAAGGAGAGATTTAACCTGGAAATAAGGAGAAACTTTCTGACAGTGAGAACAATCAAAAATGGGCAGGTGGTTGGAATAGATGTCCTATAAGGAACCTTCAAACTCTATCTATTATCTGTTATCTGTATGGCTAGTCTGGTGTTGGACTAAAAGACCTCCAAAGTCCCTTCCAGCTCTATTCTGATTGATTGATTGAATTGGAATCTTGGTGGTTGAACTTAGTGGTCATTAAGTGAGACATCCTTTTAATTGCTTTGGTCAATGACTCCAATACTGGCATTCCCAGTTGCAGTTATTAAGTAATTCTGTGCATTGTTAAGCAGAATGTGGGGATGTTTCATGAGTTGGCAGGGGAGCCTCGGAAGCTTAACGCAGGCCATGTATTAACTGCATGGGTGGTGGAGTGAAATGGAACACTACAGATTTCCTAAAATGGCTTTGAAGTGTGTGGCACTTGTTGGCAGCAGTTCTGGATTTGGAACTGAAGAAGAGGCCTGGGTGCTTCAAGAGCTTCTGACAGCTGCTACTAGACATAGCAAAGGACCAATCTATGGTGCCTCTGGCAGTCAAAATGGGGCACGGGGGCCCATTTCTGCCAGCAAAGTGCTGCAGGAGGACATCCAGGCCAAAAACAGGGCATGTGGGGGCCATGCGTAGCTCCCCTTGCCCCATTTTGGCCAGCAAAGTGCTGCAGGAGGCATCTGTCCCATCTCCACCCAGGCAGCCCAAAGGAGGAAAACTACAATGCTGATCCAGTCCTTGAAGAAATCCGATTTGATGCCCCTGCCATGGATAGATACATAGATAGATGATGATGATAGACAGGCAGACTTAGAGTATATAACTTTATTAGTTTGAATGCATACTAATCAGCATACATTAAAAAATAATTTTGTTGCATGCAGCTCTCAAAGGTTCACCAAATCAAATATACACTACATAAACATGATAAACAAATAAACAAATAATGTCTCAATATATTCCATTTACTCTCACCTATTCCTTTCTTTCATCTGTCCATCTTTCCTTCATTTATTAATGAAGAACCTTTTTCTACTACACAAATATAGAGTGAAACAATGTATCACATTAAACTATGTGTATGTTTGTGTGTGTGTGTGTGTGTGTGAGTGTGTGTGTGTGTGTGTGTGTGTAAAAGAAAAAAGAGACATCCTGCGATCTCCGGAACTTAAAATTATATTTAATATACTTACTAAGCTTTCGTCAGCCTCTGCTGACATTGTCAGAGTATTAAGCTACCATTACAGAGATCTTTGCCTTTATATATCATTAACCCAGGCTGCATCAAACATGGGAGAAAACAACAACAAGAAATAAGCCACCTTTGATCAACATGATGGAAGCAAAAACAGAGCTAATTACAGATGGGAGGCAGTTGAGTGGGCTTATTACACGTGCAAGGACTAAATTAATGAGTGATATATAAAGGCAAAGATCTCTGTAATAGCAGTAGCACTTAGATGTATATACAGCTTTATAGTGCTTTACAGCCCTCTCTAAATGGTTTTCAGAGTCAGTATATTTCCCCCAACAATTTGGGTCCTCATTTTACCCACCTCGGAAGCATGGAAGGCTGACCTTGAGCCTGGTGGGATTTTAACTGCCAAATTGTAAGCAACTGGCTGCAGAAGTAGCTTGCAGTGTGTGTATATGTATATATGTATGTAGGTATGTGTATATATATAGCATTCAGCTTTGTTCGGGTATTTTCCCACGTCATAGTAGTGGTGCTTTTAAAGTTGTAGCAATGTTTCAGCAGAATCTCATCTGCCATCATCAGGCTTCTGTATGGTGTTTGTCTGTGAGTCAGACTTTTACAGTGGTTTCAGATTTAAATTTGGGGCAGCCTATTGCTGTGTCAGAATGGTTTTTTCTTCCTCCTGATTGGTTGAGAGTCTTGGTCTGTGTTTATTGGTCTTGGAGTTTGCTGTGTTCTTCTACTAGTATCTTCTGTCTGTTTTTTTTTTTTGGGGGGGGGGGCTCTTTTTGTATCTTGATTGGCTGGCAACATTGTGTTACTTTATTGGAGGCCTTTAGTGCAGCTTGGCTTCGGGCAAATGGACGGCTATCATTAGTTAGGAAGCTGGATTTCATCTGGGTGCCTGGTTGGGGTGTGTTTGAGCTGGAGGTATCAGGGGGGATCTGTTTGTGCCCAGGTGTTTGTCTGGCTTGTGGTGTGGAAATTTTTTTGTTTGTGAGTGCAGGCTTCCAAATGATTGACAGCCTGGTGGAATCATCTCTTCTGTTCATGCTTTCTGCTCTTTTTTCAATCTCTATGGCTTCTCTGATGATTCTGTGGCTGGGATTTTCTATAGTGGCTAGGGTTTTGGTGCCATTGAAGTTGATGCTATGACCTGTGGCTTCCATGTGTTGGACGAGTGAGGAAGTGTGTTCCAGCTTTTTGACTGCATTTTTGTGTTCATCCAGGCGGGTGCTTATTCTTCTATTGGTCTGTTCAATGTATGTGGCCGAGCATGATGCACAGGGGACTTCATATATGCCTTGGTTTTCCAGGTCAATTTTGTCTTTGGGGTTCCTGAGGATGGCTGCTATTTTTCTGTCTGTTTTGAAGACAGTCTTGAGGTGGTGTCTGTATAGAATCTTACTAATTTTGTCTGTAGTGCCTCTTATGTAGAGCAGGACAGCTGTTCCATGGGTCTGTTCATCTTCTGGGTCTCTATTATGTCTCAGTGTGTTTTTGTGGATCAAGTTGGTGATTTTGCTTTTGTGGAAGCCGTTGGCTGTCAATATTTTAGTCCGGGTGCATAGTTCAGTCTTAATGTGTGTCTTGTCTGCCAGGCGTTTGGTTCTAGTAATTAGTGTTTTAGCCATGGAGTTTATCTGTGCTGGGTGATGGTGGGATTGGGCGTTGAGGTAGCGGTTGGTATGTGTTTTCTTCTGGTATATGGTGTGTCCTAGTGTGCCATCTGTTTTCTTGTAGATTAGTACATCTAGGAATGGTAGTTGTTTGTTTGTTTCTGTTTCCATGGTGAACTTGATTTTGGGGTGTGCACTGTTTAGGTGTGTTAGGAAATTGTTTAGGTTTTCTTGTCCATGGGGCCAAATCACGAATGTGTCATTGATGTATCTTAACCATAGTTTGGGTTTGAGGATGGCATTGGCCAGGGCTCTGGATTCGAATTCTTCCATGAACAGGTTTGCAATGACAGGTGACTGTGGTGATCCCATGGGTGCTCCTTCAATTTGTTTGTATCTTTGTCCTTTGTATATGAAATATGTGTTGGTTAAGCAGTGTTCTGTTAGTTCCATGAGGTGTTGCGCTGGTGGGTATTTATTTTTGATGATTTCAAGGATCTCTTTTATCGGGACTTGAGTGAATAGTGAAACCACGTCAAAACTTACAAGCAGATCTTCTTGCTATTCAGGTTTTATCTGGGTGCATGATTGGGGTGTGTTTGAGCTGGAGGTATCAGGGGGAGTCTGTTTGTGCTCAGGTGTTTGCCTAGCTTGCGGTATAAAGATTTTTTTTGTTTGAGAGTGCAGGTTTCCGGATAATTGACAGTCTGGTGGAGTCATCTTTTCTATTCATGCTTTCAGGGTTTTTTTCAATCTCTATGTCTTCTCTGATAATTCTGTAGCTGGGGTTTTCTATAGTGGCTAGGGATTTGGTGCCATTGAAGTCGATGCTATGACCTGTAGCTTTCATGTGTTGGACTAGTGAGGAAGTATGTTCCAGCTTTTTTACTGCATTTTTGTGTTCATCTAGGTGGGTACTTATTTTTCTATTGGTCTGTCCAATATATACAACTTTAAAAGCACAACTATAATGATGTGGGAAAATACCCAAACAAAGCTGAATACCCTACATGTAAGTACCCACAAAAACTTAAGAAATATATGTAGGTCTAGATATGTTCGGGTCTTTTCCCATGTAAGATTAAGAGTATCTTGGCGACGTTTGGGTGAGGTCCCACTCGCCATCCTCAGGCTGGTGCTTTTGGCTTCATGCAAGTGCAAGCAGTGCAAGCACGAAGCCTAAAGCACCAGCCTGAGGATGGTGAGTGAGACCTCATTGAAACGTAGCCAAGATACTGTTAGGGATAACATTGTTTACCCTAACTGGTTTAGGTAAAATAATAAATAAGTTATCATGGTTTGTTGGTTAAAGTGTGTGTAACTTTAACTGCAAGAATGTAATTAAGGGTGTGGTTGTAAAAGCACCATAAAAGGAGCAAGACAACAGCAGCTTGCTCTCTCGCTTAATGATCTCTAATTACTGGATGGATTGATGACTGTGTTTTTTTCTACTGGAACGGGAGAGAGAAAGGAGTGTTGATTTCTCAACGGTGAGAAGAGATAATATGGACTGATTTATTGTAAGTGAACTGACATTGAATATTCAACACGGACTTTACAAATTGAGTATCCCCGAATGGACTGACTGAAATGATACATGACTAATGGACTGTTTTTGACTAGGCTATAACTCTTAAATGGAATAAACTATATTTTTGATAGCACAAGTGTATCTGCTTTTTACTGAGTGTTAACTAACATACAAATGGTTTCTGTGGGGATATGTTTGGGAATGACAGCAAAATTGAATCCTTTAGAAAGGACCTTGGTTTCGGCTTCGGTGAGGATCTTGTCTGAGATGTTGTGCACTGTTTGTTTCATGTGTGGCTGTGAGAGGGGAGGAGTTGGTTTCTGGCATTGTTGTAGTTTTCTGAGTTTGTTGGTGTGTGTGTCTGTCTTGAGGGTGGTCTGTGTTTCGGCTCTCCAGACAGCGAGCTGTTTGGATTTATCTCAAAGTAAGGGGTGAATCTTGTTGCTGAGTCTGAGGTGAAGTGTGAGGAGATCTTTGTTGATTTGGTCTAGGAGAAATCTTTTTGTGTGAAGTTCATTTCTAATTAGGGCCAATTCTGTTCTTTTTAGGATGCGTTTGGTGGCTGCTGTGTTGGTGTGGAATTTCAATTGGAAGCTTGTGGGAATTAAATTTTGATCTCGGCAGTTGCATAGGAATGTGAGGTCACATAAAATGTCGCTACCAAACACATCCCCACAGAAACCATCATATGCGGAGTTGAAACCAGCCTGACCAAAACCAACCCTGATGATGCCAATAGAATCAGACTCGAAATCACCAACATCCTCTGCATTAGCAAACCACCCAAAAGCAATTTATCCAAAGAAGAACAAACTGCACTACTTAACCTGAAAGAAGACACCAGCATAATAATCCTACCAGCAGACAAGGGAAACGTGACAGTGGTTATGAATACATCTGACTACCAATCCAAGTTAACCAACCTACTCCAAGACCCCACATACAAACCCCTAAAGACAGACCCCACCACCTACCTAGAAAAAACCACCAGATCCAAAATAAAAGCCTCCCCCATCAGTGAAGAAATCCATCAAAGAATCATACCCAGAGAGAAATCATCCAGATGCCCTAAACTTTATGGTCTCCTCAAGATACACAAAGAAGGAATCCCACTTAGACCAATAGTCAGCTCCATAGGCTCACCTCTACAAAACCTAGCCAAATTTCTCGCCAAACAACTACAGCCCTATGCACAATCCATCAACTCACACGTAAGAAACTCATTCCAGTTCATCGAGATCAAAAAGAAACAAAACTTACAACCCAGTGACCTACTAGTGAGCTTCGATGTCATATCTCTCTTCACCTAAGTGCCAATAAAAGAAGCCTTGACAGCCATCCAAAACAAATACAACCCCCCCAAGCACATCCTAGATCTGACCAACCACTGCCTATCCAATACATACTTCACCTACAATGGACAAAAATACAAACAAATAGAAGGAGCCCCCATGGGATCACCCCTCTCACCTGTCATTGCTAACCTCTACATGGAACACTTTGAAACACAAGCTCTAGAAAAATATGATCACAAACCCAAACTCTGGCTCAGATACGTAGATGACACCTTCATAATCTGGCCACACGGGAAAGAAAAACTGAACAACTTCCTCACACACCTCAACAGCCAACACCCCAAAATACAATTCACCATGGAAACAGAAGCTAACAACCAACTTCCCTTCCTAGATGTCTTGGTATACAAAAAATCCAATGGCTCCCTAGGACACACCATCTACCAGAAGAAAACACATACAAACCGCTATCTACATGCACTCTCACACCACCACCCAGCACAGATCAATTCCGTAGCCGAGACACTCATCTCCAGAACAAAATGCTTAGCCGATGAACAACACCTAGAGACCGAACTACACACTCTCACCGGTGTGCTGACAGCCAATGGATTCCAAAGAAAGAAGATCACCCACCTAATCCGAAAAGAAACCCCAGCCAAAATCCAAGACAAAGAACAAGAAAATGGCAAAGCCCTCCTCCCATATATAAAAGGCACTACAGACAAAATTAGCAAGATCCTCCAAAAACACAACATTAAGACAGCATTCTGCACAAACAGAAAGATATACACCATCCTATGAAACCCTAAGGACAGAATCGAGTTAGAAAATCAAGGAGTATACGAAATCCCTTACACTGCCTGCCCCACCACATACATTGGACAGACTAACAGAAGAATAGGTGCACGCATTGAAGAACATAAGAACTCAATCAAAAAGGAAGAACCGACCTCTTCCCTGGTCCAACACCTCAAAGCCACAGGACATGAGATTGACTTTAAAAATACCAGAACTATCGCCAAAACCGAACACTTCAGCAGCAGAATCATCAGAGAAGCCATAGAGATAGAAAAACGCCCACACAGCATGAATAAACGAGATGATGCCTCCCGCCTACCAGCCATTTGGAAACCCGCCCTCATGAACAGACGTGTACCTAACATGAAGAATGACACCAGACCCACACCCCTGAGAGCCACACAAGATGCCACCACCACACTTCCACGTAGAAAGCAGACTCACACCCACACAGAAGATGAAACATGACCACGGACCAGAAGCCGCACTGCAGCTGCATCACTACCAACCTCAAACCCCTCTGAGCCATACATGAAGCGAACTGACCTCCACCATGAAGATGCAGCACGACCACGAACTCGAAGCCTAACAGCAAGATCACAGCTCACCAGCTCAAACCCTCCAGCAACTAAGACTAATCTGAGCACAATCAAGCCCCCACCTGAACAGAACACGCCTCCAGCCAATCAGAACACAGCCAAACCCCCAACCAATCAGAACACAGACAAACCCCCAACCAATGAGAACACACCCCACCCAATCAGAACACAGCCAAGCCCCCACCCAATCAAGTCACACCCCCACTAGCAGTTAAAAGGAAGAAGCAGCTGCAAGCTCACATCACTCTGAGAAGCACAGAGCTGAAGACCAAGCCTGAAGATGATGAATGAGACTTCATCGAAACGTTGCCTAGATACTTCCAATCTTACGTGGGAGAAAACCCGAATAACCAAAGATCTATCTATCTATCTATCTATCTATCTATCTATCTATCTATCTATCTATCTATATGTTGATTGAATGAAAAACTTAATAGGAAACTCAGCAAAAGAGTCTATGGAAACAAACATCCTTAAAACACTCATAGTGAACCCAACCCAACATATTTTTAAAGATACTTTTGATTAAAATAAATGAAGTGGATGTTGTCCTTGCAGAAATTAATACCCACATTTTTAATATCAGTGTGCATTTCAAAGTTGATCATTGGATCCTCCTTGGGGACAAAAGGCATTAATGAAAAATAAAAGAGTGGGGAATTGTGGCTGATTAACAGATACTTTGCGATTAGTCATATTATGTGATTTCCAGTGGTTTCATAGAGAAGCCCATGTCTTATTTCATGATATTTTAGAAATCAGATCAAATACCAAAATGCCCCCAAATCAAAATAAAAGTTCCAGACCCCAGCATAAATCAGAGATTCTTGTGCCTCATTATCGTTTCTCTGCTATTCAGACTGGGTCTCAGTAGGATAATGTAACATTTGAGGAAAAAAATACAAGCCAAGAGACCAGCCCCAGATGCTAAGATGGAAAAGATCTCCACAACCACCATGGACTTCCCTTTGGTGCTTAGATAAGTGGGGAGGAAGGTGATCCAAACACTGCAAAAGACCAACATACTAAAAGTAATGAACTTGGCTTCATTAAAGCTGTCAGGCAATTTTCTAGCCAAAAAGGCCACTGTAAAAAATTAATAAAGACCAAAAAACCCAGGTAGGCAAGCACAGCGTAAAACATTGAAGCTGAACTTTCATTACATTCCAAGATGGTCTCTCCTACCAAGGAGTGGAAGTCCAAATTGGGAAATGGGGGAGAGGTTACTAGCCAGGTGACACAAAGAATTCCTTGGATCAGGGGACAGGCTAAGTTAGTGGTTTTCCTAAGAGTTAGTTAGTGGTTTTCCTAAGAGTTAGTTAGTGGTTTTCCTAAGAGTTTCCTTGTCCTGTTCCCTGGCTTGGTGGCCATGAAGGCCAGAACCACCATGACAGTTTTTGCCAAAACAGAGGAAACTGCAAGGGAAAATAGAATGGCAAAGAAAATTTGTCGGAAGAAACAGGTGATCTTTCTGGGTTGACCAATAAAGAGGAAGGAGCAGAGAAAGCAAAGCAGGAGGGAGACCAGGAGAATATAGGTAAGATTTTGGTTGTTGGCCTTGACAATTGGTGTACCATGATGTTCAAGAAAAATCATCAGGATTGCAAATGTGATCACAAAGAGAGAAAAAGCTAGAGAAGTTAAAGCATATCCCAGAGGTTCTTCATAGGCAAGAAAATGGAGCTTCTTGGCAATACAGTGGTCATTATCTTTGTTTGGATATTGGTCTTCTGGGCAGAGATCACAGTGGGCTGCATCTGGAATCAAAAACCTTGATCTAAGAATTTTGAGGGGTATTTGCCATGGGCAATATCTCTCTCTCAGGGGTTACATGACTATCCTTTTCTTTTGTGGCCAACCCACAATAGTAATGATAGGGAGATGCATTGTGCACTTTATGATGTATCAAAAAGAACTAATCATCCTTCATTCATGATGATCCTGAGATTAGATTAGCCAGAGACAAATATCTATTCAGTTCTAAAAAGCCTGGTTGTTGGGAAGGAAAAGGCCCTGTACAGTCTTTGGGCACTTCCACGCCCATGTATCTTTAAATCTGAGAGAGATTGCCAACTGTGTTTTCCCCCACTTTATATTGCAATCCTCAACTGACTGATAGATGTGTCAAATAGCTATTCTGCTAATTGTTTATGGAGATTCTCAGTTATCCAGGTCATGGTTGTCCCAAAGGGGTTTTTTCAAAAGGCAACTGGACTTCCTTTGTTTTTCTTTGAAGACCTTTTGCTTTCCACCCCAAAAATTTCCTCAATTCTGACAGAATGGTGGAGGATGGAAGGATTTACTGCATATTCCTTACAGCCATTTGGTGGTTAGCACACTTTCTGAAAGTCATTGAGGCCACTTTGAGGTTCATCTGTGCCCTCAGGATCACCTGAATAATGCAAATGGGTGTGGAAGCTTCTTAGAAAGGGCATGTTGTAAACAGGAGGAAGGTGGTATCGTATCCTCTTAGATAGAAGCCTCAACATTGAAATTTACATAAAACCCACACAGAGAAATCAGCATTTACAGTTTGATTCTCACCACCCACTGGAGCACAAATTAAAGTGATCAGAACTGCACCACCAGGCTGAAGGTTTGCCTACTAGCAAAGAGAGAAAACAAAAAGAACTAAAACACATCAAGGAAGCTCTCAGAACTTGTGGCTATCCCAACTGGGCTTTCATCAAATAATAAAAAAGACCCAGCAGGAGCTTCTCATAACAGATAATGAAGAGAACAATAAATGAAGCAACATTGTCATTCCATACGTTACAGAACTATCTGAAAACTCAGGAGGATTTTCTGCCAACACAATATACATGCATACTTTAAACCCAAGAATCTGCACTCTTTATCGGACATTAATACAATTGAAAGTACAGAAGTATTTCACAAGAAGAGTACTACACTCCTCTGCTTGCAACAGAATACTCTACACCACCAGGCTTGAAATTTTGAGTTTGGACAACCTAGAATTATGCCACCTATGTTTGGACTTAAGCGTAGTACACAAAACTATCTGCGACAATGTCCTACCAGTCAATGACTACTTCAGCTTCAACCACAACAATACAAGAGCACACAACAGATATAAACTCAATGTAAACCACTCCAAACTTGATTAAAGAAAGTATGACTTCAGCAACAGAGTGGTCAATGCATGGAATGCACTACTTTACATCCTCTAACTCCCACTCTTTTAACCTTAAAATATCTGCTATTGACCTCACCCCATTCCTAAGAAGTCTGTAAGGGGTATGCATAAGTTATTACTTATTACAGACCAATCTCCTCATGCTGCATCACCTGAAAGTCATGGAATCAATTATTAACCAATCCATTATCCTCCACTTAGAGACAAACAACCTTCTCTCCAATAAACAATTTGGTTTCAGAAAAATACTATCCTGTAATCTGCAACTCTTACACTGTAAAAACATGTGAACTACACAACTTGATCAGGGCAAAACAATATATGCAATCTACATAGACTTCTGTAAAGTCTTTGATTCAGTGGTACATGACAAACTGCTCCTAAAACTAAAATCTTATGATATCTCTGGACAACTGCAAAACTGTATAGAAGCATTCCTGTCAAACAGACAACAAATGGTCAAAATTGGGAGTGTCCTATCAAATTCTGTACCTGTCAACAGTGGTCTCCCCCAAGGCAGTGTTCTTGGACCAACCCTCTTCATACTCTACATAAATAACTTCTGTGATCATGTTAAGAGCAACTGCGTTCTCTTTGCTGATGATGTAAAGCTGTTCAATACCACAGACAACACTGCTACCCTTCAAAAAGATTTTGACTATGCATCAGAATGATCAAACAAATGGCAACTTCAAATCTCAAAAATAAATGCTCTGTCTTACATATTGGGGAAAAAAATCAGAAAATAAAATACAAGCTAAATAGTCAAGATGTTATTGATGATCCAAGCTCTGTAAAGGACCTTGGAATACTCATCTCTAATGATCTAAGTGCAAGAGCCCACTGTAACTACATAGCCAAAAAGGCATTAAGAGTTGTTAACCTAATCCTACATAGCTTTTTTCTGGTAATATCACACTACTAACTATAACATACAAAACATTTGCTAGACCAATACTCGAAGACAGCTCATCAGTCTGGAACCCACATTAATTATCTGATATTAGCATAGTTGAGAAAATCCAGAAATATTTCACAAGAAGAGTTCTCCACTCCTCTACTTGTTGTAGATAAACTTTTGCCACCAGACTTGAAATTCTAGACTTAGAAAACCTAGAATTATGCCATCTTCAGTCTGATCTAAGTATGGTATATAAAATCATATGTTGCAATGACTTACCTGTCAATGAATACTTCAGCTTCAACCATAACAACACAAGAGCACACAACAGATACAAACTCAAGGTTAACTGCACCAAACTTGATTGCAGGACATACAACTTCAGCAATAGAGTGGTCAATGCCTGGAATACTCTACCTGATTCTGTGGTTTCTTCCCCAAACCCCAAAAACTTTAACCTTAGACTGTCTACTACTGACCTCACCCCTTTCCTAAGAGATCTGTAGGGGGCGTGCATAAGTGTACCAACATGCCTACCGTTCCTGTCCTGTTGTTTCTTTTATTTTTCTTATATGTATCCATTTCATGTATTCATAACTATATACTATTATCTTGTAAGTGATTGATATCAGAATAAATAAAAATAAGTGCACAATCGTGCCTACCGTTCCTGTCCTATTGTCCCATTTATTCATACCTATTTCCTGTATTCATACTCATCTTTATTCTTATACCTATTATCTTGTGATTGACAAATCAAATAAATAAAAATAAAAATACGCTCAGGCAGAAGTTTGTCCACCCCAAGGACACAAACTGAGTAATTTGATATACGCAGTACAATGCAGTGAGATATGTGTAGACCTGTCCATTGGAGAAACAAAACAACCATTTCACAAATACATGGAGAACACATCTTTCAGGGCAAGATTCAGCAGTCCATCTGCATTTGAAAGACAAAGGCCACTCTTCTGAAGATAGCAAAGTCCACATTTTCAACAGAGAGGACTGCTGGTTTGAAAGAAGGCTCCAAAGACCATCTACTATCAGGATTCCAACACTTAACCCTATTTAAATCATGAGTCTCTAGCCAAACTCCAAAAGATTCATTGGGAGTGAGAAGATGCGGCATTACCTGGTTGTAGCCAACTCCAAGAAACATAATTCATTGTCACCCTTGACCCTGGTTTTCCCCCACTCCCTGGGTGTATCATAATTCATATTCTCCAATGGGACACATCCATAGTCAAGAGTCATCAATCATACTCTCCAGTTAGAATTTTGCACGGCAGAAACCTCGGTCACCTAGAAATTATTTTTGAAAACATTTATGGAATGCAAGCTGCCCCCTGCTTTCCCCTCCCTTTCTGTTGGCAACTCTAAAAGACCACAGAAGTATTTTATGAGTTGACATCTGTTAGGGATAACATTGTTTACCCTAACTGGTTTAGGTAAAATAATAACTATGTAATCATGGTTTGTAAGTTAAAGTGTCTGCAACTTTAAATATAGGAATGTAATTAGGGGAGTGGTTGTGAAAGCACTTTAAAAAGAAGCAAGACGACAGCTTGCTCTCTCTTTGGCTTTGATGATCCCTTATTACTGCATGGACTCAAGACTGCATTGCTCGAACGGGAGAGAAAACAAAGGACTGACTTGTAAGTGAACTGACATAGAATATTCTACACGGACTTTGCTAACTGAATATCCTTGAATGGACTGACTAAATGATACATGACTAATGGACTGTTATTTTGACTATGCTACAAATGGAATAAACTATATTTTTGATAGCACAAGCGTATCTGTTATTTTTACTGTATGTTAATAAACATACAAACATATCTCACTCATTTATCTGTGTGCCTGTCTGACTAACGCTGCACATTCTGTTTAGCTTGTCTCCTTAACCCTGGTTGGGGAACACAGGCTTAACAATATCTACATTAACATTGAACAGCCCTCTCTCAAAAGAGATGTTTACAACACAATCCTTTCAGCAGTTCCAAAAAGGTTCCACACCTATTTGCACTGTTCAACTGATATTGAAAAAGTGGCCACAATTTTAAGAAGAATATATTAGAAAAGCAGCATTACAAAATTATTACCTATTTCTTTGGGTTATATAAAAACATATCTTGACATATAAAATATAAAATGAATTCAATTTTAGCATGCATTCTCTGTGCCATAAATCCATGATCTGCCTTGCTAGATCCCCTTGGTTTCATCTTTGGCTTTTTTGTGTGCTTCTCTCCTATTTGTTCCATACTGGTATTGTCATGCCCCTGTTGGAATCTGATTCTGAGGGGGAGGTCGAACAGCTGACAGGGAGTGGGAGTGTGGCTCCAGTGGCTATGGAGGAAACTGGGGAAGGGCACAGTCCAGCTGAGTATTCAGAGGCCACTCTTCATCCTAGGGCATGCAGGAAGGAATGGATAAGGGAGAAACATGGGTTATGGGGGAGAAAAAGGTCCTGCATCTAGGAAAACAGGATAAAAAGGGTGTTTGTGCACAGTACCTTGCTGGAAGCAAAGCATGAATTATCTTTGTTTGTCAAGTCTTATCTGGGTTCTGGCATCCTCCCAACTGTGTATGTTTCATTATCTTTTGAATTCTGCAATTCCTTATCCTTCCCTGTCTCGTTAATTGCCACAGCATGGTTTATGTTGATTTTTATTTAAAACGTATATGTACTTTGGGGTCAGATTGAATTTCTTCCCTTTAAAGATTGTTCTTGGGAGAGTTTTCTTTCCAGCTGATGATAACTGGACATTGGGAAGTTGGAGGAATTAAAGAGACTTTACCTACTTTTGTGACTTTGTTGCTTTTGTGTCACACCCCGGTCATTGCAGGTATCTTATGGAGCTCCCTTACCTGTGGGACCTTGAAGATGCTGAAGATGGAGGCCATTTGCTTTGAGAATTTGGAGCTGACATCTCCAATGACTGAGAGCAGTGTGTCCTGCTGGTCACATTTATAACCTGGAGCTAGTCGGCCTCGTGAGAGCAGATAGATGCTGTTTGAGGAAACTGATATCTCATCTTGGAAATTGCTGTCGATCTGGAAGCCAAGTGTGATGTTGGGGAGGAGAATGAAATCTTTGTTCACTTCCGTGACTGCAAACACCAAGGCCATGAAGTGCTGGTAGTTTTTGGGTATAAAGCTAGAGTGAGAAAAGGATTCAGAAATATTAAACCTCTATGTCTTTCTGAGAAAGGAGAAAAGCCTTTCTGAAGTCATGGACTATTTTATATCTCTCTATTGTTCCTGCCTCCTTAATTTTTCTCCAGTAACTGAAATTTCCATATCCAAATCCTGCAACTGTCCTTCATGGCTTTAAAACTACATTAATTTTACTTGTCTATTTCTACACAAAGCCAGCACAATTTCTAGTGTATTGTCTCTCTTCACTTTGTATTTTTTTTTGTTTGTTTTATCTTCTTCCTAGTGAAGAGTGCTGGAAAGATTCAGAATTATAATCTATTTTGTGAGCTTGGGTCCTTGAGAAAAACAGAAAGATCTGAACTATACTAGGACATTGCAAACATCATTACATCAAGTATTTCCAAATGTAGCATCTGAACCAAAAAAACAAAGCAAAAACATTATCCTTTTATTCAAGGTGAAACTTACGAAAATGTGACATAATTCTGGAGTGGATGTTATTCAAAGTGTTGTATCATAGAGAAAGCAATGATTCTGAATGGTAAATTTGCACCAATAATGAGATCACCAGGTCTGTAATAGCCTTTCTTGGTCTGAAAAAGGTTTGTCTTCATGCATTTGTTTTCCATCCTCTTAGCACTAGTTGGAGGCAGGAGCCTGAAAAGCAGCATCAGCAACAGATGAGGCAGCCCAGTCATTCTTGTCACCTTCTTTCTTAGAACACAAATCAAGGTTTGTGCAGAAGCTGAACAATCTCACCAGAGATTAAGCACAATAAAAATCTTTTGTGCCACCAGATGCCCCCAAGGCAAATTTATATCAAACTTGTTTCTTCTTGCCTGTATTTGGGCTTTGATCAGAGTCAACAAGCCCAGACATTCACTTTTTGCATGATAAGGTGAGGTGACATGTCCTGCCCACAGGGAGTTCTCAGAGCATCTTTTTAAAGAAGATTTTATCTTTGAAATGTTTTGTGAGTAGAAATCTACAGAGGACACATTCTTCTGATGATTACATAGAAAGGCA